>CM066338.1:9922081-10359581 GCA_033807585.1 Hydrophis major
CTATGATATCACTCCGCTTCCTTCATCTTTCAAGGGAGCCACAAAAGCAGATCCTACTTTGCTCCTTTCTCATTGATGTACATAAGAGGTTTCATTGAAGCTAAACTAGTAAATCAAAAGGAAATCTCTAGACTACAGGTTATCACTCAGTGGATTGGCAGTCAAATGGTATTTCAAGATCAAAGACATCAAGAGGATAAAAAGTAAGGGAAGCAGAGAAGCTTAGGAAGTTCAAGCCAGACAAGTGATACAGGAGATCTGTCAGTCTTATAGGGCAGCCCAGACAAGAAGAACATCTAGAAGTATTAATTCTGATTTTATTGTAAGGTTTACATTGAAAGAATTTAAAAGTACATCCCCCCCGCCCCACTTTTACAGCCCAAGAGTTTACCTAAGAGAGGGCCCTTCCTGAAATGTTTGCCATGCCCACATGGCTTCCTCTTATATAACCACCAACTAATCTGTGGCTCTTTGTCCATAGTTTGACCGTAGCTTGAGTAGTAGCTCAGAAAGATTTATTGCTGACACCTATACATAAGAATTTGATTGACTAACGGTCATCACTAAATTGATCTTGTGGCAATGCAAGGATTCTAAGCTGATGATGCATTTAACTCCACCCTCCAGCTCTGCCTGCTCTTCTCTTATACTCTTCCACCCACCTCCCAAGGCCATTCTCACCTATCATCACAAGATCAGAATAATGAAGACCAATGAGTGACATAGTTTTATCAGCAACCATATATAGCTATTAGATTCGATGGCAAAATTAAACCACACAATTTGTACAAATTTATAATCTACATACTTTTGAATAGTTACTGTATATGATACATATACTATATATTATCTACAGTATAAATCTCTGTGCCTCATTTTGGGGAATAGGCCAAGGCTGGGTAATTTAGGAGTGTTGTTGTCCTTGCATTCTGTTTGTGGGTTTTCCAAACATAGCCAGTTGGTTTCTTTGGGAATCTGGGTCTTAAGTTAGAACATGACTGTTTTATTATTGCTAGCCAAATGAACTACTGGAAAAGATTTATTTATATGAAGGTAGATGGGGACTCTACTCATCCATCCATCACTTCAATACTGCAAGTCTCTAAAACCTGAAAGAACTGGAAAAAAATTGGTATAGTGGAAGGAGGTTACAAAATAAAGATCATTTAGCTGATCCCCAATCCCCAAAACTTTTTTCCTAGGGAAAATGCTCCAAATGTTAGTGGTTTCTTTATTTTCTGCTAATCATGTTATCAGAACTGTCCTCAGGAGAGTCAGACAGGTGGAGATGCATCACAATAGCACAATTCAAGTCCCACCCATTTTTGTATGCACATTGACAGGTACAAAGGGGTGGGACTTCAGCTGTGACAGCCTTCCTCCTTCCTGCTCCTATCTCCCCCATAACAACAACCCTGTGAGGTAGGTTGAGCAGAAAGAGAGAGATTGAGAGAGACCAACCTAACTGACTTTCATGGCTATGTAACTTTTGTAATGAAAGTTTCACATTTTAACGTGACCAAAGAAATTGGGGAGCTTCTTGATTTTTGCGTATTATGTATTGGCTAGTATACAGAGTATTGGGATAACTTTTTCAATTCTTCCCACTTTTTTTTAAAGTGATCTATACAAATGTTCCAGTGTCACAACTTCCTGGGTCCAAAATGAACCACCATCTAATTGTTCCTTCCTTACACAATGGTTTCCAGTCTCTTGTTTTCTTTTCCCTTTTTATCTGGAGACACACCTGTAACTTTTCCGTTTCTCTAGTGTATGAGGCGATAGGCCATTCAGCTCTTAAGAATTTTCATCAGCAAATCAAGCTGTCCCCTCTTTCAGGTTTTGTCCTCACTGTTAATCTGCTAAATATTCAGGCCAAGGGTAAGGGAGGGAATCATTCCAAAAGTTTCGGACTCCTTCATTTTCACAGTGGGTTCTTTAAAAGTTTATTTTTCCTCCTGGAGTTTTCTTAATCTTGGCAAGGTGAGATAATTGAAGTTTTGGAGAGATTTTGCCTTTCATACTCCGTCTAGGCATCCAGATGGCTGGCATTAATGCTCTTGCTCCATTCAAAACAGAGCAAAACATTTCAATCTTGGTTGCATTTTTTTCTATGCTGTTTATTTATCCAGAGATCCACCTCTCTCATTGTTTTTGTGCACTTCTATAGGAAAAGAAAGATAAAGCAGAATCAATTTAATATGGCTTTTCTCACCAAACAATAACATTGGGGTGTAGAAGCCGACAATTGAGTGAAATTGTGTCATCAATCTGGCTTTTTACTTTTCTTTTTTTTAAAAAAAATAAGCCTTTTCATTTTTATGTACTGCATTCCCAACTTTGAAATAATTGAGATCAAGTTATTTGAGCTGAGAAACTTGATGTGCTATTAAAATTATGTAAAATTGACATGAGATCCTGGAATCTTCATTCTGATCTTTCAAACAGCAACCAGAGGCAGACATTTATAGTTTCCAAGTCAATTGTCAGCATAGCTCAGTAAAATAATAATAACAACAACAACAATAACAATAACAACAATAATCTGAAATTAAATGGAATTGAAGAACTAAACTTTAGTCATTTGCAATTAGTGTCCGATATTTTCTTCTAAAAACAAGTTGTATTTTTTTTTAATAAAGTCAGTTGTAACTAATCCATACATCATGACTTACCTTGATGCTTTTTCAAGGCATTGTTGTAGACTTTTAATTTGCCAACTGTAATCTTCTTAATGGATGTGGATTAATTGCCAATCCTGCCTCATCACAAGATTTTGATATATTACATTTTTATTTGATGTTGTTTGGATAGTGGTAATTTGAGCTTACAGTTTTTCAGAGGAGTTGCTGAAATAGAGCATGGATCCTCCTCATAGTTTATAGCAGAAGGTTATCTGCAGAAGACTTGCTAAGCTCAGGAGTTTAGGATGCTACTGGTTTGGCCTGGTTCTATAGAACCAGTGGCTCTGAAGAGCAGCAGACACTGAACTATGTCTGCTGCTTTGTTTGGCCCAGCCACCCATCAGGGCTCTTGGCTGTCCTTTATTTCTACTTTTTCAACCTCAGCTGCTTTGCATGGCACAGCTGAGGTTGAAAAAGCAGGAAAGAAGAGGAGTTTGAAATGCTGCACACCCATGCACAGTGCTTGTCAGCTGTCCAGGCAGCACAGCTGAGGGTTTTTGGAAATGCAAAATGCACTCTTATCAGGGGTTGGATTCTACTTGCCGGAGAACCAGCAAATCACGCTGCTTGCTGGCCCTGCCCTGCCCTGCCCTACCACACCCACTCACTCCTTACCTGGCATGCGCACCATCAAATTTGCCTGCTAAATTGCTATTTTTTCTTTTTTTAACCCCAACCATAAGCTGTTCTGCTGTGCTGGGAGATTTAGATTAGCTAAAAAGCAGGAAATCATTGCATTTCTTGCTTTCTAGCTAATCTAAAAGCAGAGTTGAACCTTCCTTAAGACTGAAGCTTCTATTTTTCAGTGCAGACTCAGGTACCTGATTGCAGATAAATAGATCTCTAAGTGAATCTGTGATACTGTGAGCAACTAAATCTGCCTGCCTGCCTGCTTTGCCTGATTTTGGGTAAAAGTTGCTCTTTTTTAAATAAAAATTTCAATATTTACATACATGGTGTGCTGTGAGTTAATTTTATGAGTTTGCTTGCAAGCAAATTTTATGTGACAGACTCAGGTAGCCAATTGCAGATAGATAGATCTCTAAGTGAATCTGTGATTCTGTGAGCAACTCAATCTGCCTGCCTGCTTTGCCTGATTTTGGGTAAAAGTTGCTCTTTTTTAAATTAAAAAAAAATCAATATTGACATAAATATTTATAATATTTACATACAAGCCATGCCCAGCCACTCACATGACCACCAAACCATAAACACAAATTAGGACACACCCACAGAACCGATTGTTAAGAAATTTGAATCTCACCTCTAGCTAAGCTGTATTTGAAACCTCAGTATTTTGTGAAAATTTCTTGGTAAATGTTGTGGCCTATTGGCCGCCGACCCCTCCAGCAACCAAATCAGAGGAGGAGAAGGAGGCATGAGGGTCTGAGTCAGCATCAAAGTAATCTGGCAGTTTCGAAGGGGAATGGAGCTGTCAGAGAGAGAGACAGAGGCGGAGCCTGGGCCTCAGATGGAGAGTCCACAGCCCCCAGATTTGGAGGTGACTGATGAGGAAGAAGGGGAACAGCTGGGTCCAGTGCCTGATGTGCAGATGTGCAGAAGGCAGAGGAGAGCAGTGGAAATCTGTGGGCTGATCCTTGGGATGGAAGAGCCACCACTGCTAGCGAGGCCTCACCTTAGCTCGGGATAAAAGGCAGGGGGTGGAGATTAATAGATGTGGTAGACAACTATTCATCTTCTGGCCGGCTGGACTTGTTAGCCTGTGGTGAGAGAGAATTTTTTTGCCTTGGCTGCTGGCACTCCTAATTAAAGGAATCTTTGAGTTAACTTCAGAGGGTTTGTAGTGTTTAGGGAGTGGATCAGAACAGTAAATATCTAAATGTTGAACTAGATGAAGAAGAAGTTGCAAGTTAAGTCAATACTTTTACACAAACAGTTGTGTACATATTCAGATATTGAACAAAGTCAGGAAGAAGACATGTTATCTTCAGGCATGAATTTTCAATGGAGCACTCACAGGGTTGATGCGTTTGAGACAAGAGAGAAAGAGGAAAGAAAGAGAAAATTCCCTAGAAAAAGGGAATGCTGTGTTTGCCACTGTGGGCTTCCAGAGAAATCTTTATATATGATGTCTCCTGTTTTGTCATTAGATGCATTTGGGGTACAAGGAGGAAAAGAGTGAACCATGACTTCTAACGTTATGGACCAGAAGTTAACCGCTGTTATCTTTTAACAGGAAAGACTATTTGCTACCCTTAACAAGGGGCATGCAAATTTTCAAGTGAAGGACCACACTTTGAGTGGCTAATAGGAGAAAAGCAATGTAGGAAGGAAACAAAACCTCAATTTGGTTTAAGTAGATGCAAATTAATTATGTTTCATTGCAATGAATATAATCACTTCCCCAATAGATAAGAGCCTTGCTTCTATTTAAAAAATAAAATTCGGCTTTAGAATTAGAACTTTTAAAGAAATCCTAAGGGCTTGAAAGCAAAGAAGTGTGGGGGGTTCAGGATCTATCATCCTTTCTCCTAACTAGTATTGCTATTTTGCAGGCAATTGCTAATATCAAATTGTTTTTCCCCTTTCATACACCACCTGCTTTTTTTTTTCTTTTAAAGGTACAGGCTAGAAGCTTGAACAATGGATCTGTTGTATGCAGAGGACGGTCTCTCCCTTTAATTAATCTGGAGCATTTTTTTTGTTTGCTACCTTTGTTGCAGCAAACAATTTTGTTAAATAGCTTTGCTAAATATATGAACTGCTGTGAAGCTTTTAAAGCAGCTTATAAATCAAAAGAGAAGAGAAACAGAGATATATCAGGCTCAAGAAATTGGGAGTCCGGGTTAAATCCAAAATGGATACAAATTTATTCCATGCTTCCTATAAACAAGAAACTGAACTATTAACAGAAAGGATAAATTGACAGTAGATAAGAGTCAACAGAATTTAAAGAGGGCTGGACTTACCCTGTTTCCCCAAAAATACGACCTACCCTGAAAGTAAATCCTAGCTTGATTTTTACAAGTGCACCCAATAGAAGCCCTACCCCCAAAATAAGCCCTAATTAAGATCTCGCCCATTCCAGAGTGCACAGGTAAAAATTAAGCTATGGTGGCGTGGAGCTGCTCTACTAGTTACCTTTGGATAATTGTAGACAGGCCTCACACACCCCTGCAGAACAAATAGGCCAGCAAGGCTTTCCTGAAGGCCTCTGCAGCTGATAACAAAGCTCCAGATTGATCCAGAGCTCTGTTATTGGCTGCAGAGGCCTTCAGAAGAAGAAACTCCTGAAGACCTCTGACAGTGAAAATGAGGCCGGGGCGAAGCATGCAAGTGAGGTTAGTCAGTGGATGACATCCCCTGAAAATAAGACCTGATGTCTTTCTTGATGGCAAAAAAAAAATAAAAAAATAAGGGTTTTATTTCCGGGAAACACGGTAGATCTTTTATAAGTGCAAAGAGACTCCAAACTGATGACTTGCTTGACCACTCCCTCAAGCTCATCCTGATTATCTCCTACAGTACAAAAGAATAATACCTACTTGACATCATAGGAAGGATATGTATTCAATTTGCTGGTAATAGCAAATAGCTGGGATAGCTGCTACTTGTGAGCAATTTGGAGGGATCTCAAACCAGCTTTTTGAGCTCTAGAAAGCCTGATAAAATTGGGATCCTTTTTAGAGGAGATGAAGTCTGCTTGGTGGTGGTGGTGGTTGTATATTGTATTACTCTTAATCAAAGCTTCACATTTAGGTTTAGAAAATTGTTGAGAGAGAAGATTGTTGCCATACTGGTGGGGAGAGCCTGCTTCTCATCTCTCACAAATTCTCATTCAGTTTGGTGAAGAGAATTTGCTTTTGAAAATTTATTTCAACAAAGATGTGAATGTGGGTGAAATTCCCATGGGGAAATTTGATGTTTTTATTTATAAGGTGGAAGAGAGAGAAATTGCTTGTAATAATATTTCCATATTATTAATCTCAGATAATCACTGTTCCCTTTGGTCACATTAGAAATTACCATTTTGCAGCAACTTTAGACCTTGCTTGTGGACTCCTAGTAAAAGAAATAAGAAAGGTTAAGAAATCAAGGACATCTGAAAACCATCTCTCTGTGTGTGTGTGAGAGAGAGAGTGTTGCTTTTCATTGGAAAGGCAAGCAACACCTCTATCTTGCTTCTTGCCAATCTTCAGCAACCTCCCTGCTGCTGAAGTTTATTGCAAATTGTATATTTTTCAGTATAATTCATTTGTCCCAGACTGTTCTTGTCACATCAGCTGCATTTTACCTAAACACTGCTGTCCAAGAATGTGTTCCTTCTTTCAAAATAAACAAAACACTAATTTCAGCCATGCTCTTCAACACTTTGTTATGTCATGTTCTTCAAAATTTGCCTGATGAAATTATTTGCTTTGGTTATACAAAAGGGCAAATCCTTCAGAGTCCGCATACCAAAGTTGCTTTCTAAAGCTAGTTGTTAGTGTGAGGTCTTTTTGTTGGCATGACTAATAATTCAGCAATTTCAGACTTTGGAAATATACACTGTCGAAAATCTATATGTGACAGGAAAATGCCCACATACACAAAGAATGTAAGCTTTGAAACAATATTGAATATTCAGCACTCAGTAGCGTTGGTCTCTGAACTCTTTTTTGAGACCTACAAGAAACACACTACAACAGGTTAAAATCATCCTGAATTGTTTTGAAGAATTATAATGTATAATCTAAAATAGTTGAACCTTCAGGTTTAATGAAAGAAAACGTCTGGAAAAGAATTCTGTTTACTTGCAACTTTGGCCCATCCCATTCCATCTCTCAATTGCTGAACACTTGTCCCTTCTCTATGGTATAGGACAGCATCAAGATATAAAGATTCTCTAAACCAGTGATGGCTAACCTTTTCAGCTTGGTGTGTCAAAAATCGGGAAAAAGTGTAGCCTTCCTCGGGTGGTGTGTCACTTCAAGAAATATCAATAATTTGGTTTATGACGGACTGGGCTGGGGTGATCACACAGGGCTGTGAAACTCGTCTCCCTGGTCTCAGGGCTGCAGGTGCAGGAAGTGGGGATCGGAAGGCCACCTTACAGGGCTGTGAACCTCATGGATCTCCTTTCCTCCTGTAACGTTCCTGAGGTAATGAAACCGACAAAGCTCAGTTTATGGCGGTTAAAACTGGTTCTCTGCTGCAAAGATCTAGTGGCAGCGGTGACACCATGCCTCCATGCAACAAGCAGGGAGCAGGGATTGGAACAGAGCACAGGCAGCCTCTAAATGTGCAGGTTTTCCTCACACCAACAGGCGTGTCAGTCAAAGTGCCTCGGCGTGTCACGAGTGACACGCGTGTCATAGGTTAGCCATCACTGCTCTAAACCATTACCTTAAGATAAACTCAAGGTATCTCCCCTGCCGGATAAATAAGTTTTCTGGAGTGTAATGAAAAAAAAAATCAAGATGGTATCAGGTATAGCTGTCTTTGATGGGGAGAATATCTGTGATAAAAATGAACATATTACCAAGAAAGTTATTTATATTTCAAACAGTACTGTTTTTTTTTACTTTGGATTGACCCTTCAAACAAGGACAGAAAGAGATATGCAGATTTATCTGTCAAGGGGAAAAAAGTCAAGAGTTAAAATTAAGATCTTATGTGGTGCTAAAGGGAGGTGGGATTTAGTTTTGCCAGATTTGAAACTGTATTTTGCAGCCTGTCTTGTCATGTTTAGTTAAAGAGAACTTATTTTCAAGTTTGTGATCTTCCCTTCCCATACACATGCATGTGGTAGATATCTTCAAATGAGCCCATATGTGTGATAAATCTCTGAAGAATGCTTGGCAGAAAATTCAAAGAATGGCAAATTATGCTCTTAGAAATCTAATTAGTATATAATATTACTCTTGTAAATTTGGACACATTTTTGTTCTAATTCCTTGTGGGAGTCAATTCACTCTTTTGTTCCCTCTTCCATCTTCTAGTATCTTACTATATTAGCTTTTCTCTTATATTATTTAGTATTTCCAGATAAGCAGCTTTGAAAAACCAGTCCATTAGCAGAAAGCTCCAATGAGTCAAAGTTGATCCGTTCTTGCACAATGTAACAAAACTTATGAAACAAGCCTGGTGAATTTTCTTGAAATCTGCCTTTTGAACAAATGTGGGCCCTAACCCACACAAGAGCAATTTGGGAGGACAAGACTAATCCACAGCACTGTTGAAATAATCTTCCGAGAAAATAATCTTATCAAAGAATGGGGAGCGAGCTTGTTTTGGAGAGCCAAAATTAGCATTAAGGTCTTCTTTTCCTATTTTTAAAAAATAAAGCAGATCTGGCAAGGAAGTTGTTTTGAACACATTCTTGAGGTTGAACAATTGCAAAACCTACTGGGTGAATTCTAGCACTTAAGAAGGTAATGGTCCAGTTTCTCTGAGACCTTAGAAACTGTGCAGAGAAGAGCAACAAAGTTGATGAAGAGTGTGGAGACTAAATCAAATGAAGAGCAGTTGAAGGAACTGGGTATGTTTATCCTATCAAAGAGAAGGATGAAGTACTTGAGAGGCTGTCAGAGAGAAGAGGAAATTGACTTTTTCTCTGAAGCAAGGGTGACAAACTCGATTTCATTGAGGGCCGCATCAGGATTTTGTTTGACCTCGGGGAGCCGGGGTGGGTGTGGCCAGCTTGATACTTGTGTTGGGAGTGGGGTGTGATGGCCTGAGCACTCTGCAAAATGTCCTAGCTCCTTTTTCGGATGGGATGGTCTCCTTCAACCCTCTGCTAGTGAAAATGGAGCTCAGAAGCACCGCGGGCTGGTCCTTTGCTCTTTCCAGGACAGTCCTGCAGGCCAGATCTAAGCACCCCACAGGCCAAATATGGCCCACAGGCCTTGGGGGTTACCCCTTCTCTAAAGCACCAGAGGGCAAGATAGGAAACAATGGATGGAAGATCATTAAATAGAGATCTTACTTAGAAGTAAGGAGAAATTTTCTCACCATGAGATCCAACTTAGATCTTACAATTAACCAATGAATCTCACAATTAACCAATGAAACAGATTGTTATGGGTACTCCATCACTGGAGGTTTTTCAAGAGTAGACTGGACAAACATTTGACTGAGATGTATCAAATCTCCTGCCTTGAGCTGGGTGGGTTGGTCTAAGGTCACTCCCAACCCTATGATTTTACGCTCTTTGTTTATATATTGTGCTAAACCATGATTTGTTTTCCAATGGTTCCTCCAATTAGACTCAATTGGCCAGGTTCATAGCACATGCTTAAATCAGAAGAAAATAATATTGCGACTTACTGCAATGTGTAAACCCAGTCAAACCTTTGCTATATTACTTATTTAGTGATACAGATCGCTTTCAATTCCCCCTCCCCCAACACACACACACACACACACACAATTCCCTTTTATGTGATAGATTCCCATTTGTGCTGTTCCACTCCAGGCTAAAGTTACGATATTGCTGGCTTACCTTTTTTCCCCAGCAAAACAAAACAAAACAAAAGCCATTCACCTAAATTCCTAAGCTGATTACTGACTTAACCATCTGTCTAGTTCGCAATACAATACAAAAACCAACCAAACACATTAAAATGCAAAAAAAACAAAAAGGAAAGGAAAGGAAAGGAGATCCTAACAAGGAGAAAATTCAACCAAGGGGAGCCTAGATAGGGCTCTATCATACAAGTGGGAAGCTAACATGATGTATGTGTGGAGTTGCTGGAGTTACATATTTTTATTTATTTATATTTATTTGTTTGTTCATTTATTTTGTCAAAAGATTATAAGATAATAGGTATAAGTATAAACCTAGTTATGAATACATGAAATGGATACATATAAGAAAAATAAAAAGAAACAACAGGACAGGGACGGTAGGCACGTTGGTGCGCTTATGCATGCCCCCCTATTGTATATATATTGTTTGAAGATATCTGGCATGTATAATGAATGCCTCAAGAAAAATTATGGCATGTGCAGAATCAGATAGGTCAACTTTAGAAATAAAAGACAAAGGAGAGTCTAAATATTATAAAACATGGAATAAATTTTATCAATGGTTATATAGTAGAAGACAAATTTGAAATATTAGTAGATATGATTAGATTATTTAGTCATTAATATTTTAAATAAGGAGATTATAAATGATGAAGTAGAATGTATATATGTATAACAAGGACGAGTGGGATGTATTGTGTTGAATTCTCATAATTAAAATTAAAAAGAAACAATTTCATTGGGAGTAGTTTAAAAAAGATTGCAGACAATGCAATATATCCATTTTTCCTATGGTAATTAGTAGAACAGAACTGAATAATTCTTTGATCACACGTAGCCCCTATAGTAAGGTTTAATACCCCTAAATTCACCCTCCAGAGGTCACACAACCGGCATTCAATGGCACAATGCTGATTTGCAGCATGCTTTTCTGTCTCTTTTATTTTACAGATTGAGTTCTAAAAGCAATCTTGTTGAGCTTATTAACTCCTTCCAACCTGTGACCCAGCCCGCCCCCAAACAAAGAAAATCTCAGTGGTTTCCGGTTTCGCGTGGCTTCGGGGCAGCAGGAATTCACGACCGCTCATGATTCCTGCTGTGCTAGCCGCCGAGGTACCCCCGATCCAGATGGGTCAGGGGGATATGGCTGCCCTGCAGGGACAGCCGAAGAGAGAGGGTAGCCGGACAGGTGGTTGGGGGTGTCGCAGACCCCCTCCTCGTCCTGAACAACCCCTTTTTCCCAAGGCGGTGGAGCGGCGGTCAGCAATGGCCGCCACGAAGAAGCCAGCAACCGGGTAAGATTGTGCTGGAGGAAGCAAGAAGAGTGAAAGTGCTGTCTGAGCCGGGTCAATCAACATCTTTCAAATTTGTTGGAACTGAGCTGTTTGAATGCTGGAGGATACATTGTATCCCTAAGAAGATCGAAAGCGGCGGAGAAGCTGTTAAAGGGAACTTTTTTTTTTCTTCACTCTCCCACCCCATGGAAACAGCAGATATGAAATATGTTTGGACATTGAAGGTGAATTATTCTGAAAGTTGAAGTTAAGGGACAAAAGGGTTCCTGGACATTGAAAAACTTAAGAAATTGGAAAACCCTTATTAGAGGTATGGATTTCTGATTATTTAAAATTGATGTTGCAAGTGGGAAGGGAGAGGGAAAAAAATTGGAGCAGAAGCTGAAAAAGGAGGAGATTGCCTATAATCCCAAAGAAAGGTACATGGTAATTGGACCTCTTTGATTAAACATTAACCCCAGAAAGAGAAAGAGAAGAAGGAAGAAAAGTATTAATTTTTGGAACTTTTTTTTGAATTATTTTTGATTAAAAATACTTGTGGTTGTTTTGGGAAAAGTTTCTCTTTTCATGATGACATCGTTTGTGGATGAACTAAAGACTGAATATCAAAAATATAAAAAGGAAGATACTTTGGGCACTTTGTTTCAATTCTTAGAAATGGCGTTATGTACTTATGAAAAGTTGACTATGCAGCAGAAGGACTGGGACAAAGAAGAAGAGGAAGAAGAAGCCATCTTTGATGAACAATGGGTTCTTTCCGGGGAGGAGGAGAAAAAGGATAAGAAAAAGGGGATTTTAAGAATTGAAAAAACAACCAAAAAAGAGAAAAATGAGCGGAAAGGTGGAGGCAAGGTTAGAAAGTAAAGGAAAGGGAGTAAGAAAAGGGAGGAGGAGAGACAAAGGGGTAAAAAGGGCAAGGAGAAGAATAAGCAAGAGAGAAAGGGGGGGAGGAGAAGCCTCAATGGTGGGAAACAAGATCTAAAGAAAAAAAGTTTATTCAGAGACAATGGGTGAATTTAATTTAGGATAAAAGAGGGATTCTGGAGGGTACATAAGATTGTGTTTTTATATGTGTATTTAGAGTATAAAATTCATTGTGTAATTTTAGAATCTATTAAACAGAATCCCAAGAAAAATTGTTATATGAAGTACTTTTAAGCTAGGGTAATGAGTTAAAGACGTTTCTCCAATTGGTGTATAGGAGAAGTATAGTAAAAGAAAAAAGATGAATGGATAGTTGGAAATAGAACAAAGAATGTTATTGAAAATGGTAATAAGATATGAAAGGTTATATAAAGGTTTTGTTATTTCTTTTTGGGTTTTGTATATTGATAAAAGGCAATAAAATTTTAATTAACAAGAAATAATTTGGATGAAAAGGAGAAGCTGGGATAAGATATGAAGTTAAATAGATAAAGTATTGATACTATAATTTGGAATTGTTATGTTCTATTGGTTTTCTTCTTTTATTATTTTTTCTTAGAGAAGAATTTATAAGCTGTTATGCCTTGATTCTTTGTGCATTGTTTTTATAAAATTGATAAAAATGGTTTTTATATATATATAAAAAAGGAAAATGATAATAAGATATGGAAGGATATATAAAGTGAATATGATGTTTGAATTTGTGTCTGTGTGAAGAGTTTTAACCCGGGATCAGACAACCTTCAGAAAAGATCTTTTAGTTTTGTTTAGGTTTTGTGTTTTGTATGTTTGTGTATTGTGTTTTCTGTAAAATTAATAAAATTTGTTTAAAAAAAAAAATCTCAGTGAGATTCTTCCATTCTTCAGACTATCAGGGCTCATAGAGATAAATCAAAGAAACAAATAAATAATGGCCAGTTTCTGTTATAAAACTCCATGCGAATTAGTAGAATTCATAACTGAGGTTTGCAAGCAGCCTTCAGCTTTTCAACCAATTAAGGTGCTCAGCCGATGTCCACAGGAAAGAACTTACATCCCTCGGTAGAACTCATTTTCAAGTTGCTTGCACTTTCAAAACGCGCCAGAACTGTGCAAACACATTTGTTAAAGGCTGTCATTTATCGCCCACTGAAGGTTTGATTTTCAAAGACACCTTTAACTCTTCAACTGGTGTTGCATCAGGGCTCGCTGGGAGAATGTGGCCATCAATCATTTTGATGGATCCCAAACATGTGGGGGCTCTTGCCCTGGATCGTTTTTAAAAATAATAATAATAATAACAATTAGCACTCCTGGAAAGGGACATGTTTTTACTGATGTCACCCTTCTGACTGGTAAACGAGAGATGGATAACTGCTTCATTAACTCTTGTAGCATCAGAAAGAAGCAACAAGGGGATATTTACCGGACAATAAGCGGGAAGCAGAAATCTGTATGAAAAACAAGCAAATGACACATGCAATCACGTCAGGCTTTCTCACCTTAATGCAGAACTGATCCTTTATTAGCGGATATGCTTCTTTTGTTCAGAAATACAGCTTGCTTCTTAGCTGGGTTAACAAGACTTTTGAACAGTGACCAAGTATATTTTAAAAGGGCCCAAATCTTGACAGATTTTTGTGGAATCTCATTGTCAAGGTCTTGAATGATCTTGTGCAAGAATAAAGAATAAAGATGACATGTAGAGTAAGAATGAGGCTTAGATTTTTGAATCACAACATTGGGCCTCTTCTCTCGTAGCTTTTGACAGACATCTTATGAATGCCGTTGCTAAAAATGTTAAAGTTGCAGTCCTTTCAGCAAAAAATAAGTAAATAAATAAAAATTGAAGTCTCACTAATTTTGGCATTGTTGTTTTGCCCGAAATCTTGTGCAATTGATATTTCTAAAGTTTTGACAATTTCATATTGCTTTTAGACATTTTCCCCCGTCTCGAGGTTCTGCAGATATTTTTGATGGCACTTTACAACTCCGGTAGCAGATACGTGCTTCTTTCTAGCAATATTTGAGTTGGTATTTAAACCAGCCATGGCATGGCCTAAAAGAGACTGTATTACAGGAAGTGGGAGGGAGAGCTAAAAATATTTTAATAGTTTTGTATTTCATAAAATCTTGAGAGTCACTCAAACATAATACTCATGTCTTATTTGTCAGCATGTCAAAAAAAAATTTGCAGACCTATCAGCACTCAACTGATTTTTTTTTTTTAAATGGAAAAGAGTGATGTTAATAACCCAGTTTCATAAATATTGGCATTTGGAGGAAATTCAGACAAAAGGATTAGAGAGAAGGAAAAGACAAATCCTTCTTTGAGTCAATCTCAACTGTCAGTTTGTAGATACATCTGATAATATTTTCAGTAGCATTATGGAAGTGAGTTGCCAGTATTTGGGGGCGATATTTTTTTCAACTTTTCCATCTGGCCCCCAGCCCTAGTATTTTTGGGTGGTACCCATTTTTGGATAAACATAGGCTGATCATTTCTGGATTGAGGACCAGAAGGATCTCAGAGGACCACTAGATGGCAAGAAAGAGATACAAAGTAGTCTAATTCTTTGCTGCTATCTAGTGGTCATGGAGCTGTACAGTCCTGATATAGTCAGCTGGGTATAGTCAACTAGGTATAAACCACACTGCAATAAAGTGACAAAGAACTTTTATTGATGTACAGAGTGAGGGCAATATATCAGTATGAAACTTAATAGAAATATGTTGAATATTATTGCTGACATTTATTTATAGTGGCTAAAACTATGCTGCTATCATTGTATTGTGCAAGTTATGTTGCTAAATAATGTGCTATTTAGAGTTTCCCATTTGAATTGTAAGTGAACTGGTTGACCAGGCTTATGTTGACCTACCTTTTTAACTTTTAATGTGGTTCAGAATCAGATTGAAACATTTTTCTTTTGAAGTTGGATCCAATTCAAAACTGGATCATTTCGAACATCCAATTGATATTTCATATTATCAGTTGAGAAAGAAAGGAGGGGCTTGGTAAATCATTTTGGACTAAACCTCTTCTGATATTCACAAGCTATGTTTTCCCCACTTTGGACTTTCCATTTCTCTTATGCAAATGTATACAGATTTAATTATATAAATTAAATCTCATGCAATGAATGGACAATGAATTTTTTTGTTTAATCTGACAACCGCTTTCGTTATTAAGGTTATACAGCAATAAAGCCATCTGTTGTTTTGAATTATTTATGGGTCAAGTTTGACTCTGAATCACTGAATTTTATCCAGGTAGTCAGGAAAAGGCCAACTTGGAGGTGGAGGGTAGAAAAAGCATTAACATAGAGACTTAAGAGTAAGATTATAATGGCAACAAGAACAAACAATATTTATTGTTTATTGGGGATAGGCACAAATACTAAATTGGAGATACAAACACATCATTCAGCGTTCTGTGATTGCACAGAGCTCTATCAATACACTCAACAGAAACTTGCTGCTCAACCTGATGCTCACCTAGTCAGAAATAAGTCCCATTAGTGTATTGGATAAAATAGAGGTGAGCAAACAGTGTCTCTATTTTGCTGTCCTCTGCAAAAGATCCAGAGCCACATGTCAGTGGTGGGATTCAATTTTTTTTTTACTATTTACTATTTACTCAGTTCTGTGAGCGTGGCTTGGTGCGCGTGGCTGGATGCGTGTGGCTTGGTGGGCATGGCAGGGGAAGGATACTGTAAAATCTCCATTCCCTCCCCACTCCAGCTCCATTCTCCTGTGCAGGGCAACAAAAGAAGATCCAGATGATCAGCTGGGACTCCAGAGGCAGAGAATAGATGGCGGCAGGGCCAGTCAGAGGTGGTATTTTCTGGTTCTCCAAACTACTCAAAATTTCTGCTACTGGTTCTCAGAACTGGTCAGAACCTGCTGAAGATCACTTCTGGTACATGTGTTGTATGGAGAAGATCTTAGATTCAGTTTCTGGTACCAGCAAAAATCAGATAAACTTATTTGTGGCATAATATTAGATTGTTGTATGTTTCTTCCATCTATGTAACTTTGACTGTCAAATCTGAACTGTAAACAACCATTAGATTGCAGTAGTCAAATACATTAACACCTAAATTAACATCAGACCAACAATCAAGAAGCAAACAATACTTCAGTCAAGGAACTATCAACTCAGACAAAGAAACTAACAGTGAACAACAACCTAATCAAAATACCACCAAGACTACTCCCCCAATACTAATAAGACAACCCAGATGTGTATGTACATACAAAGAGCAAATTCCACTCTCTTTTAACATTGATATGAGTTCGATAATGAAACATCTGCAAGAGAACAACCAAGGTCAGAGAGCATCAAGAGCCCCACAGTCCAACCCTGAGCTACAAAGATTATCTTCTATTGATATACACAATTACAATGCTTTCCAGTCATTTGGTGGTCATTTTGATTATTCTGTATAATATGTAATAAGGCTACCATCAATTGGCCCTGATAGAAGGACAAACTGATATTTCTTAAGGATTTTTATAAATATATATGTAACTCCCACAACTTTTGCTATTTGCCATAATTCACAAAATTTAGAGGATAACAGGTTGTTCTAATTGAACTGAGGCAGGCAACTCACATCACTTTCTCCTGAAACTATTTAACGGGGCTGGTCATCATTGGATGTGGATCTTCTCCATCCTGGGTTGATAAATACTTCCACTTGAATCTGCATCCATATCATAGATTCCATCCTTGTAATGTTTTGGAATTTAACCATATTTTAAATTGGTGCATTCAAACTATCTCCTGTAATCTTAATATTGAAAGAGTGATGACCCAGGGCATGGCACAAGGGCAACACAGTCAAATAAGCAATAAGAGTCCCTTTATTATCTCCAACTTTGCCCCAATATCCAGGTTACCTTTGGCTGGAGAAAAACTCTTTAACTGTGGAAAATTCAGTCCAAAACAAGGTACATACAAACGGTAACTAAAAATCTAAACAAACCAAGCTGAAGTAATTAGCTTGACGGGGCAGGAGAAGGAATTTCAGACTTGAAAGCAAAGCAAAGCTCACACAGTTGGGAAGACGCCACAGTTGGGAAGATGCCTGGAATACAGATAAGCCACGAAGATACAAGATAAATTCACGTTTGCTCCCAATAGCTTGCTGTATGCAGCTTCCTTTTTTTATACACTGTGTTCCCAGATGCAGCTAATGAAGGGAATCAGGGCCCTTTCCTCCCCTGTAAGCCACACAATTTACATTGCTCCCTTCTCTGTTCCTCCCTGCATGCCCTAGGATGAAGAAGGGGGTGGGCCTGGGTCTTCCTCTGAATTCTCTCTCCTCTCCCCTGCTCTGCCCAGCCGGACTTTGCCCTTCCCCAGTTTCTTCCACAGCCAATGGTGCCACAGTCTCACTCCCTGTCAGCTGTTTGGCTTCCTCCTCCAAGTCAGATTCCATCAGGGGCATGACAGAAAGCTTTCAATAAACATGGCATTTATGAGGTGGGGATACCTACCTTGGGAGGTAGGTGGACAATGAAAGCTGAAAGAGGCTAGTTTAGGCATCAGGTGGACAATAGGCCCCCAAATTTGTGAATTAGCAATACTTTGTGTGTAAATTTAAGGTAATTTAGAAACGTGTCCTGCTGTAACAAAGGTCTCTCTTTGCAATTTTTCAAGAATAGTCCTGAATTACTTTTCTTTCTCCTGTTTGTTTCCCCTTCAGGTCCAGTCCTCTTTATCACACTAAAGTGCCAATCAATACTGAGAGATAGATGTTACATCTTGGCTTTTTATAACATTACCTGTCCCAGAAGGAATACTGTATCTTTAAGGAAATGGATCCGATATCCTGTTTCTGAAGGATTAAAACACTTTAAAGAGACAGAAGAGGCTGTAAACTCCTATCATTTTCTTATTCACTCTTCATTATCTTGTCCAGTATCTATCCCTGCTGAGTAAATCTGGTTGTGTGTTTCTCCAAAGTGGTCATAAGAAGAAATTTATTTACTTCTTGGTGCACTAGAGGGGCATTACTAACTTTCAGGGCTCTCTGAAGTAATAAAGATTTTGCTGAGTGAGCAGAAGAAGCAGGAATTTTCAGAAGTTCGTTCCCCCACCGAGGTCGTTTGGCCAATCTAAAGGGGAGACACTTCTCATTTTTTTGACAGGCTTTATTTCTGGAAGATTTTCCAATTAGCAGGAAAAGGTCACACTAATGTTAGCAGTGAGAAAGGGAAGAGGGAGTGCTATGCAAATAGAGATTCTTGAAAGGACAATATTCTTTCCAAGTGCAGTGTGAAGCCCAGTGCTTGGTGGTTTACATGGATGTATCCATACAGTATTCTGGGCTGCAGTATTGAAATGATTCATAGAACATAGAATAATAAGGTTGGAAGGAACCTTGGAGGTCTTCTACTCCTCCATTGTCTTCTGGCATGCACCCTTTTCATCATCATCATTTCTCTCTTTCTTGTCGTACACACACATATATATATTTATTTTGCTCACTTGCTTGCATGGAACAACATGAATTGAGGAGAAGAAAGGTTGAAGATAGTGGCTTTGATTCCACACACCCCGCAAAGACTCCAAGGGAGAAATATTTTCTCCCCAAATGCCATATTATACATTCATCCCAATTCCTTTCTGTGAACAGATTCTGCTCTCTGTTTGTGGTCTTTTACCTGTTACATTTAATTTAAAAAAAACACAAAAACATTTAGGCATTGTTGGAATGGTTGGTTAAGAAACCTATAAAAGTGCGGGGAACTTTTCCAAGATAACAGAGGCACTCAGTTACAGAGTGATACGCAGGAGAATAAAATAGTGGATTTGACCAAGACAAAAGTTTAATGTTACTTCATTTAATTATAGGTGCATTTAATTAATTATCATTCCCAGTTATGTTTTGAATTATCTCCCATATATTTCCCATTAAAAAAATAGTTTGATCAGATCTTTTGTGCCAATTTCAATGACAACTTGGTAAGAAGTTTGCATCAGAAATCTCCAATAATACTTTTCTGGTGCAGAGAAAAAATTAACCATCTCTTAAGTATTTCTATTCACAGAATATGCTCTGCTTAGTTAGTCAACTGACCCAATTTCTGGGTTTTGTGCAAAACACGGAAGCATACCTAAGCAAACAATTCTATTTTCAGGACTTACTAAGTCACACATGTAAAACAAAGGAGAGTTAAAAACCAGTGCATGGCAGTTTGTGTGAATGTAACTATTTATGATAACTGTTATTGTTGAAATTACACCCTGCCTTTTTGTTTATAAAACACTCATGCTGGTTTACAACACAGAGAGCATAAAACAAAACAATGGCATCAATACAATTAAAATCAAAATCACAAACAGAAACAGAAATTAAAATCAATATCATTAAAATAGATCTTTAATTGGATCTTTAATGGTTCAGCACATTGTCTGGCTACAGCTGGGAAGGAAGAATGCCAGCTGTAATTTGCTTGGGTTTTTTTTTTTTTGGTTCCATTATGTTTATATCCTGTTCTTGTTTCTCTTTGTCTTGCGGTCCCTCTCAGGTTTTTTTCCTCTGATCCTCCTTAGATATGAATTATTTCTCCCAGAATTCTCAACATTGGTCAATGCTGGCTAGGGAATTCTGGGATTTGAGAACAAAGCTTCCTTAAATGCCATTTGTCAGAAATGGTATAGATTCTCCCGCTTGGGCAGGGTGTTGGACTAGTTGACCTATAAGGTCCCTTCCAACTCTGATTATCTGTTATTAAATGTTCCATTTACCTCTGTATTTTCCCCATTTTTCCTGGTTTGGTTTTGTTTCCAAGATGACCACATGCCATTTACATTGTCTGCATTGTTACTTTGCGGGCGAATTCTGCTTTCTTTCCCAACTACCTTTGTGTCACTATCACCCTATCCTGGAAGATACTATAGAGTTAAAACAATATACAAGCTCTTCACTTGTAATGTATTGATTAGGCAGTTTTTTAGGGTAGTAGAATTATGCTTACTGGTACGAAATGAGAGATGGGGTTGGAATGCTTTTTAGATAATGTCACAAAAACACTCAATCAGGGAGTTGCCTTGTCGCTTCCTCTTTTCCAATTCCTAAAGGGGACAAGAACTGATGAGAGAAATATCAAAGCTAGCCAGGGTGTCTTCTGCAGTTTCTCAGATAATCCACTCAAGACGTTGGCAGGGGCTCAGAAACGAATGGAAGCAAGAAGGCACGCTTGGCTTCACTGCTATTACAGCATTAGATGTATATGAGATTATATATATATATATATATATATATATATATATATATATATATATATATATATATATATATATATATATATATACAGTATAGATTTATTTATGCTTTATATGTGTAAGTGTAAGTGTGCAAGTTCTTAATGTAATTGAATCAATATCTAGTAAATGAAGTTTTGAGAAAAGTGGATGCCTTTCAAAAAATAAAAAAGCACAAACCTTTGTAAGTTCTTACTGAAATTAGCGACTCCTTATCCAAATGAGTCAGTGTATGTTATGGCTAGTCAGTTTTAATGAGTTTTAAGAACCTAATCTTTATTATCACCTCCATCCAGACAAAAACAAACCAGACTGCACATACAGTTTTTGGTTTGTCATTTTAATTGTAGGAAAGTTGTTGTTTTTAACTCCAGACCTTCAGAAAATTCCCCAATAGGGTCGTGTTGTTTCAGGGCTGACCTTTCCTTTAGTTTCAGTAACAACTCTAAACCACAGTGTCCTTAAAATTTTAATTTGGGATAAATTAATAGGAGTGTGATTACAGGTAACTCCTCGAGTTACAACAATTTAGTGACCATTCAAAGTTACAACAGCACTGAAAAAAGTTCACACTTTTTTCATTCTTATGACGGTTGCAGCATCCTCGCAGTCATGAGATCAAAATTCAGGCACTTGGCAATTGACTCATATTTATGACAGTTGCAGTGTCCTGGGGTCATGTGATCACCTTTGGTAACCTTCTGACAAGAAAAGTCTATGGGGAAGCCGGAATCACTTAACAACTATGTTACTTCCTTAACGGCTGCAGTGATTCACTTAACAAGAAAGGTCGCAGAATGGAGCAAAATTCACTTAACGAATCTCTCATTTAGCGACAGAAAGCTTGGGCTCAATTGTGGTTGTAAGTCTAGGACTGCCTGTACTGGATTTCCCTGACTTTGTTAGCCCACCTACCAATTGTTACCAAATAGGAAGGGAAAGAATGGCATTTGCTTCCCTGCTCTGGGAAAGAGGTGAATTTTGACCAGATTCATCTATCAATCATTGCCCTGGTTTTGCACAAGTGTTTTGCTCAGGTGTATTAAAAGGGAACTCAGCAATCAGCTCCCATTCTTTTTGGATTTTTGACTTTACTGATATTCTGGAAAGTTCCTATTCTGAAGCAGGGCTAAACATGTGTTGAAAAGTTTCTGCAATAGAGGTATAATTGTAGAAGAGAGGTTGAGCTAAAAGGTGGGGTTAAATAGGTCATTAGTTTGGAATCGTTGCATTGCCACAAACGACCCAAGTCCAGTCCCTGATGAACTCCATTGACCATTGCCTAGTGCCAATTTAACTTTGACCATTAGTGGGCCAGATTATTGGGTATAGATAGCAATAATAAAACTCCTCTGTGCTTTGAACTCAAGTAATGCTCCTGGTTATTTGCACCTGACAATAATAGTAGTTGGAAGATAAATTAGAAAAGGTATTTTGATGTCCCTCCCACCCTAAAGTGGACAACTGCTGAATATTTTTAAAAAGAGCTTAAAAACTAAACAATGAACAAAATAATGAGGAACCCTATGTATATGGTATGTCCTTCCTGCTCTGCATTCAAATATATCTTTGTTACTGGAGGCAAGGAGATCACAACTGGCTTTCTACTAAAGATGGAAAAGTGTGAGTCTTTCATGCCTAATTTAGTAGAGGAAGCAATCAAAGGAGCAAAGTTGGCTGAGAAAACCATTTCCTCATCCAGCAGTTTACTTGCTGAAACTCTTGTCAACTTCTCTGATCAATTTCATTGCTTTGCTAATAAACAAGCATACATATCCAAGAGTATATTAGACCTGTTTTTTAGGCAAGCCGTCTGCTCATTCAGGATACTAATAGGCCTGCACTTATATAATTGATGCTCAGAGACATGCATCAGTGTGTCTCTGCTGCAATCAAATATCTGGACATATCACAGCTCAAGTCAAAATATTCATACCCTTGGCCATGATCCCGGGGTGAAATGATGCCTGCCCCAGCCATTGGAGCTGGACAGTTGCCTGACCTGGAACCCCTTCATCAGCAAACGATCAAGGAAGTTAGGGGTCCTTGGTTGCTGGGTTGTTTCCTTTCAGATGTTTCACTACCCAAACTAGGCAACTGTCAACTCATAAAACATTTTAGTAGTTGCCATAAAAAGGGGGAAGGAAGGAAATCTGGAAGAACAGTGCAGCAGTTTGAAATGGAAAGTACATTCCAACTCTTATCTTTAAAAGATTGTAACTAAAATACCAAAGCTTTTGCCCCCGAATATATTGAATTGGAAAATGTGAATGATGACACCCAGCCCATGAACGTGCTCAATTGGAGAATCTGGTTTATGAGACACCCAGGGGGGAGGGGGGAAACAGGGTCACAAGTGACTGTAAATTACATATGCCAGAGTTGGATTCATACAGAGCAGTGCCAGCATGTCTCCTCTAATAAATCCTTTGAAGTTTTTTGAAGTTTGGCTCGTGAATCGTGATTTAATTAGGGTGATTGCTAGAATCCTGACTGCAACGTCATCCATGCTAGCAAATTGATAGTACAGTGCTAGCATGGATGATGTTACCTAGTTTGGTAATGACATGTTTGCAGGAAAACAACCAAATTCAGAAAGCACCAAGAACCCTTTGCTTCAACCCCTCACGACAAATATTCTCCTCTATTGATCAAGGGAAAATCGTAACTTTAAAATTGGAATAACTAAACAGCTGGGAGTTGTTTTAACAACGGCTGGAGTGAAACAAAAGCAGCATCATATGAACGAATCCTTTAATGCTTCATGCTACAGCTATGGGGCAAAGAACTTTTGGATCCCCAGCAAGGAAAGACGCTTCAGCACAGGAGGTGAGCATAATAAACCTGCTCCTTTGACTGTCTGCATTAGTCAAGTTGTCTGATCCATGATATTTTTAAATAGTTAAAAAAGAGAGAGGTGTAAACATTCAAAGTAAAAACAAACAAACAGCCCTGCGTCTATTTCTATTCACAGCTTTTTGTAACACGAACAGCTTTTATAGACAATTTCTCCTCATGTAAGTAGTTGGAAATGCAAATTCCCCTGCACAAATTATTTTTATGCAAATTCCTCTGATTGCTGTCTTTGTTATGTAAAAAGCTCTGTGATGTCAACTCCTTTCTTTTTTAAAAAAAAAATGTAAATTCTCAGGTTTTGTTTTGGTATGCAACTTTCAGAAACATCCCTTCTCTCACAGACAATTCAGGGAGGGATTTATGAACATACATGTGTGGAAATGTGTGGATTTTTAGTGGCATAAAAGCAGGCTCTGTTCGGATTTTGTTCAGAGCCATAGCCTTTGTCAAACAGAGACTATTTCAAGAGTCGTGCACATTTGCTTCTGAAGAAATTTGGGGTGGATTTCTTTTATTGGACAAAGTTAGCACCTCTAGAAACTCTAGAAGGTCCTTTAGAAAAGCATGAGTACTTTCCATCTTGGTTAACTATCTAGAATAGAATAACAGAGTTGGAAGGGATCTTGAGATCTTCTAGTCCAACCCCTTACTCAGGCAGGAAACCTGATACCATTCCAGACAAGTGACTGTCCAGTCACTTCTTAAAAGCCTCCAGTAATGGAGCATCCACAAACTCTGAAGGCAAGCTGTTCCACTACTTAATCGTTCTCACTGTGAGGAAATTGCTTCTGAGTTCTAACTGGCTTCTCTCCTTGATCAGTTTCCATCCATTGCTTTGCATTTTGTCTTGCCTTCTGGTGCTTTGGAAAATAAGTTGACCCCCTGTTCTTTGTGGTAACCCCTCAAATGGACTAGCCATAGCCAATTCCAGGGTATGTCTAAATTGGAGACTAAAAACTTGGAGAAAGCTATGATAGTCCAGTTCTACAAAGTTGGGTTTGCTGAATCTTTCTTCTTGATTTGCTACCCTTCTGTGGGTTTTGAAGCCTGTTTGAAATAGACTGGCATTGACCTTTTGTAGAACATTCTCTGTGGCACAGTGTGGACTTTTAATCCACAGTGCCATTGTTCAATGCATTCTGTAAGAAGAAAATTGCAGAGGGCATATGCTTTCTCTATTAAACTGTCCTGGAAAAAGAGGCAGAGAAAGCAAGGAGTTTTTCTAGTAGAGTAATACATTTTTAAGATGTATTATCCTCTTAATAACGTAGTCATTTCCTCAGATTAGACAGAGCCACTGTTTTGCAGAAGATTCTCATGTTGTTTATGCATGTACTGGCTCGATACCATGCTTCGTTATGAAACTATGTGGTTGGGCTTAGTTTTGGGGGAGGAAAATAAGGAGGGGAGGAAATTCTGCCTCTGCCTACCAGCATCCATCAGTATTCATCTAGCTAGCATCCTGTCAGTGTGTGAGAGAGTTGAGGGCTGTTTGGAAAGTGAAACAGAATTTGTTGTGTGAGCAAGAAGGAGACCGCAAGGAGCCTGGGCATGGCTTAGCTCAACTCTTCTGTACTAAACCTGCTTGGTGCTGTGAAACTAAAACTGAAACTGAAACTCCTCTCTGCTTGTCTTTTACATTTGGAACAGATTTATTTTCAAGGGGAAACGGGGAGTAGAACTCCTTAGCATCAGAGCGTGTTAATACTAATAGTATAGGAAATACTAATGCTCTGATGGTCATTTAGAAAAATCCTTTCTTAGTGAGCACCTATAAGCCAAGAAGAACATGCATGCCAAATTTCCAGTTTGTAGGCTATACGGTTCTGGAGATTTTGTGATGATGAGTGAGTGGTATTTAGCAGATGGATGGATGGACGGACGGACGGACGGACAAACAGACAGACAGACAGACAAACAGAATAAATAGAAATAGGTATAGATATAGATATAGATGTAGATAGATAGATTTTGTTTTGTGGTCCATTTCACCAAGTGATTCTAGGCAGCTCCCAACAGAAGCAAACCTTGGTTCTTAGTACATGGCCCTGAGATGCATCTGTGTTACACACTTATTACTACATATGATGGTCCCAATTATTAAGAAACAAAACTATATCTCAGATACACAAACACATGTTAGGTAGTCCTTGCTTAACAGCTACCATTGGTAACTTCAATGCTAAGTGCCACAGTCGATAAGTGAGTTATCACATCACTTATGATTTCACTGCCGGGTCTTCATTGATTCTGCATGCAATTAGTAATCTCGTGATTATGGGCCTGCGATGGTCACAAATACTGCTAGCTGCAAAGTACCCAAATCTTGATCACATGACTGCAGGGATATTGAGACAGTTCTAAGTGTGAGGACCGCTCATCAAGTTATGTTTTCCAGCGCCATTATAACTGTGAACAGTTACGCTAAACTGGGCAGTCATGAAGCGAGGACGACCTATTTATGGAAACAACTGCATCAGTACAGGTAATCTTTGATTTATGACCACAAGGAGCCCCAAATTTATGTTGTTAAGCAAGGTGAGTTGCATCTCATTTTATAACCATTTTGCCACAGTTGTTAAGTCAATCATGCCATAATTAAGCGAATCTGGCTTTCCCCCATTGATTTGGCTTGTCTGAAGCCAGCTGGGAAGCTTACAAATGGTGATCATATAACCTCAGGATGCTGCAGCTGTCATAAGTACATGCCAGTTGCCAAGCACCAAAATTTTGTTCATGCGACCAAGGGGTTTGCTGCAACAGTCGTGAGTGTGAAAACTGGTCATCAGTGCCCTTGTAACTTGAAACAATCAACAAATGAATGGTTGTAAGTCAAGGAGAATCTTGACTTGGTTCCATGGATAACTTGCAATAGTTGTAGACACTGGCTTAGAGGTAGCAGATTCTTGGCCATCTTTATGGAAGGAGAAGCTACCTGGCTATAGATGTGCAGAAAATAGATTGTTGAAGAATAGCTGAAGTGTGGCATGAGAAGAAATGAACAGAGGAGAATCTTCAGCAATTAGTAAAAATGAAGACGATGAGAATTGGCGTTTCTGCTCCAAGTTAGGGGCCAGCTGCCTTATCTTTGTGTATTACCCCCTTTATCTATTGTTTTTGGGGGAGGGAAAGTGATGGAAGCATGACTTGGCTTCAAACAAAGAAACAGTCAGTAAAGAATAGCTGTCAGTTTTACAAGAAACCTCTTCCCCCCCCACCTTCCTTCCTCCCTATTGTCCATGACATGTCAGAGGTTATGAAATATTGAGGCCCTGGTGATCGGTGAAAAAGAGAGGAAAAAAGACCTTGCTAATGGCCATGGCATAACTCTGAAATTAGACTACAGTTCAATCTCCGCTTTAAAGAATTGCAATTCCCATCCTGCATGGCTGATAGGCAAGGATGATGGGCTTTTAATCCAGCAGCACACAAGGGCTCAACATTGCAAAAAGGTGCTTTATGGAATCGGAAGATAAATAGTGCATTTGAAAGATTAGCTTTCTAGTAAATAGCTTGAACCTTGACTAACAGTGATGGACCCAAAGATTAAAATTCCACGGCAGGAAATTTGCTAGAATGTTATTTAATCTGTTTGGGATTAAATATAAAACTTCTATCACATAAACTGTTGTGAATGAATAAATGTGTTAATAAAGTTATCAAGAGCTTGAAGTTAAGTGCAGGGTTCTGGCCCTGCACTTCTGATTGGCCGTTAATGGCGACATCAGATTGGTCCATTCAGGTGAATCTGATTGGCTATTAACGAGCCTCTCCCATTGGTTAACGGAGCTAGCGCTCCCTGGTTTTCATTGGTTGAATATCTAATAAGTTGCCTATATAAGAAGGGCCGTTGCAGCCATCGAGCTGAGCTGTCACACCATGTTAATAAAGAGTTTTGAAGTTCACCGTTTCACCGGCTCGTCTCCATTCTTCGCACCCATGCTCAGAACTTAACATAAACATTGCCTATCCTGTCAAAGTATTACTCTACAATTCTTCTTCCCCAGAACTTAGTTGTTTGCATTTTGCAGTCTTCAAAAATAACTCTGTTTTCATTTTCAGAGCATCCCTTCCCCTCTCTTATCTGCAGGCAAGCTTTTCAGTGCTAGAGGAAGGGTTAATATCCCACTGTTAAAAACAATTGATTTGCTTTCACATTTTGTCTTTGTAAAAAGAGTTTTTTCCAAACATTCTTTCTTCTACCCTCATTTTCTAGGACTTTAAATGCAGTTTCAGTTATGTTGTTTCTTTCACCCTCCTCTTTTAATTTCATGGCTTTGGGTTGATAATTATGTTTAGACTGACTTTTTTTGCCTCCTTTCTGAACTACTGTTGTCGAATGGCAACAGCAAAAGAATGGCTCATTATATGCACTTTTTCATGCTAACTGTGTTTCCTTAGGAATCCCAAAGATATGGGATAGGTGGGGATAGCAATAGCACTTAAACTTACATACCACTTCATAGTGCTTTACAGCTCTCTCTAAGCGGTTTTACAGAGTCAGCACATTGTCCCCAACAATCTGGGTCCTCATTTTACCGACTTCGGAAGGATGGAAGGCTGAGTCAACCTTGAGCCTGGTGAGATTCGAACTGCCAAATTGCAGCCAGCCAGAAGTCAGCAGAAGTAACCTGCAGTACTACACTTCTAACCACTGCGCCACGGTGGCTCTAGGATATTCTAGGATAGCAATTTGACAAGGACTTTTGTTGTTTGTTGTTCAATCAGTAAATCATTTCCAACTCTTTGCAACTTCATGGACCATAGCATGCCAGGCCCTCCTGTCCTCCAGAGTCTCTTGGAGTTTGCCCAATTCATGTTCATTGTGTCAATGACACATCTAACCATCTCATCCTCTTCCATCTCCTTCTCCTTTTCCCTTCCATCTTTCCCAACATCAGGGGCTTCTCTAAGGAGACCTCTCTTTTCATGAGGTGGTCAAAGTATTTGAGCTTCAGTTTCAGGATCTCTCCTTCCAAAGAACAGTCATGGGTTGATTTCCTTTAGGATTGACTGATTGGATCTCCTTGCAGTCCATGGAGCCTTCAAGAGTCTTTTCCAGCACCACAAATCAAAGCATCAATCCTTTGGTGCTCAGCCTTCCTTTATGGTCCAACTCTTACAGTCATACACAATTATTGGGGAAACCATAGGTTTGGCTATATTGATAAGAACTAGAGATATCCAAAATTCAAAATTGTGCCTATTAAATTGGGAAATTTAAAACATGGATGATGTGGATGGTTTGGAAGAGTTCATACTTGATTATTTTACGTAAGTTTATTGGTATAGAAAAAGAGAATCACTTCCTAGAGTAATTCTTTGCTTTCCATTAGGGTTGTCAGTGTAATGATTGAGTTGTTAGCCTAGGACTGAAAGGATCCATTGTGAAATTGTTTCTCAGACCTGGAACCTACTGGATCAGTTCCTTTCTCAGTCCAGCTTGTCTCAGCAGTTTTTTTGAGGGAATAATACAATACCTAGGTTCTATAACCTCCTTGAAGAAACAGTGGGATATAAATCTAACAAATAATAAATGTCAGGAGTTTATTAGTTTCAGAACTGCTTTATGTGTTGTGTACTATAAAGCAATTACATTTGAAAGAGGTTTCTGCTCTTTTTAATCAGGCAAAGCTTTTGGCAGCCTTGAAAGGGCCAAAAGGAAATAACAGGCAATGTCAGGCATTCTTTGTATGAAGATGGGTTTGTTTCACCTAAGTTGTCAATTATGCACCTGCTATAAAACTCCTTCATTAAGTCAAAGAGGAGAAGATCTCTATAGCAAATGGAAATGCAGTTGGGTGGGTTACTTAGAGGAGAAGGGAAGGAATCCCAGTGCAAATTCTGTACAAGAGATAGAGATTTATTATAAAAAACATATGTAATTGTCTTTCCTTCCCTCCATTTTACCCACAACAACAACCCTGTGAGGTAGAGAGTCGGTGTCCCAAACTCACCCAGCCAGCTTTCAGGCCTAAGGAAGGATGAGAATTCACCATCTCCTGGCATCCATCCTGGTGCTTTTGTCCGCTAGACCAAACCAACTCTCCCATTTGCTAGGGCTTCCAGATCATAAGTGCAACCTCTCCCTACTTTTTGAAAAGGGAAGTAGTTATGGACAGTCTAAACAGTGTAAAATTGGTCAGTGATCAGCAGAGCATTTTAGTTCACCAACTAATCCCTAGTGTCAGGGGTGGGATTCATTTTTTTTAACAACCGGTTCTGTAGGGGTGGCTTAGGTGGTGGGCATGGCTTGGTGGTCATGTTACTGGCTGGGCATGGCCAACTCAATATCACTCACATCGAGGCATGCATCTCCTCCCCTGGCCTCTCATGACTGTGGGGATGCTGCAATAGTCGTAAGTGTGAAAAATGGTCATAAGTCACTTTTTTCAGTGCCATTGTAACTTTGAATGGTCACTCCTCACAAGCAAAGTACCAGCAAAGGAGGAGAAAAAAACTCCAGAGATGTTCCTGAGACAGGAAGTCTAGTCCTGCCAAGAATGTAATAAGGGTTAACGGAGAGGCAGTTTCTGTAAGCAACACCAGAATGTTTCCTTCCTGCCTTCCTTAGAGGATTAGGCCAGTAATTTCTTCTAACAACTGGTTCTCCAAACTGCTTAGAATGTTAACAACCAGTTCTAGTGAATAGGTGCTGTTATGTTCTGTGTGTGGCGTAAGAAGTGGAGACGAGTCGATGAACAGTGAACTTCAACTCTTTATTTAACATAGTGCAACTGTTCTAAAAACGGCCACAACAGCCCCCTTTATATAGGCAAGCTCTTGAGTATTTAGCCAATGAAAACACAGGAACGTTAGCTCTTTTAACCAATGAGAAAGGCTCGTTAATAGCCAATCAGATTCTCCTGAACGGACCAATCCGATATCGCTATTATCGGCCAATCAGAAGTGCAGGGCCAGAACCCTGCACTTTACTTTAAGGTTTCAACAATCTTTATTCAAGCACTTTTATTAATTCACAACACCCCTTCCCCCCGGGTTCCATTTAAGCGGTGTGGTAACGTAGTCTTTGAGGTAGGCATGTTGTTTTGATTGTCTATTTGATTTACATTGTCCTCCCGGTATTTGTCTAGAGTCTTGTTGGGGTAGGATGTTATCAGAGCCTCTGGTTCTGTATCTAAACTTCCGCTACCACTAATGTCCTTGGTATCCCTTTGAGGCGAGTTTACCCCTGTCCCTGATCCTTCTTCACATGTTGTGTCTGAGCGGTCATTTCTTCCGCTTGTGCTTTCCACCGTTTCAAACTCAGCCTCCTTGGTGTCTCCTCCCCCCTCAGTTTGGAAATGACCAGAATCACAGACCCCAGATTGCAGCCTTGAACGCAGCTGATCAATATGGCGCTTCCATATTCTATCATCGCGACATTTCACTCGGTACGATCTGGGTCCGGTTACTTGGATTACAGTTGCCTCGACCCACAATGGGTCGCCATAAAAGTTTCTCGCGAAAACCAAGTCACCTACCTGGAAATTACGGCATTTCCCGCTGGATCCGTGTGGTTTTTCAGGTTCGTACGATGGATGTAGTCAGTCGAGGTGGGAGCGGAGTTTTCATCCCATCAAAAACTCAGTGGGAGTTTTGTTGGTGATGCTGTGTGGAGTGATGTGCTGCAAAAGGAGTATCCGGTTAATCTTGTCTTCGATATTGCCATAGTCCATTTTATGTAGAGTTCTTTTGACGAATTGTACCATGCGCTCGGGCCTTCCATTGGCCGCAGGATGTGCCGGTGAAATTAGTGCAGGGCGAATACCGCGGTCCGCCAAATACTGTTCAAAAGAAATCACGGTAAACTGGGGCCCGTTGTTGGATACCAGAACATCCAGTAGTCCGTGTGTTGCAAATAATCTGTCCAATTTCCTGATGACTGATTCGGTTGTTGTATTTTTCATCTCATGGATTTCGAGCCAGTTCGAGTAGGCATCCACTGTTAATAAAAATGTGTGTCCATTCGTAGGTCCCGCAAAGTCCAGATGAATACGGGACCATGGTCCCCTGGGTGTTTCCCATTCTGTTGGGGTTGCTTTCGGTGGGGCATTGCTAACTTCCTGGCATTTGTGACAAGTCTTTACTCATGCTTCGATCTGCTTGTCTATGCCCCGCCACCACGCATAGCTTCGTGCGAGTGCTTTCATGCGCACGATGCCAGGGTGGCCATCGTGCAAGGTTCTCAGTATCACTTGCTGTAACCGCTCTGGGACAATGACTCTATCGCCCCAAATGATGCAGCCTTTCTGGGAAAACAGTTCCGTCTGTCGACGGAACGTAGTTGTCTGGGATTTGGTCTAATGGCCATCCACACTCTACCCAGCTGAGGACACGTGCTAAAATGGGATCGCGTTTAGTTTCAATTGCGATATCGCGAGCTGTCAACGGCGGTTTTTGGAGTGTCTCAATCTGCAGTGTTGTGATGGTCGGAGAAGGGTCGTCAACGGTTTCTGGAAGTGGTGCATGCTCAATGCGTCAGCGTGGGGAATGGCTTTCCCCGGGCGGTGTTGCAACTTATAATTATAGGCAGCCAAGAATTCTGACCAGCGAGTCATTCTGGGAGATAATATATAAGGGGTTGGTTTATCTCTCCCGCTATTATTCCCAGTAAAGGTTTGTGGTCAGTTATTATAGTGAAAGCTCGCCCATAAATATATTCATGAAATCGTTTAACAGCAGATACAATAGCAAGAGCTTCCTTATCGATTTGACTGTAATTGTGTTCTGCTTTTGATAGCGTTTTTGAAAAATAGGCAACAGGGGCTTCACTTCCGTTTGGTAAAACGTGGCTCAAAATGGTGCCCACTCCGAATGGTGATGCATCACATGTAACCGTTAAAGGCAAAGTCTCATTATACTGCATCAAAACAGCATCGGAGGTCAATAGGTTTTTTACTTGTCGAAACGCATGTTCCTCTCGGTGCCCCCAAACCCAGGGTGCTTTTTTGTCCAATAAACGATGTAGGGGTTCGGCTATGGTTGCTTTGTGAGGCAGAAAGACGTTATAAAAATTGATAAGGCCTAGGAAAGCTTGGAGATCAGCCTTATTGCGGGGTTTTGGGGCGTTTTTGATTGCCCTAAGTTTGCTATCGGTGGGGTCAATGCCTTGTTTATCTATTAAATATCCTAAAAATTCTACTCAATACGTACATAGTTGACACTTGTTTTTTTTAACTTTGAGACCCGAGTCTTTAAATCTCTGAAGAACCAACCCCAGGCACTCTCTTAGTATTTCTTGAGTCGGAGCAGCATTTAAAACATCATCAAAATAGGGGACAACGCCTTTTATCCCTTGTAATAGTCTTTCCATCAAACTTTGAAAGATTCCCTGGGCCACGCTTACTCTGAATTGGAGTCGGTTACATTTAAATGCACCTCGGTGCGTAACGATCATTTGGGCCTCTGCTGTTTTTTTGTCTACAGGCAGTTGTTGGTATGCTTGGGCTAGATCTAGTTTAGCGAAGACTTTTCCATCCCCCATGGAATGGAGAAGGTGTTGCACCCCCAGTACCGGGTAAGCGTTTTGCTGCAGGGCGTGATTCAGGGTGGCTCGGTAGACCCCACAAATTCTTAACGATCCATCCGGCTTGATGAGTGTCACGATCAGGGTTTCTCAGGGAGAATGGTCGGTTGGTTCTAACACCCCCTGGGCTATTAATTTATCAAGCTGCTCGTCAATCTTTGGTTTAAGGGCAAATGGAACTTGACGAGGCTTAAGGCGGATGGGAGCTATTTCGGGGTTGAGGTTATATGATATCGGGGTCCCCTTGTACTCGCCTAGTTTATCTGCAAAGACATCCTGGAATTCTTGGACGAGAGCCTCTTCCCAGTCGTTGCTGCTGGTTCGGTGAATGCCGGCTACTTCAATTCCAAGTGGAGCGAATCATTGGAGGCCTAACAAGCTAGGCCGATCCCTGTCGACTACAGTCAAGGGTAGAGATGCGGTTCGATTTTTAAATGAGACATGGACTTGGCTGGATCCAATGACTGGAATTCGATTTCCCTGATAATGTTTGAGTATGATTCTTTGGAATCGGAGGTCTTGTCGCCGAATGCTAGGGATGAGTTGCTTGAGGGTCTTCCAGGAAACCATCGAGAGTGACGATCCTGAATTGACTTCCATCATATAAGGATGGTTTTCAATGGCCACCTTCACCCGGATCTTCTTGGCGTTCAGTGATGAGGCGTGACCAATCGTAATAGTTTGGTGCGCCTCTTCTCGCTTCGTTGAGTGGTTTAGGGGTTTGTTTCTGTTGGAGTGGTTGTTCCATTGGTGGTTCAAGGGTTCTCGCTTTACAGGACGGCTTCCTGTGGATTGGCGATAGTTAGCCCCCTTCAGGGGCTGGCTGGGTCCTTGTTTGCTTCTACAGACCCATCCGATGTGGCCTCTTTTCCCACACACATGGCAGAGCATGTCGAGGAATTTGCAGTTTGATCGGGGGTGGTTTGCCCCACAACCAGCGCATTGGTACTGCGATCTCTGGTGTTGGTTTCATTCAGACTGGAGCCGGTTGACCTCTTCTTCATCACTTTCCGATGACGATTCGAGGTTCTCGTGGTGGGCTGTCGTTGCCTGTTCTTCTAAGTGAGGTGAAACTTCGCTAGCGAGTTGGCGAAGTGGGGCGTGGGTGCGGCGCATTTGGACAGCCGACTTCCTGGTTGCTTCTGCTGCAGTAGCGTCAGCGATGGCATCTGTAAGGCTAATGTCACCTTTCGCCATCAGCTTACTCTGCACGTCGGGTGCATCTAATCCCAGAACTATTCGGTCTCTCAGGGCTTCTTCGAGGTCGGCAAACCCGCATAGGCCTCCCAGATTCCGGAGATCAGCTATGAAATCAGCAACACTTTCACCCTTCCGCTGATCTCTCTGGTAAAATTCATGCCTTCTAACGAGCGTTGGTAGGGTCGGTGCATAGTGGGCCCTTAGCAGGGGTTCGAGGATGTCCCAGTCCATGGACTTCACTTCTGCCAGTTTCGCTAGTGCCTTGGCCATCTTGAATACGGTCGGTCCGCAATGAGTTAGGAATACCGCCCATTTCTTTCTGGTAGTGGCATCCTTCAAATTGTTGGTTTCCAGAAACATCTGGAAGTGATCCATATATGAGTCCCAGTCTTCTTGTGCCGGGCCGAATGGAGCGGGTGGTATGACGCTGCCGGACATGGTTTCGCCATTGGTGCATTTCAGCCACGTGCTCAGTTATCACTCTGTAGTGTTCAGTCAGCTCTGACGTCTCCACATCCCACCTTCGTTGCCAGTGTTATGTTCTGTGCGTGGCGCAAGAAGGGAGACGAGTCGATGAACAGTGAACTTCAACTCTTTATTCAACATGGTGCAACAGTTCTAAAAACGGCCACAACAGCCCCCTTTATATAGGCAAGCTCTTGGGTATTTAGCCAATGAAAACACAGGAACGTTAGCTCTTTTAACCAATGAGAAAGGCTCGTTAATAGCCAGTCAGATTCTCCTGAACAGACCAATCCAATATCGCTATTATCGGCCAATCAGAAGTGCAGGGCCAGAACGCTGCACTTTGCTTTAAGGTTTCAACAATCTTTATTCAAGCACTTTTATTGATTCACAACAGGTGCGAACCTGTAGAATCCCACCCCTGCCTAGTGTGCCATAAATGCCTAGATCTGCCTTAATATTAGGTTCCACCTGCAGAGTGCCTGTCCTTTTCACCACCTTCTTCCCTCCCAGAAACATGCTCTTAGATGCAACCTACCCAGGATTGCCCTTAGCTTGAGATCCTCCTTGGTAATTTGTTTAATTGGACAAGGAGGCATTTCGGCAGCTGAGAGTAGATCCCTGCACAGCAGTCCATCAAGCCTGATCTGTTGACTGCTTGCTTCACCATTTGAGAGTGATTATGAGTTTCCTGAGGAAGCTTAACCTTTTTTTTTAATGGAAAATGTAATAGCAGCTATAAAGGGACACACCAACAGCCTCCCTCCTCCTCCTCCTCCTTTTTCTTAACACAAAAGAAAGGCAGGTGGCCTGCTAAGATATTGAACTGAGCTTCTAAAGCACATGCGTACACACACACACAAAAGCTTGCTGATCTAGGTATATAGTGTAGCACAGAACACTACAGAACAAGGCAGCCTAGAAGTATCTTCCTTGCTTTCCTTATGCCTTGTTAAGTATAGTAAAGATAAGGTACACAGAATCACAAAAAAGTCATCCTATCCAATCTAGTGTGATGGGCAGATATCTTCAGGAAGAGGCGAGCCCAGAAATAGTTTGATTCTGTGCCATATAGACCTTTAAAGACAATAACCAGAACCTTAGATTGCTGTAGGAGGACAAGCAGAGCCTGGGGGCGGAGTCAAGAGAGGAACCAGCCTAGAATTGTTATGCTCCCACAGTTTAAGTCCAACCCTTCTTGAATTCTGTTGACTTTTATCTGGTGCCAATTTAGTGCTGGTAGGTAGTTGATTAGATTCTTGTACATAGGAATGAGCAATAAATCAGTTTAACTGGAGCTTATCCTGTGGCTCTGATTCTTCATGCCTGATAATTTATGATTTTGAAAACTAACACAATTTTGTCATGTTGTTAACTTGATAATGGTTATCCCACTCTGTAGACAGATTTCTCTTGACTGACTTCCTTAAAGTGCCTGTCATCATTCCATAGTTCTTCCATGTCAATTTCTCCCTTCCTCCCTTCATGTTTGTCTCCATTGTGTACTGGGTTTGCTCAATTTTGAAACAATTTTATAAGATTTTTCTCCCCTAGAGTTAACTGTTTGAAAGGAAGCTGTGCAATCACTTTCATCTCTGTTCTACAGCTTAATTGAATTGAATGCAAGTATGAACTTATAACAACCATTTCAGTCAGTCTTTTTAGCTTGTCTCCTTTTTTTTTCTAAGAAGCCAATTTAATGATTTTTTTTCTGAAGCAGCTGAAACCCAGATTTACATTGTTCTTGAACAGCGCATAAAGGAATTATTTATCAAGATGGGCTGTTTGTTAATAGGCCCAAATCAGGAATTCTTTTTACCAAATACTGCTTTCATTTATGGCCTTTGAATGAATTTCATTCAAACAATGCTAACATCTGATGATAAAACCCACTAATGAGGGAGGAAATCATTCACATTATTTTTTTTATCCAGAGATCCCATTAACTCCCAACTTTTAGCTTGTTTTTGCTGATCAAACCAGTAGTAATTTTCTTTTCTTTGCTGTTGCCTTTCACATTTCCACAGAGATTATGCAAGGGACTCTGCAGCTTTTCTTCTGCATTGTTCCTGGTTGAAGCAACATCACGAGACTGATGGAGGCAGCCGTGGATTAAATCATTCAAAAGTTACTGAATCGTCAGTCTCACAACATAGGCTGTTGATCTGCTTGTTTGGGAGTTTCTGGGCATTAGTGTTTCAAATGAGCCGTGTAATCCAGGGTCCCACTTCAATTCCTCACTCAGTGATTCATGGGATCAGAAAACTTTGATAGTATCTGCTATTCTTCATTTTAGGATTTCAAAATGTACAAAACAAATTAAACTGGAATAACCATGCTGATACCAAAGGCTGAACTCAAGGATATATTTCCTTTTCTTAGGTCAGTATTTGCTTAGTATTTGTTTAGTGACCATTCAAAGTTACAATGGCACTTACAATAGGGTTTTGCACTTATGACCGTTGTCGTATCTCCATGATCATGTGATCAAAATTTAGATGCTTGGCAACCGACATGCATTCATTATGATCTCCTTTTATAACCTGAACCATTATAACCATTATAACCTTTTATAACCTCAACAGGGAAGTCAGATTCCTTTTGACAACTGTGTTACTAATTTAACAATTGCAGTGATTCACTTAACAGCAGTGGCAGGAAAGGTTGTTACAATTGTAAAAAGGGTGCAACAAAACTGTTGTGATTACCAACAGAAATTTTGGGTTGTATGTCGAAGCTACCTGTATTGTAGATTTAAGTTCCCAGAACTCTCTAGTCCTACTGGCTGGGAATTTCTGGAGAAAAAGGGTGTCCACCTGGAAAAGGTGTCTTAAGGATAAGTCTCTTGCTTTCTTCCTGTTCGCCCTCCCTCTGCGCCCTTTTTTTTAAATGAAAGGAATTCTGGCTTTTCTGATTGGATGTTCACAATAGAGGAGCAGTGAAGTTGGAAGCAAAGTTTCCATGATCAGAGAGAATTTTCATCCAATAGAACAACTCTGACCACTCAAGGAAGAGATGTATGAATCCAACATTCATTTTTCTTACGTATTCTGTGGCTTTGTGAACAGTCCCAGTAAAATTGTAATAAATACTATAATTGTGGGGTCCTTTGGGCTTTCTGAGTTTGGTTGTTTTCTTCAAAATGTTTCATTGCCGAACTAGGTAATATCAGTGCACTGAGCTACAAATGTTCTCTTCTATCAATACAACTATTAGTCTGCAAATCATTTAAATCAGTGTTTTTCGAGCTTGTCAACTTTAGGTGTGCAGACTTTAACTCTCAGAATTCCCCAGCCAGCAAGCCACAGTTGACAAGTTTGAAAAACACTGATTTAAATTCTCAAGATAATTTATCACATTGTTTTACTGAATTGGTAACATAGACCGACTCTCATCTAGAAGTTAAAAAGGAAATCATTCTGCAGTTATTATGCATGAACGTAAAGACAAATAAACAGCTCGCTTTTAACAATCATCTACAAGTAGATTTCATCTTTTCATAGCTTCATCCTTCATTTCATCTTTCAACTAGCTAAAGGATTGTTTGAATTAAACAGCCTAGCTAAATAAATAGTGCTTTTTTTCTTTCTTTCTTTTTTTTTTTTGGTAAATTTTATTTGAGTTTTCACAAAGAGAAAAAAAATACAAATGAAACATCTTTTTTGAAAGCAGCATAATCCCGGGTTACATTTCTTCGTACAGACACAAATTCAGGTTCATGCTCATTTTTATATTCTATTCCATATCTTATTACTATTTTACATTTTCTGCATAGCTTTTCCCCTCTTTTAATTTTTCTCAATTTTATTTTAATTATCTCATCTCAATTCAAATCATTGTATTTATATTTTTTGTCTGTCCTGTTTCAATTATCTATTATCTTTTCTCATTAAACAAAATTTCTCCTGTAGTTACTGATTGGAGTATGACACCTTTATATCTTTCCCCTAAAGTTGTAACATTCAATATAATACATAACTTCCATTCAGATTCTGCTTGGTACATTCTTAAAATACACACTGTATTCTTAAAAAATTTTTTTATAAATGTATATAATTAAAACAACATTCCATTCCAATTCAATTGTATCATTAATATTAATATTCATTAAAGTCTTAACATCTTTAACATTACTTTTCAGTTAAATATCATACTTCTATGGGAATAATTATAAGTTTTCCACAGTTAATTCCCCTCCCTTATTTATATTTTTATAAAACATTAACTAATTAAAATGTTCCCTTTCCTTCCTAATTCAGTTTTCTCATTTATTTTATTTTACTTATTTTATTCACAAACATTTCACTAAATTACACTAACTATGTTAGCCCTCATTTTAATCATACGTTGTTTCCAATTTTCTAAAGTTATTTCTATTACTAATATAACAATACAATCTTATGTAACTTTACAGAATCCCTTTTTCAGTTAGATTTTCACCCATTATCTCTAAATAGGTCCTGTTTCTTGCTCCGGTCTTTGTAACTTCTTTTCCTTTCCTTCTTCCCTCTCTTCTTCTCTCTCCCCTTGTCTCTCTACCTCTATTTCGCTCTTCTGTATTCCTCTCTTCTGTTGTTTTCCAGTATTATACTTATTTTTCTTTTCTTTGGTTGTTTGTTTAAGTCTTAAATTCTCCATTCTCTTTTCCCCCTTTCCTTTTTCTTCCCCAAATAAAATTGCTTGTTCATTAAAGATGGCTTCTTCTTTGTCCCAATCTTCTTGTTTTGCAGTCTTTTCTTGTTGTTTCTCATAGTTCCAAATTTCCATTTCTAAGAATTGAAAAACAAAGCCAAAAGAACCCTTCCCTTCTTGTGCATCTTCTTTGTACTTTTTAAGTTCCATTTTCAATTCATCCTGAAGTGGTGCCATTGTATAAATTTTTAAACAACCACCCGATTGATTTTAGTCATTCAAATATAATAACCAAAAATCCAAAGATCACCAAATAATCCAAATACATGCAAGCTTTTCTTTTTTGCTCTATTTTTTCACTTTCTCTTCCTGGGTTACTATTTAGTTGCAAAATTTCAGTTAAAATGTATCTTTTAGAAGTCTTGTTGAAGTTTTACTGTAGATTCTTTTTAATTCCAGGCAGTTTCCTCCCACTTCCAGATCCTGCCCTTATTCTTTTTGTCTCCCTTCCTGCTCATGAAAAAGAAAATGTTTAATGTCCAGAAATCTTTATTATCCCTTTGGCATTTTGTTTTATTTTCAGCTTAATTGCCTATTGATGTCAAAGTGGATTTTTCCGATTTCTTATTTAAGTCTCTTAGTTGTCAGTATAGGGAAGGAGAGAGAAGAAGAAAAAAGCCAAACCTTTCCCTTTTCACTTTCCTTCGCTGCTTCCAAGTCTTCTTTAGGAGCGATGTTATTTTTTGTAAATTTAAATTCCAGGGTACCTTAGTTGTTGCTTTTACAATTTAACCCAGTCAGCCAAAACTTTCACTTCTTATCTTCCTCCTGCACATTCTTTTCCAGTCGAGTTCTTCTTTGTGGTGGCCATTTCTGACCACCGCTGCAACCGCCTTCAGGAAAGGGAGTAATGGCTAGCTGAGGAGGAGAAATGCGGCTCTGCTCAACCCTGCTGGCGGTCTCCCCCCTCTTCACCACCTCTACGGGGTGGCTTAGCCCCAAAACCAGCCAGCTCAGGGTGCTCCAGCGGCGAGCCCAGACAGAAACCACGCACAATCGCAGATTTCTGTCGCCAAAACCCTTCAAACCGGAAGTTTGAATAGTGCTTTTTTTCAATAACATTCCAATATATTTTTTAAAAGCATACTTGATGTTTTGATCACAAAACAGGCATGCAAAAACCAAGATTGGCTCTTCTTCTTCTTCTTCTTCTTTTTACAACCTCATAATCTCTTGCGGAGTAGAGTTTGGGCAACTGAATGGAACTAGCAGAGTGTTTAATGGCCACATGCCCTTATTGTCACCAATGCGGAGTTTTGTTCAGCAGATATATTCTCATTGTGCCCAGAGAGATAAATATTTGCCTCTACCTAGGATCAAACTCACAGTGCCCTGATTGTGAGGTGAGAGCTCTAAACCACTGCACCACTCCAAGATTGGCTAAGGATCATCTGGGCTAAATATTCATATTTTTCTAGGATTCCCCTACCTTCGTCTTGAAAGAAACCTATGAGCCTCAATTCTGTAATATAGAAAAACAGTTATAGTGCATTGAACAGAATCATTTGTAAGCAGTCTACTGGTAGTCCTTCACTTACAACCATTTGTTTAGTGAGCACTCAAAGTTATGATGGTGCTGAAAAAAACAACTTATGACCAATTCTCATACTTACGGCCATTAAAGATCCCTGTGATCACATCTTCATCCTTCTCATCTTTCTTATTACTTATTTCCTTAACTTCTTATAGCTATAACTTTGTTGTTTGTATCTATGATTTATGTTGACTGTTTTTATTTAGTATCTTATTATGATTTATGTTGATTACTTGTTTAGTATCCTATGACTGCAACTGTTGTACTGTTTATGGTTTATGATGATAGTATTTTATGATTATGATCATGATAAATCATTTGTTGCTTGTATGTACGCTGAGAGCTTACACACTGGACACAAATTCCTTGTGTATCCAATCACACTTGGCCAATAAAGAATTCTAATCTAATCTAAAGAGAGACCAGTAGGGTTAGCCAAAACACAAACTCCAAAATGTGCAGCTCTGCAGCAGCAGCTTGCCTACCCTGCTGCAATGTACTTTCTATCTTCTCTGTTAAAAGCTCATTATTAAAGAAGACAAGTGTAACACTTAAAGCTAAGTAGGAGGGAAAGTTCACACCACTTTGACGCCACTCTCTCGATCCACCTTTTCACTTTTTCCATCTTGCTGTCCTGTCTGACCAAGATTAATGAGCTGTTTTGCTTGTTCAATAACCAACTATAATCTGCTCTGAAGCTTTGGGCTTCTTTGCTGTCCAACTCCTAAAAGCCTTTCTCCCTGTCTGCCCACCCAATTGGTGTCTGGTGAGACAATCTCCATGCAGCTGAAGCTAAATTTTGGTTCCACCCCATGTGGTCTTTCCTTCCACCTCAAGTAGCCCATCCACTTTCCATAATGGGAGTGATGTGATCGGAACAAGTGGAATGAAGGGGAGATTCCTGGCACGATGCAATATTCATATCACTGGAGTGAATAAAAAAAAACAGTTGGAGAGGAGAAAGAGGGGAGGGGGAAAAGGTGATGGTTGGGAGTATTATAGAGCATGACTTGATTTATTATCTCTACGCTGTGAACTAGCATGTTTAATTCATGGGCTACATTAAAAGCCTGCTCCTGCTGGCTCACAAAGATGTATCTCCAACTTTCAACCATTCTCCACAAGTTTTGTGGAAACCAGGAAAAAGGTTTCCTTGGCAATGGAGAATGCAAAGTTAAAGAAGTCGGTGCCAAAATGAATTTCCCATTTTACCCACATGAATCAAATGACTGGCGCCAGCGCAGAAGAGAAGATCTAAGAGCAATAGAAGTAACAGGAGCTGGGCTGAGTTGAACTTCAGGATTTAGGGACTGTAATCTAGAGAACTTCCCTGACATTTTGACAGCAACTGCGGCTGGCATCTTCAGAGACAAGGTGGTAGCTACACAACTAAGACAGAGACTGCACGAGCTCCTGTCTTTATAACTGGGTGCCTTCACTTTTGATTGGTCCTTAGTCCTTAGTCCTTAGTGTTTTCTGATGGGTGCAGATTAGTGAGGGGAATGCTGATTGTTCGTTTTGGTGAAGTTGGCTCCTGATTGGTCCTTTGTTCACACCAGCTTCTGACTGGTCATTCTGAGAGTGCTAATTCCTTATAGATTCTGTTTGTACTGGGTTCTGGTTGTCTAGTCTGAGCAGCTGTGTCTTAACTGGGTCCTTATCCAAAGGCAAGTTTTTGATTTGCCCATTTTGGGAGCTGGTTCCTGTTTGGTCCTGCTTTTGGGGCAGGATCAATCCAAAGAGAATTCAAAAGTTTCCCATGCTCACTCTCAAAAAAATCCTCTAAAGGAGGTCTTGTGGGAATGACCTTGAAAGATAGGGGGAAACATGATTGAATAAGAGGCAACAGACTGCAGAAGGAAAGTGGGCATGAGAAACATCTGAGAAGATATCCACCCTAGTTTCTTGGACTGTAAAGGAGATGGTGGGAGAAAGGTCCTTTCAGTCATGCAAGATTCTATTAATAAAATAGAATTAGCTCATCTAGGTGTGCTTCCTGTCTGGAGTACCTTGCAAATATGATTGCTCTATAAGTTATCTCTATCTTTCAAGTAAGGAGGGGATAGTCTTGTAAACCACGTTCAGTGCTTATTCATCAGGCAGAATCAAGACCAAATGTTGAGTTGCAATTATTGCTCAAGTGTATACATAAGGATCTAGTGAACTAACGGTCAATACTAAATTGGGGCTAGATAAAAGTTAACAGAATTCAAGAGTAGTTGAACTTGGACTACTTGTGGAAACTTAACCACTCCAGACTGATTCCTCTCTTGACTCTGCCCCCCAGGGTCTGCCTATCTTTCTCCTGCATTGTATTACCATTTTAGTCACCGTTTCAAGTGATTGTTAACTATATGAGTTCCCATCCCATTTCCTAAATGGATTACAAAATTGCCTCATTCCTGGTTTTTGTTTAAAAAATAAATATTAAATATGAGTCTGGATATAAACAGCTGCATTACACAGTGCTCCCAATTTGGCTACTTGGTAAAAATGTCCCACCATCCTCACATTAAAATTTCACTTTTTAAAATAAAAAGCTGAGACTTTTAAATGTTTTAGAAGGGGACCGAAGATCTGAGAAAGATGCTGGTCCTTTCTGTGCAATTTTGTCTTCCAAATAACAAAACTATCAGAGCTGTTCAAAGAAGAAAAACAAGGAAAGGCAAAAACTGGAAAATATACCATAAATAACATGAAAGGAAGATGAAAACAAGTTTATGAAACCTTCTATGAAAGTTAGCTTTCATAAGAAAATTAATGTTGACTTCAGTGAGCTCCTTGAAAAAACTAATTTGACCATTTCAGCAAATCACTCCATTAAAATGTGCAACTTCCAGTCCAGGGTCACATTTCTAAGGATTGAATTAATAAGTAATTACTAAGAAGGGCAATTTGATCATCTTCTTAACTTACCATGAGCTTGTCTGGTAAAACAGTTATGAATCCAGGAGAACCTGTCCCAGAATTTTCTAAGCTTCGTTGAGTTTTGTCAGCTGAACATTTCCAGATGCCTGAGCTCTCAGAATTTCCAGCAGTTATAAATGCAGAACTGAAATTTTTGGAATTGCAATCTGTTTGTTTAGAGGACATTCAAATTGATCCAGATTGTCTTGAGATTTTCAGAGAGCTGAACACAGTACAAAAATAAGTCTCCAGAGAGTCTATGGAGATTCTCAGTCAACCAGGTCATGGTTTCCCCAAAGGTACTTTTTTCAAAGGCAACAGTGCACTATCATATTAACTATGGGATGATCTTCAATTCCATTATGCTGAACCTCTGGAGATCTCTCCCAAAGATGCTTTTTCAAAGGCAACTGGACTTTATTTTTCCTTGAAGACATTTTGCTTCTCACCCAAGAAGCTTCTTCTGTTCAGGCTGAGCGGTAGAGAATGGAAGGATTTATATTCCTTGCAGTCATCCGGAAGTAGGCATTCTATATCCTATTTACAACACGGTCCTTTCAGCCATTCCAAAAAGGTTCCACAGCCATTTGAACTCAGGTGACCCTGATGGCACAGATAAATCTCCAAGTGGCCTCAATGACTCCCAGGAAGAGTAGTAATGACCAGATGGCTTCAAGGAATGTAGATCCTTCCATTCTCCATCATTCAGTCCCGCTTCTTGGGTGAGAAGCAAAACATCTTCAACAAAAAAATAAAGAAAATCCATTTGCCTTTGAATAGCATTTTTGGGATAGGTCTCCAGAGTTTTAGCATAATAGAGTTAGAGATCACCTCATAGCTGAGTTGGTAAGTTTGTTTTCCAAAACAATGAAGACTCAGAACTGAAGTAAGATTGAGAGAAATCAAGCAAATGTTAGATTTGTAGGTGAGGATGGGTTTTTTCTTTTAAATGTACTGGAAATAGGCAGTGGGAAACCATTTATATGCAGGTAGTCTTTGACTTACGGCCCCATATTGAGCTCAAAATTTCTGTTGCTAAGTGAGGCATTTGTTAAATGGGTTTTTGCCCCATTTTACAACTTTTCTTGCCACAGTTGTTCAGTGAATCAATGCCTTTGTTAAATTAGTGACACGGTTGTTAAGCAAATCTGGCTTCCCCATTGACTGCTTGTCAGAAGGTTGCAAAAGGGGATCATATGACCCCTGGACACTGTAACCGTCATAAATATGAGTCAGTTGCCAACCATCTGAATTTTGATCACATGACCATGGGGATGTTATAACAGTTTAAGTGTGAAAAATGACCATAACTCACTTTTTTCATTGATGTTGTAACTTCGAATGGTGTTGCATGTCAAAGACTACCTGTATTTCTGCCAATAAAACTATGTTGAAATGTCACCAGATCTCTGTTTTGAAGATTTTAATGTTTTCTTTTCCCTTAGCAAATAATGGCACCAATGAGCAATTTGGGGCTCTTATTAAATTGCTCATAGCTCCAAATTTTAATGGAGTTCCACTCCATAAATGATTAGTTGCAGCTTGCACTGGGCTGACAGTGTGTCTCCAAACCTCCATTATTGCTTTTGTCTTTTTACTAGTGCCAGAGTTAAAGATGGATGCAACAAGTTGCTTTTAGTTGTTGAATAACATTAAGTTCCTACCTGCCATCTTATTTCATTATGAATCTGGCCATGGTTCAAAAAAAAAAAAAAAAAAAGAGGCAATATTATTTTCTTTCTGGGCATCTGTGACTTTCGCCAGCCATGCAAAGCAGTGTCATTTTTTTAAAAAAAATATTGTCCGCATCCCCATATTTCATCTCCTCCTCCTTTTTTGGGAGGGGGGGGTCAGGTGAGAAAAGATTTTTTTAAAAAAAGATGAAGAGTTAAAATAATGGAAATCTTTCAAGCTGTGAACTCCAGTTGATAAAAACCAAATGAAACATCAACACATAATTTTTGTATAATTCAAATGCTAGAGATCTCAATACCTATTTATTTTCATTTGAGTTTTAGAATACAATAAAAGGATAAAAATTAAAGAGATATGAAGAACCACAGAGACAGGGGGAGAGGAAAAAAGGAAAGGAGAGGAGGGGAGAGAGGAGACAAAAAAGGATGGATGGATGGAGAAAGGAAGGAAGGAAGGAAGGAAGGAAGGAATTATGACTTCTGCCTTTTTTTAATGAAGTAGTTGCTATCTTATTCTTTTCCCTCCCTTTTTAATACTTTTTAGTCCCCCAAATCCATATATCATCAATTTAGTCTTTATTTCTTTCCACACAAATTCCATATAAGGTTTCCATTCTTTTTTTAAAAAAAAAGTCCTTATTGTTTTTTTACCAGAGCCAAATGGTCAGCTCTGTTATTTCTGTAAGCTCTATCAATTTTACACAGTAATCCAATCTTGTGCTGTGGGTATTTCATTATTCTTCCATCTTTGTGCATACAGTAATCCTGCTGCTGTTACCATATACAATATTAATTTCCCATATTTCTTTTCTGGTTCAATTTCCATAAAACCCAATAGAAACGATTCTGACTGCATTGCAATGTTAATCCACAATATCTTAAGCATCGTTTTATGGATTTGCACCTAAGATTTCTTTGCTTTTCTGCAGAATGCATCTACCTTTCACACTTCAAACAGTGGTTTGATATTCCTTTACACATTTTTGACAACTCTGAGATCCTACATCAAAACCAAAATTGACACGTGGAGATTCTTCCAAGCTGAGTGGCTTATTGTTTCACACCTACAGACAAAATCTTTTTCATGTGACTTTTCTCTCACATGTACCACACAGACTGAGTTGCCTCTTATTCCTCTGGGTTGAGCCCCTCCCTCCATTTCCTTACTACATTCCATCATATAATTCTGATTTGGTGCTATGGCAATCATGCAAGGATGTTGAGATTACTGACTAGAAAATTCAAGTCTACCTAATTTTCCACATGACCACGGAAGTCACTAGGGAATTTTGGGCCAGGTGTTATAGAGTACATAAAAGGAGAAGAGACCCACTTTAAAGCTGTTTTGCATTCTCTGACAAAAACATAAACACAATGGATGAACAAATACTTGAGCAAATTAAGAGTGGGGCATATTATCAAAGGAAGTCCTAGGCTATCCTAGGATTAATGCTGATGGAATCCTAGGCTGCATTGACAGAGGGATAATGAATAACTTAAAACTCACAGTTCACACCTATAGACAGAATCTTGTCAGACTAAGGACTCTACAATCTGTGTCTACAATATATTCTGAGAACTACTAGGGAGGAACTGTCTTTCACCTTCTTTCCCGCACACTTAACACACAGACTGAGCTGCGTCTTAATCCTCTGGAAGGTGCCCCCTCTCTCCTGGGACTCCACTTCCTTACTACATTCCATCAATCCCAGGATCACACCCTTTGTTAGCAAATACCACCCTTCCACACACATGTGAACTGCATTCATTATCATTCTAGTTCCATAGCCACACACCATTGTGTGACAATACATTTCAAATTGGAAGTATCCTCTGGAGAAGGATAACTTATGACTTCTTCCCTGAGTGTTTTTTTGTTTTGTTTTGTTTTGTATGCTCCAATCTGCGTCTTCAGATTCAGATCAACTAAATTAAACTACGTTTAAGGGAGCAGCTGGGAATACTTTATGCTGTCAGACTCATGCTGTATATCTGTAGTTTTTATGGGGCCAGTGTCATTTTAGAAATTGCAGGTAGTCCTCAACTTACAATCATTCATTCAATGACTGTTCAAAGTTACAACAGTAGTGCAAAAGCAATTTATGACCGATTTTTACACTTACAAATAGGCAGCCTCTCCATGGTCACATGATCAAAATTGGGATGCTTGACAACTGGTTCATAATTATGATGGTTTCTGCCTTTCACTACTGTCCCAGGGTCATAGGATTCCCTTTTGCGACCTTCTGACAAGCAAAGTCAATGGGGAAGCCAGATTCACTTAACAACCATATTACTAATGTAACAACTGCCATGATTCACTTAACAAGGTCGCAAGAAAGGTTGTAGACTGGGGTGAAATTCACGTAACAACTGTCTTACATAAGAACAGAATTTTTGGACTCAATTATGGGCATAAGTCGAGGACTATCTCTGTTCTGATAGTTGGTCTCTTCAAGACCAAGCAGTACATTTTCAGACTATCATGCTAGTGATATCTTGAGGGCTCCTAGCATTGTTCAGAATGCATTAGGGGGACTTTGAGATGTGAAGACAAGGATTTGCAACTTGAGCCTTAGGCTTTTATGGTGACTTTGGGTTAATGTTAATCACTCTTAGTTTAGTTTCAAAACATATATGCAAGTGGTCCGTTGAGGACTGTAGGAAGAACTTCTGCTCCTAGGTGGCACCAGGAGTAGAAAGATATCCACCAGTTGGAGCATTAGGTCCATGCAGTAGATGCTCTGAGAAAATTCAGATCCCTAAAACATTTTTTTAAAAATATGTTTCAAATGTTTAATTTGTTTTTCTTTCTTCAGATCTTCTCAGCCAAGGAGAGCTGGGACACTTTTAACTATTGGTTTTAACATTTGGTGATTGAGTCAAGACTTAGTCAAAGTTAGAATAGACCTATCCATGAAACTTAGATTAGACATAATTTGAGTAAAGGTCAACAGTATATATTTGACTCAATATTTACATGCTGGTGGTGTGCACATTGTCTGTTTTCTAAAAACGAGAGCTGACCTGAATTAGAACCACTCTATGTGAGGAGGCAGAGATAAAATCCATGCCTCCACCACCCCAATTGCTTCTTTTCCTATCCACCACATTGGAACTGATTTTTTTTAATAGTCTTCTTTGGCTTCCCATCAAAGCTCTATGCGGAAGATGGAAGAATGTATTTTGGAAAGGAAAGAGTTGTGGAAATGTTTAACCCTTCTTTTGGAGTAAATAAACAGTCCGTGATCAGTGGTATTGTTCAACCCTACTCAATTCTATCAATCTAAATGGTTCTACTCGAAGTATGATGAAATTTATCCAACTGCTCTTCAGTCAGAAAGATCCCATCGGTATTCAATTCTGTTGCTTGCTTACTTGAATGAAAATCCACTGAAATCAATAGAATTTGCTTTGCATAAATGCCAGGCTGCCATTTAACAATTTGGTTTTCTTTTACTCTCATTGTAAAGAAGTCTTACCTAGCCCCATTCATTCCAAATTCAGTCCTCTTTCTCATCGGATGGAATCTTCTGTTTTACCGAGAAGAATTTACCGTAAGTCTCATATTTGTTAATTTAATAATAGTCCGAGGCAGCGTTGCTTTTAATTTTTAATTCAACTTTGTTGAAATATTAATTCTAGCAAATTTATCTTCATTGGTAAGCACAATAGCACTGGGGAAAAAAATGACTCACGGCCATTTCTTGCACTTAAAATCATTGCAGCAACCCCATGGTCACATGATCAAAATTTGAAGTCTTGTCAACCTGCATGCACTTACAATGGTTGCAGCATCCTAGGTTCAAGTGATTGTTATCTGTGACCTTCCCAGCTGGCTTCCAACAAGCAAAGGCAATGGAGAATGATGGATTTGCTTAATGACCATGTGATTCACTTAATTACAATGTAGTGGTTCACTTAACAACAATGGCAAAAAAAAAAGGTTATAAAATTGACTGGGACTCACTAAACAGCCACCTTGGTTAGCAATTGAAATTCTGGTCCCAGTTGTGTTCATAAGTCAAGGACTACCTATATTCTACTATATGGGTTTTTCTTTTTAATTTAAGAGAAATTAAGAAATGGGGTGTTTTCTTCTCCCATTTCAAAAATTGTATGAATAGGTCACAAAAGCTGCATTGAAAAGTTAGCACCCTTCAAAACTGAATATAGTTAACTGTTGTGTTTATATCTGCTTTCACGTGATACCTCAGGTAGATAACGATCTAAAATATATAAAAATGTACAAGAAGTATAAAAATCTTTACTGAAAAGCCCTTTAAAAACAACAGCCCTACAGATTTAGCTCTTCCTTCTTCTATTGGGAAGGAAAGTGTATCTCTAAGCATGAGAATGAGAATCTCTGCTCTGTTTTTAATAGTAGAATCCAATCTTTGTGCAACATTTTCTGTATTCCTTAGTTCACTAGTTTCCCCAGATTATGCCAATGGCTAGGAGTAGATTTTATCATTTTAAGAGACATTTGTGTCTCTTCCTGAATAAAAAAAATATTGAAATTGTATTGCTGGCACTGATTTTTTCAACAATTATAGCAAGGTCTTCCACATGAATTTGCATTTATGTCTTGCGTTAAAACCTCAATTGGTTTGGAACAGAGCAGTCAGGTTAGCCTCTGGTAAAACTCAAAGAGAACACATTATACCTGTCTGAGAGAATTACCTGAGCTGCCATTTTGTTTCCAGGCAAAAGACAAAGCGCTTGCTTACTGTTAAGGTTCTGCACAACCTTCTCATCAAACTTTCCCATTCAGTTTCATGAGCTTCAATAATTCCTGGCATTCAGCTGAGACAGCAAATCTATTTGATCATCTCACTTGATCGAACGGTCTCGTTGGATCTGTCAGACAGAAGGATCTCTCTGTGCACGGGCATGTGTTGTCTGACGCAAATGAGAATTTCAAATCAATTCAACCTAATTGACCATTTGAATAAACTGAATTAAACGGGGGACTTGAATTGCTCTAATCATTTGAATAAGGTCTGATCTAATTTTTCAATTCAAATTAATCTGGTGAATCAGATCAACTCATTCATGCAAACTGGTTATGAGTCTTCAATCCCTATGTGTCTTAGTTCCAAACTCATGGAGAAATGGTGTCTTTTATCCTGTTTATGAACATCATGTTCACAATGATCATCTGCATCAAAAGTTCATGCCATATATGTATAGCTTACCATCATGTCTTCTGTAAAGGAGTAAGTGGGACCAATAATTCAATATTTTTAGCAGTTTGGCAAAAGGATACTTTGTGTTGTGGGCCTTCAAATCAATGTTGACTCTTGGCAACTGCTTGGATAAGTCCCTACAATTTTGTTGGCAAGGGTTTTTTTGGAAATAGTTTGCCACTGCCTCTTTCCTAGGAGGGGCGGAGGTGGGGGGGGGAGAGAGAGAGAGAGAGAGTGAGAGAGAGAGAGACTAGTTCAAGGTAACTTAACTCAGTTTGTATCTAAAGTCGGACTAGAACTCATGGTTTCTCCTTTTCCCCTCCTTAAGCTTTACAAAAGGAGACACTTGTTCATCCATATCACCCACAAATGAAAAGTTTAATTCCATGCATTACATTTACTGCATCATACTCCTGCATTATATTTACTAAAGGTGAATGGTGCAAATCGATTAAGTCATGCAGAGAATCAATTTTATACATTTCATGTATAGTCATTAATTAAATTGATGGTGTCCTACCTCCTGTACTTTCCTATTTTAATTATTATTTAATTTGCAGTAGGAAAAAATTCTTTAAAATAAGTCTTTCTTGAAATCCGTCATTCAGATTCTCATTTTCTAAGTTATTTTCATACTATTTGACAATTTCTTCAGAATTTATCTTGGTTGTTGGAAAGGTTGTTGGACTTTCTCATTAGGTTGGCATATAGGGGCTATTATCTAAATTAGAGAATCCAATGAATTTTGAAGTCCAAGCCATACCATTCATCTAGGCACACATAACCATCATCTTTTTTTTTTTTGTACAGCCTCTGGCAAGTCCAGCATAAAATCTTTCCGTTTATATAAATGCCTTCAATTCAGCAAGTAGATGCCAGGCTGACATTTTCTGTGAGTATCTTCAGACAAAATTACTCTCCATTAGCTAAATGCACCATGCCTGATGACCTATTAATTTATGGCAGGCAGTTAGGAACAATTTAAAAAAATAAACTTTTAATTCTCCCTTGCCTGGCAGGGAAAGGACTAGATGTATTTTCATTTCTTTACAATTGTTACTGACAGCAACCAACATTTGATGTGAACGTTCCCCTTTTTTTGGTAGGAAAGATCCTGTCAGGCACAAAGAATCAGGACTATACATTAAGTTGCAGTTCAGAAGATCTATTTCTCAAGCCTACACACAAAAATTTAGTCAACTAAAGTTCAACATTAAATTGGCACCAGATATGGCTCAGTGTAATTCAGGAGGATTTGGACCATTTGTGGGAACATAACAACTCTAGACTAATAATTCATTTAACTTCGCCATCCAGCTCTTCTCCTACAGATGCAGTTGAAATCCAAGTGAGGTGTAATTATCCACTTGTGATGGGACTACAGGGTCATAAAAGGGAGTTTCTGTGGATTTGTCAAGTAGAGTTTTGAAGAAGTTTGTGCGTGCAAAAAGTTGCTCCAAAACCCGGCCTTGATTTTTTTCTTCAGTACAATTTACAGATAGTTTTGACTTACAACCATTCATTTAGTGAACATTCCAAGTTACAACAGATTTAAAAAATGAATTTATGACTAGTCCTCGCATTTACAACTGTCACACCATTCCCATGGTCATGTGATCAAACTTTGAACACTTGACAACCAACATGGTTGCAATATGCCAAGTTATGTGATTGTCATGTCTGAGCTTTTAACAAGGGAAGTAATGGGGATTACCTGTAGTTGTGGTTTGTATAATGTACGAGAGACTGAACCCTGAGACAGCATTCAGATTGTTTTGATATGAACCTCTTTTTTCCCTTCCTATTTTGCCAAACATTATGAATAACTTAGTGTGAGAATCCCTATGAGTTTCATGACTTACTACAGATTGTAACCTAACCCTCCTTTGTAATTCTGCCCTTGTAACCATTGGAATACTGCCTTGCCCCCCAAAAAACACCTTCAGATGATGGCTTTTAATCAACAGCTGACTAATTTACCACTTGGAGAGGACATCGTTTGTGAACATCAGTTTGTTCTAATCTGCGAAGGAAAAGAAGGATATTAGGGGGTGTTTGGTACTGTCTGTGGTGTGTTTGTATGTATTTGAAGATATTGGCTCATCTCTTGTACCATATACAGTTTTGTTTTCTGGCCAAAATACTTGACATCTAATTATTCCTTTCTGTGTTTTGATGCCATTTGATTGTTAAAAGACAATAACCCCATGATTGCGCCTAAATATTTTCAATCATTGGATTGTAAACCAGTTGTAAACACTGGTTTCTTTTTATTTTCCACCAGCCTGCACTGTTGTGTTTGCCATCAGGACTCCATGTGTGCATTTTAAACCATTCAGGCAGAAACTGATGAATCAGTAAATGGCTGATAATGAGCTGTTACAATAGTCCCTTCTTTTCTTTTTCTTAAACAAAAGATCTCAACAGTTGGTACAGTTTTTGTTTCCAAAGGGAAAAAAGAACTATTTTCATTAAAGACATCTATTTAATAAATAAGAAATCCTCTCACAAAAGTAAATAAAATAAAATTTAAGATCTTTTACATCTTTTAAACAATGTGTTGTTGAAAAACAGGAATGCCTAAATAGTTCTCTTTTCCCCACAGAAAAAAATAGTGATTATTTGGGTGATGATTTCTAAAAAATTAGCTAAAGTAAATATATTTTCTATTGTTCCAGATTACTTTTTCATCTTCATATTTTTTTTTGTCATATTAAAGATATAAAACCAATAGTGTTTCTTTAGAATTTCATTGTTTCTGTGATAAGCAATTAAAAATCATTTCTATTAGATCAGATTAGTATTATGGTTGGTCACATGGTCAGCCAGCTATTTAGACTGGATTTGGCATTTTTATCCACCTATCAAGTCCTTCCCAAGATCTTGGGATATGCAGTTGTTATTAGTTGATAGTGTTAAAAGTATCTTAGCCAGATGTTAGTGTTCTAAGTATGTGTCAGAAAAGAGCTAGAAGGGATCTTGGGGGTCTTAGAATAGAATAGAATAGAATAGAATAGAATAGAATAGAATAGAATAGAATAGAATAGAATAGAATAGAATTCTTTATTGGGCAAGTGTGGTTGGACACACAAGGAATTTGTCTTGGTGCAAATACTTTCAGTCCAGCCCCTGCTCAACCAGGAGACCCTATACCACTTCAGATAAGTGGCTGCCCAGTTTCTTCTTAAAAACCTCCAGTGATGGAACATCCATGACTTCTGGAGGCATGCTGTACTACTGGTTAATTGTTCTCATTGTTAGGAAGTTTCCTTAATTCCAGGTTACTTCTGTCCTGGAATTAATTTCCATCCATTCAGTGGTGGGATTAAAAAAAAAATACTACCTGTTCTGTGGGTGTGACTTGGTGGGTGTAGCTTGGTGGGCATGGCAGGGGAAGGTTACTGCAAAATCTCCATTCCCTCCCCACTTCACTAACCTGCTTTCCAGTTCTGTTCTTCTGTGCAGGACAACAAAAGAAGAGCCAGCCGATCAGCTGGGACTCGGGAGGTAGAGAATAGATGGGGGCAGGGCCAGTCAGAGGTGGTACTACTTTAAAATTTCCACTACTGGTTCTCCAGAACTGGTCAGAACCTGCTGAATACCACCTCTGCATCCATTGTTTCTTGCCTTGCCCTCTAGTGCTTTGGAAAAATATGTTGAATATTCTTTGTGGCAGCCTCTCAAATACTGGAACATTGCTATCATGTCACCCTAGTCCTTCTTTTCTCTAGACTAGCCTCCCCTAAACCTGCAACCATTCTTCATACGATGACCTCTAATCATCTTTCTTGCTCTTCCCTGCACTTTTTCCAAAGTCTCAACATCTTTCTGTCAATGCCATATATGTTAACCATTCTTGCTCTCAAAAGAATCAAAATGTCTTTGGTAAAGACATAAATGAAGTACTTCTCAGAGAAAACAAACACTTAGCTGTTTCATTTTTTGGGAAAAAAAAAAACATCTGAAAAATTCTTAGTTTGGGTCACTTCACAAACAAAGAGGCAACTTGATTTTTAAAAAACAAAACTAAAGAATGTCATTTGTTCTGAGGGGTCATTGATGCTCTCTGAGCTTAGTTGTTTTCTTGCAGATGTTTCATTACCCAAACTAGGTAATGTTATCAGTTTTAGGAAGGGAGTGGGGTTTGCTCTTAAATGCTCTCTTACTAGCACTGATGATATGTCAGAAATGGTGTAGGGACTCCTGCTTGGGCAGGGGTTGGACTGGATGACCTACCAGGTCCCTTCCAACTCTGTTATTCTATATTCTATTCAATGTTACCTAGTTCAGATAGTGAAACTTCTTCAGGAAAACAATGACACTCAGAGAGCACCAAGGACCCCTCATTTCAACTTTGAACTGCAAATATTCCCCTTTATTGATGCCATTTGGTGTCTTGAAGAAAACACTGAGTTATCATATCCTGAAGCTGGAAGAGAAGCAACTTATTTTTTGCCTCTCGCCAGCCAGGATCCCAAGGAGTGAAATGTGGGGCAAAGTCAGCAAGAGAGGAGTGTGCCAGGCAAATAAGCCTGACAGACACTTTCAGAAATGTGAAATTGATTTCTTTAGCATACATGACATTTTCTGCAACTCGAGTTATATGGCTGAGTATTTCTGATGTAAATATTTTACAGTAATACCCATGTCATAATAGCAGGTTTGTGCAGGACAGAGATAAAGCTGGGTCTAAAATTAAATCCAGTGGAAATGTATGCACGTTGAAAGTAGAGCTTGTTTCAGCAAGAACTGCACAAATTCTAAAGCAACCATAAACAAATAGGACTAAGTTATTTCACAGCTCTGTAATGCAATGTGGCGGTTTAGTTAACATCAAGTCAGGATTAGAATTGGACTAGAAATATGTGTGTACACACACACACACACACACACTGGGTAAGGGAACACTCGATTGTGGAGATGTGGTGACCTGTTTCCCTTTTTCAATCCCATAAAATTTCACAGGATATCCAAATCTTATAAAATTTCAGAAATTTACTTTTATCCCCCACACTCTTTCAAACTACTGAGATACACGTCGTATTTGCTGCTGAGTTGAGCTTCTTGGAAAAAGGGGGAGATAGAAATTTAATGTGGAAGGAAATATTAGAAGAGATGATTGATGGGATAGATGTTTCCTTGAAGACAGCAAACTGATAGCAGTCTAAGAGCAAAATAGTAGATGAAGAGGGCAAAAACGAAATTTGCCTTAACGAAGTCAGAATGCCGTTAGGCATATATAAAATATAGAACTGCTCCCCATTTTTCTACTCTATCACGTTAAAAATGGCAAGTTGTTGGCAAACCTTAACCTTAGCAACTGTTCCAAGTTTAAATGGCGCTGAAAAAAGTGGCTTATGGCTGTCACAACATTCCCACAGTCACGGGATCAACGTTTTTTTGTGCCCTTCTTAGAACTTTGGAGAAACGACCCACTCCATTTCTCTGCCAACAAATATAGTGGGCAGATTTTGGCCACCACTAAGGCTCCAGCTTCAAGCCTTTTCTTTCGCATGAAAACAGCCCTGTGATCCATGATCAGTGAGTGGTAGCCTGTCTTCCCCAGCTTAGAGTGGTGGAGCGAAATCTAATTGATTAATACTTGAGTAACGAAGGGAGCCAAGAACCGGGGTGAGTTGTCATCATCTTTGTACAGTGTCTCAAAACTCCGGGCTTCATCTTTCTAATTGTATGCTAGAGCTGCGGAGCTGTCTTAAGACTTGCAATTTATCTGCCTGGTAAGGCAAAACACTTTCTTATTAAAAACATATCTATCATGGTTAATGACTTGATTTGCTCTCTCTCTCTCTTCCTTCCCAAACACACTTTTTTTTTAATACCGTAAAATGACAGGTGTAAAACAAAGCAAAGTGTTGTATGGGCGAGCAATATGCTTGCCGATTCAAGACACTTTTGAACATCAGCATTCCTGCACGGTGCCAAGTTAAAAGACATCCGAGCCAAAGAAGTGGGGGGAGGGGGGAGGGAGGGAGGGAGGAAGAAAGGGAGGGGTAAGAGTTGGAAAGCAGGCACTGCAGAGATTACACGCTTCTGTTAGAGAGAAAATAGTACCATTTGCAATTTCGGTTAAAAGCATGTTGAAGTGCATATGGAAAATACCATTAGGAGGAACTCCAGAGCGCCGAGTAAAATGGGCCATTAGGCTTTCATTTGTTAGCGACTGCTCCCCATCTGACACTGCCGAATGCTCGGGTTTTTAGCAGCTTATGTTCCCAGTTACATTAAACAGACAAACAGATTGACTGTTTTGCATTTCTCATTTGAAAACAGCTTGTCTTCATTTGCGGCCCACTGGTGGCTGAGCTTGAAAGCAAGGCAGATGAGAGTAGCCCCAGCCCCTGCTTTTTCAATAACAGCAGATGCCAATGTTTAACTTTAAAATCAATCAATTCTTTGGCCTGGAGTGAGGAGAAGGGTTCGCGAAGTGCCCGAAGGAGCTTTATGGCTGGAAAAAATATATATGGAAGCCTAAGTTATTAAAAATAAGAGAGAGAGAGAAGATCCTTGCAATTTTTAGGAAACAAAGCACGTTAGGAAATATTTATAACTGAGATCTAGTGGAATTTCAAGTGGAGACAATATTATTAAGGGAGGGGACAGGAAAAAAACACCCCCCAAGCAGTCATGTACATATATTTTGGAAGACTATTCTTTAAAAATGTCTGCACAATTTTGTACATTCACATTCACTCTCTGAGTCCTAAGAGAGGTAATCTGTTAGCAATTACTTTGTTGATGTAACTATGAAGTACACACTGGACGTAAATGAAATTGTATTTATTTAAATAATTTTTCAAGATTGTGTGTGCTTCTGTGCTGATTTTTTTCAGCCAGAAGTAAATTTTCTATATTTTTGACTACCACTGATTTTTTGTGTGTGTATGTTTAGGTATATTTTGCAATAATTTGTCAGCTAACAAACAAACAAAAAACCTTTAATTTCTTATGTTGGCCCAGTTTATATATCTAGGTAAAGATGATGATAAAACCACACTAATGTGAAGATTAAAAACCATTATGTAATTTTTCTTACAATCAAAAATAAAAATGAGGAAGAAAATGGTGGCCCCAACGTACAGTAGTTATTTTATTATAACTCCTCTATAATGTTTTGATTAGTATCCCATAACTATTTTTTAATATTTTAAAAAATATGTTGTCTTTTTTTTCCTAGTCAGTTCTTGATAATTTCTAAAATATCGAAAAATATTCTTATAATCTAAGACTTCCCAATCCTTTCCCAGAGTTTTAAAAGACGTTGGGCTGAGTTTGAAAAGGTTCCTTTCATTCCAGTTACATTCACTGAACTTGCTCCATTCTTCGATTTTTGTCAATGTTTACACCTGATTAGAAATTGAGTTGTAACATGTGATTATTTCTTCTTTGGACTGCATTAGTAAAAATAGAGGATATCGAGAATATAACAGGGAAATCAGAATACTTATGCCTAATCCAATTTGTATCTAATACCTATAACTTATCTTGCTAAGTTCTCTGTCTCTCCATTTTTATTTAATCGTGATGATGATGACGACGACGATATTCAATTGTGTCCGACTCTTGGCAATTCTGCAGGCTAGGGTCTTTCCACATCTTCTGATTTTGCACAAAATTAACTAAACTTCTAATCTAGTTCACTGTATTTTTCTCAACATTTAATACCTTTGTGACCAAAGGTGGGAGAAGAGGAAGAAGATGAAGCTAAGAATTTGTTCCAAACTTCTAGGGCAATTTTTAAATGCAGATTTAAATTTTTAATTTCAGAAAGGAATGGAATTTCCCTATTGTTGGAGGTTTTTAAGTAAAAGGCTTCTTAGCTTCCTTCTCGCCCTAAAGTTCTATTATTTTATCAGACTGTCTACTACTACTTCAACTTAATCATCTTTTGAATTATTATTAGTTATACTTGTTTTGATTGAAAAGTATTCCAATGCTTTAAATTTAATACACCTAAAACTCCATTATAGTTTTGCTTATATTGTAAACAGCCTAGTTACAGGTTTTCTCTCATTTTATTTCTTTAATTGGAATCAATCTTTTATAATAATTGTTCCTAAATATCCATATGGATTTGGTTCAGTAGATTCTTGAAGAAGGTTTTTGCATCTCTTTATTAATCACCTTGGACAAACTCTGTGGTGACAAGTTATGAAAGCATGTTTTAAGTCTGGAAACAAAGAAAGCATAAAAAAGAAGCTTAAACTGATTCCGCCCTAAATCCCTGGGGTAAAAATAAGGAGGGAAGATAAAGAACACTCAGGATTCCAAGTAAAGTAGAATTTTGGCATTCTAGTGAAGTCCTGACTAGGTCTACCTTGCAACTAATCCACCAATATAGTTCTAGTATGAATTCTAGTATGAATTGAATTGTATGACTTGAATTGAATTCAAATTATAACTATTAGGACTATGATCTGGACACATCTAATTCTAAAGTCTACAGATGAATTTGTATAGTCCTGGGAGAAATTTTATGACAGAACAATTAATCATTGGAACAACTTGCCTCCAGAAGTTGTGAATGCTCCACCACTCACAGTTTTTAAAGAAGAGCTTGGACAATCACTTACCTGAAATGGTATAATGTCCCCTGATTGAGCAGGGGATTGGACTAGAAGACCTTCAAGGTTCCTTTCAACTTTGTAAATGTTATTCTATTATTCTGAATCAGGAGGTCCTTCAAACAGTTTTATACATCAGTCCATTTTTGAAACTGCTAAATCAATCCCAAAGTGCAATTTTTGACTCAGCCCATATAATCTGATCCCATCTAGGGACATGCACCATTTTTTATTTTCTAGGATGGTTCATAGAATCCAGGTGAAACAGGAAATCTAAGCAAGTGCCAAAAAAGGGTGATTGAGGCATTGATTCCACAATGTGAAGGAGAGACACAATATACTTAATTTGAATAAAACACACACACACACACATACACACAAGACTAGTTCTGGTCCTGCCTTAGGCATGAAAGCTGACTGAGCCAGTCGTGCTCTCTTAGCCCAACCCACCTCACAGGGTGGTTGTTGCAGGAAAATAGCTGGAGGAAGGAGTATGGTGTATATTCATTGTCTTGAGTTACTTCTAAATAAAGGAGATATTTCTTGTATTATCCTAAATAGTTGTCATCCATCCTATTTACTTCTGTTCTGCTGTTGTAGTTTTTATCGCTTTCTCTCTCTATGTCATACACACACTTGTGTCTCTATTTTAATAATAAGATTCTGTTTTACAAAAAAGTTAATACTTACAATTATCTAAGATTTGAGCCATATTTTTCCCCTGCTGCCCTACTTGGAGGTAAACACTGGGACAGCATTTCTGAATCAGGTCAAGATTTGTCACATTTTGTGGAGAAATCAAGTGTGCCGCAGAAGCTCATAAGCATGAAGCAGAGGTGATAGTTGTGGTGCTATGCAGTTGATACGCCTTGGTTCAGAAGATAGTAAAACATCACCAGGAATAGCGTCCCTAAATCGAGTGGAGTAACTCAGTCCTTCATCTGTGCTACAACCTTTATTTAATTCATTTCTTTGTCTACAGACTTGTCTTTGTCCTTCTTCATTCAACCCTCAGTGTTATGAGTAGAAAGCAACCATTATTATTGTGGTTATTATTGTGTACATTTTCTTATTAGTGGTTTCCTCCAGAATTGTTAGGATGCTTAAGAGTGTCTGGCTAGTGCTAATCTTTCTGGCTAAATTACAGGATAACGGTTAGGCTGGGAGACACTAGGTAGCAAAGGGAAGAAAACTGATTTAAAATAAAGGGAAAGAGTTCAGAAGATTTGGAGAATCCTCAAGGGCAAACAAGGCAGATGGAATGAGAAAACGCCAAGGGACTTTTTAAGACTAACAGTTGGAAAAGCACCAGTATCAAACAGAACTGGCAAGGAAAAAGGAAAGGGGAAAAGAAAGGGAATGAGGAAAAGAAGGGGAAAGGGAGACAGAAAGGAACATTCAATGGATATATTTTTTAAATTTGGTCTGATTCGGTGAAACACATTTCATAATACAGCATAATACAGGGTCCTGTTATTTTACATAAAGTAGGTTGAAAAAATCCATCTCATCTGTATTTATAAACTGGAGCAAAGCAACGATTGCCAGCACTTCCAGAAACCTACTGCATTTGCCATTCCTAGGGATTGTTTTAATGGATAATAAAGCATGGAGAGAAGCAGAGAGTTTGCTTTTTCTTTCTTTTTAATTTATTGGCTGAATAGAAAACCATGCAGACAATGAAAGGTTGAAGGGTTGAGCACAGATTCCCTCCTGTAAGCTAAATAAAAAACACTCATTATAAACGGGTGGAGCCTCTGAGTTATATAGCTTATAACCAAGGCCAAAGGTTAGCCATTAAGAACGACACAGTCCAAACAGGAGTTGGTCAAGGTTGCCGGAGTGGGAAGAAACTCAAATATTTGTCCTATAATTCTCAAGTTTAGTTTACCTGGTGTGGCAAGACTGTGGGAGCGAGGCCTGTTGGAAATGATTAAATGGCTATGTTGAGACTACAAATTGCTGCTACTTGCTTTTGTGGCTGGACTTGTTGCTGTTGAGTGATGGTGCCTATCATTGTGTTGTATGCCCAGTAAAACATTCCAGCGGTGACAGATAGACTGCAAGTCACAGCTACTCCATCACGGCTGAAAGACCTGACTTGCTGGGAATTTGGAATGAGCAGTGGAGCTCAGCTCTGTGGGACTGGGCTTCTGCTGGGTGCATAGACACAGCTGTAGCTGGTGAAAGGGTGAACTTAGGATGCTATGAAGAGCAGAGGAGCTGGCAGAAGACCAATGAGAAAAAGTAGAGGATTTCAGGGAAAACCCCTTGAAGCTTCTAGAGATCGTAGAGCACTTGCAGATAGCTTTCCTCACAGGGGAGACAAGGAGAACTTTGTAGAAGCAGATGTTGGTAGAAACAGCCCAAATACAAATTGTCCTTGGCCACTCGTTAACAATGTTTCCAATGAAAAACAACTTCTAAAAAAAAGTCAGTTACAACTTAAATTTGAACCTAACTTTGGCTGGATTGTTCTATGTCATTCTGAAGCTGTGCCCCTCACCCACCCACATACACAGTCACACCCGCCCACGCCCACCCACTTGCACACATACACAATGTCTATCTGTTCATCTCCATGTCCATCTCCATATCTACCTACCTATCTATCTGTTCTTTTCTTTGTATCTATCTATCTATCTATCTATCTATCTATCTATCTATCCATCCATCATCTGTTTGTCCATCCATCTATCTGTCCGTCCATCCCCCACCCCCATCCCCTATCTATCTATCTATCTATCTATCTATCTATCTATCCATCCATCCATCCATCCATCCATCCATCCATCCATCCATCCATCCATCCATCCATCTATCTATCTATCTATCTATCTATCTATCTATCTATCTATCTATCTATCTATCTATCTATCTATCTATCTATCCATCCATCCATCTATATCTATGTATCATCTATCAGAAGCAAATTAACAAAACCAAAACAAAGAAAATCATGTCTATCTCATGTTAAGAACATAATCTTCTATCTCATGTCAAGAACACTCCATGGAGTTTCTTCTATTCTTCTACTCAAAGAAGCCAACTCTCCCCCACAAAGGATCTACCTCAGCTCTGTTCCCAGAATCCCCCAGCCAGCCATGAAGTCCACCCATTTTAAGTTTGCTAAAGTTGAGAAACAGTGCATGATGTAAATGTTTTACTTGTCCGTCTCTCATTGTACCTCACAGACACATCTCTGGCAGAAATGTTTAAGCCTGCATGTCGTTTGATTCTCTGTTCTGAATGTACCTAGTAAGATATGATCCAGCAACTAAAAATACAGAAAAGTAAACAACAACAAAAAAAAGAATAGATTTTGCACGGTAAAGGATTTCCAGGAACTCTTTAAAGCTTTACATTCTATGATTTATAAACTTTTTAACCACATTGGTTCATTAGAAAATTATGATTACACTGAAGATGATGGTGATAATCATTGCTATGTAGTCCATCTTGACTAAAACAAACCTCCAAATGTTTAATTATCAAGTTTTGTCTTCTATTGTAAGCAACAAAAATAAAATGAAAAATCAAACTACAATTGAAAGAAGAAAGTGGTAATATGGCTTAAAGTCTATTTTTTGTGGGTTAGCTAAACTTTTCAAAACATTGATTAAATATAAATACCATTGGGTTTTCCCCCCTCTTTTGTGACTCTTAAGATTATATGAATGGAATGGAAATACAATATATGTGTCTCAGAGAGACCCATCTTGCAAATGAGTGGTAGATTTTTGGAAAACATAATGCCTGAGTGCTGCCTTGACCAGGTTTTATTTTTTCTGATAAAACAAAAACAGAGAGATGGAGAATACTATTATCTCACCCTTTTCCCTTGTGCTGTCATTTTTCCTTCCCGTGACACCTAATACGTTCCAGCTATCTTTATTTACAAGGGACAGCTCCCATCCTTCCAGTTCTTATTTTTCAGAAATCTTAAATTTTCTACTTCACCCCATTTTCCTTTCCGTGTGGGGAATGTTTATATCCTGTTGATAACTCTCTTAATTCATTTTTGAAGCCATATTTTTATGAATCCTACCTGTGTTTGGAAAAAATTATTTGTTCCGTATAAAAGAGAACTTTGTTTAGAAACTGTTTATGTGTCTTTGTGCAGAAAAGCATCTTATCTTGGAGGAGGAAATTGTGAAAGACTTGCTTGTTTTTTCAGTGCATCTTTCTTTAACCCACCAAATTACTTATTTGTTTAAGTAAGAGTGCAGAGAAGAGCAACAAGAATGATTAGGGGCCTGGAGGCTAAAACAAATGAAGAACAGTTGCAGAAATTGGATATCTCTAGTTTAATAGGGGGGAAAAGCACTGTTCTAATATTTGAGGTTCTGTCAGAAAGAGGAGGGGAGCCAATGTATTCTCCAAAGGACCTGCAGGCAGGACAAGGAGTAATGGATGGAAACTAATCAAGGAGAGAACCAGAAACCAGTCTTAAATTTATCTAAGGAGAAATTCCATGACAGGAAGAACAACGCATCAGTAGAACAACTTATGGGTGCTCCAACATGAGATTTTTAAGAACAATTGGACAATTGTTTTTCTGAAATTGTATAGCAGGGGTCTCCAACCTTGGCTCCTGGAAGCCTGGCGGACTTCAACTCCCAGAGTTCCACAGCCAGCTGGCTGTGGAATTCTGGGAGTTGAAGTCCACCAGGCTTCCAGGGGCCAAGGTTGGAGACCCCTGTTGTATAGGGTTTCCTGCTTGAGTAGGGCATTGGATTCCCAACTCTGTTAGTCTGTTTGTTTATATATTTGATTTATAGCCTGTCTGTCACTTCAGACCAATCCCCAATCTGAGCTATAGGAAAAGCCTTTTAAGGATGCTTGCAATACTGTTATGTTTTCATCTTGCACATGCAGGTCTGAGATTCAACTAGGTGACCAACAATAGTCACTTGTCCACACAATCTTGAATATGACCTGATTATTGCCAGAACCTGAACAGTTAAGACGTTAGAATGGATAAATGTTGGAGCAACTCTATCAAAAATCTATTCCCTGGGTGATTATCGATTTCACTGTATTCATAAGGACACTAAGACAGATCCTATGGCAGAACAAATCAGAATTTATACATAAGTCAGGAAGAAAGAAAATACCTGGAGAACCTGGATCTATAGACTGGTAAAGAAATGTTATACCTTTGATTGTTGTCAGATGTTAGGATTGTCAGATATCTCAGTGTTCTGATGCCCTAAAAGGATAGATATGCAGGGCTCTCTCCAATCATGAAAAATATTAACCATTTAGTGGGGCTCAACTTGATAACTGATCAAGTTATCAATTATCTGATAACAGATAATCAGAGTTGGAAGGTACCTTGTAGGTCATCTAGTCCAACCCCCTGCCCAAGCAGAAGATCCAACACCATTTCTGACAAATGGCAATCCAATCTCTTCTTTTATATATATATATATAACAAATTTTATTAATTTTACAAAAACAATACACAATCCAGGCATAACAACTTGAAAAATCTTTTATAATAATAATAATAATAATAATAATAATAATAATAATAATAATAATAATAATAATAAAAGAAGAGAGCCAATAGAACATACAAAATAATTCCAAATTATAATATCAATATTTACATTATCTATTTAACTTCATATCTTATCCAGACTTCTCCTTTTATCCAAATTATATTTCTTGCTTATTAAAATTTTATTGCCTTTCATAAACATACAAAACACAAAACATAAACAAAACTAAAACATCTTTTCTGAAGGCTGCCTGATCCTGGGTTGAAACTCTTCTCACAGACACAAATTCAAACATCATATTCACTTTATATATCCTTCCATATCTTATTATCATTTTCTTTCTTTTTTTATAAACCAATTTTATTAATTTTACAAAAACAGTGCACAAACAATCAAGGCATAACAGCTTATAAATTCTTTTCTAAAAAAAATAGTGATAATTAAGGAAGAAAACCAATAGAACATAATGATTCCCAATTATAATATCAATATTTACTTTATCTATTTAACTTCATATCTTATCCCAACTTCTCCTTTTCATCCAAATTATTTCTTGTTAATTAAAATTTTATTGCCTTTTATCAACATACAAAACCCAAAAAACATAACAAAACCTTTATATATCCTTCCATATCTTATTACCATTTTCAATAACATTCTTTGTCTGTTCTATTTCCAACTATCCATTCATCTTTTTTCTTTTACTATACTTCTCCTTTCCACTAATTGGAGTGATGCCTTTAACTCATTACCCTAACTTAAAAGTACTTCATATAACACTTAATTTATCTTGGGATTCTGTTTAGTAGATTCTAAAATTACACAATAAATTTTATACCCTAAATACACATATAAAAACACAATCTTATGTACCTTTCAGAATCCCCCTTTTATCCTTAATTAGATTCACCCATTGTCTCTAAATAAACTTTTTTTCTTTAGATCTTGCTTCCCACCATTGAGGCTTCTCCTCCCCCCCTTTCTCTCTTGCTTATTCTTCTCCTTGCCCTTTTTACCCCTTTGTCTCTCCTCCTCCCTTTTCTTACTCCCTTTCCTTTGCTTTCTAACCTTGCATCCACCTTTCCTCTCATTTTTCTCTTTTTTGGTTGTTTTTTCAAACCTTATAATCCTCTTTTTCTTATCCTCTTTCTCCTCCTCCCCGGAAAAAACCCATTGTTCATTAAAGATGGCTTCTTGTTCCTCTTCTTCTTTGTCCCAGTCATTCTGCTGCATAATCAACTTTTCATAAGTACATAACGCCATTTCTAAAAATTGAAATAAAGTGCCCAAAGTATCTTTTCCATCTTGTTCTTCCTTTTTATATTTTTGATATTCAGTCTTTAGTTCATCCACAAGCGATGCCATCCTGAAAAGAGAAACTTTCCCCAAAACAACCAACCAAGTATTTTTAATCAAAAATAATTCAAAAAAAGTTCCAAAAGTTAATACTTTTCTTCCTTCTTCTATTTCTCTTTCTGGGGTTACTGTTTAATCAAAGAGGTCCAATTACCATATATCTTTCTTTGAGATTCTAGGCAATCTCCTCCTTTTTCAACTTCTGCTCCAATTTTTTTCCCTCTCCCTTCCCACTTGCAACATCAATTTTTAAATGATCAGAAATCCATACCTCTAATAAGGGTTTTCCAATTTCTTAAATTTTTAAGTCCAATGTCCAAAAACTCTTTTATCCTTTAACTTCAACTTTCAGAATAGTTCACCTTCAGTGCCCAAAGAAATTTCAAATCTTCATCTGCTGTTTCCATGGGGTGGGAGAGTGAAGAAAAAAAAGTTCCCTTTAACAGCTTCTCCGCCGCTTTCGATCTTCTTAGGGATACAATATATCCTCCAGCAATTCAGACAGCTCAGTTCCAACAAATTTAAAAGAGGTTGATTGACCCGGCTCAGCCAGCACTTTCACTTTTTTTGCTTCCTCCAGCACAATCTTACCCGGTTGCAGGCTTCTTCGTGGTGGCCATTGCTGACCGCTGCTCCACCACCTTGGGAAAAAGGGGTTTTTCCGGACGAGGAGGGGGTCTGCGACACCCCCAACCCCCTGTCCGGCTCCCCTCTCTCTTCGGCTGTCCCTACAGGGCAGCCATATCCCCCTGACCCATTTGGATCAGGGGTACCTCGGCGGCAAGCGCAGCAGGAATTGCGAATGGTCGCGAATTCCTACTGCCACCGAAGCCACGCGGAACCGGAAACCAGAAACCGGCAATCCAATCTCTTCTTGAAAGTATCAAGTGATGATGCTCCCACAACTTCTGAGCGCAAGTTGTTCCATTGGTTGATCTGTATTTTCTTACATGAATTAATTAAGGATATAGGACCATGTTCCTTAACTTACTTAAAAACTTTATGGCTAAGAGTGTCAGCCAATGCTTTTAAGGAAATGAAAAAAAAAAAAAAGAATGATAGAAGAGAACATTTGTGACATTTATTGAACTGTGGGCTCCTTGGTGCTTTCTGAACTTGGTGCTTTTCTTGCAGATGTTTCACCACCAAGATATGTAGCAAACTAGGTAATATCAGCACTGATAATGTTACATGGTTTGGCAAGGAAATGCCTGCAAGAAAACCACCAAGCTCAGAGGGCATCAATGACTCCCAGATGTTAGAAAGTCAGGGAAGTAAGGAAGTTGAGAACAAAAAGATATTTCATCCATTTATGCCACCTCCAACTGATTATTCCATAAAAAGTATAGCTGGGGGATTTTGCATGCATGTTTTATGAAAGGACTATTCCTACTTACCTGTATTGAACTGGACTTGAACTTTGAAATTACTCATACTTTGTCTTGTAGACTAGCTCCCTGCTTTATTTAAATAACAATTACCTTGGTGCTTAGCTCAAGACTTAAAGCATGAGATTACAACTCTCCCAGTTTGGTTTTGAGTACTTATTCTATCCCTCCCTCCAGTTGACCATGACTCTTGCTGGGAAACACTCACAGTTTTCTAGTCTATTACTGGAGGCAGGTTTCCCCAAGTTGGATGACACGTTTACTCACAAAAGGGCCTCATATTTAGTAAGGTTGGCTGTGTGATTTCTCTAAAGTTCCTAACCACAAGAGTGTATTTTTAGACTCATGCAGAAAGCTTCCTTTACCCTGAGCCACAGAACCCAGGAAGATAATTTAGAAATAAGGCTGATTTCTGCTTCCTGGGGCACCTAGTCCTTCTCTAAAGACTTGCATTGGCAAATCAATCTCTGGAGGAGGAATCAGTAGCTAGAGACCCAAAGGGCTAAAGTGCCTCTCTTGAAGATTGTATTATCCTCCCTTTTGCCAAGATCAGCAAAATATGTTTCCTTATCATAGAAAATGTGCTTCTGTCATATGAGTACCAACTGAGATGATTCCGTAGGGGAAGTAATTACTCTACTTCAGATACATTATGCAATAGGTGCATCATTGCAAGACAAGGTTATGGAAAGGCTGTCATGGAAGAATCTCTCCCTTCATCTATCTATCTATCTATCTATCTATCTATCTATCTATCTATCTATCTATCTATCATCTATCTATCTATTATCTATCTATCTATCTATCTATTATCTATCTATCTATCTATCTATCTATCTATCTATCATCAATCTATCTATCAATTATCTATCTACTATCTATCTATATCTATCTCTATCTATCTATCTATCTATCTATCTATCTATCATCAATCTATCTATCTATCATCTATCTATCTATCTATCTATCTATCTATCTATCTATCTATCATCAATCTATCTATCAATTATCTATCTACTATCTATATCTATCTATCTATCTATCTATCTATCTATCTATCTATCTATTCTTCTATCTATCTATCTATCTATCTATCTATCGCCTATCTATCTATCTATCTATCTATCTATCTATCTATCTATCTATTCTTCTATCTATCTATCTATCTATCTATCTATCTATCTATCTATCTATCGCCTATCTATCTATCTATCTATCTATCTATCTATCTATCTATCTATTTATCTATCTATCATCTATCTATCTATCTATCATCAATCTATCTATCAATTATCTATCTACTATCTATCTATATCTCTATCTATCTATCTATCTATCTATCTATCTATCTATCTATCTATCTATCATCTATCTATCTGTCTATCTATCTATCTATCTATCTATCTATCTATCTATCTATCTATCTATCTACCTTCTCACTAAGGGTTGAAAGCAATTTGATGGCATGTAATCAGAAGGTATCTGATAGTCCTACAGAATGCTGGATTAGATTGGGTGTTTGGCTTGATCCAGCAGAATTCTTTCTATGTAAGGGAAAGGTTGTATAGAGAAAAGGGGCCTCATATTATATTTGGTGGTGGTTAAAGAAACTGTATATAGTGCCCTGATTTGCATGTGGAATGGCAAACCTTATAATTTCTATCAAGCAAACAAGCAAACATTGCTGGGCTACAACTCCTGTCTTTAACCATTGATCACCAGAGTAATTCACTTTGCTAGTTGGGAGGTTGGCATCTGCCACAACTCAAAAGCCTCATCTCTGTTTTAGTCTGACTTTCGATAGCTCAGAGGCAGCGGGAATAGGATCCATCTACTTATCCAATACCTTGTACCCATCTGAAAAGCAAAAAAAAAAAAAAAAAAGCCACAATGGTTTTGTTTTAGAAATTCCTGTCATTTCCTTGAGGGTGAACCTGGGAGAAGATTCCCTTGCAAATAATAAAAAGCATCCATCCTGGTGAACTAACATCCTATTTTCTGTATAAAATCCGAGCTATTTCCTGACCAATAAAAGAAAATGAATAGAATAGCTACGCCAATGTTCATCAGCCTTGGCAGCTTTAAGATGAGTGGACTTCAATCCCCACAATTCCCTAGCCAGATTGGCTGAAGATTTCTGGGAGTTGAAGTCAACCCATCTTAAATCTGCCAAGGTTGAGAAACACTGAGCTAAGTTATTTGACCTTGCTCTTTCATTCTCACATTTCATAGTTAACTGTAACTGTCCTTCTACCTTAACCTACACCTCTAAAATCCCTTGCACTCAAAAATTACAGAAAATTACTTTGGGTTGCAGTGAAGGCCATATGAGGTTTTGGACATTCAGGTTTCCTTATGAATTGCCTTGCACCGAGCAAGTTGTATCTAAATTGGTAGAATACCCAGTATCCTTTGTCACTAACCCTTTTCAGCTCTTCTGCCACAAAATCCAGCTTAATGTATTGTGAGCAGCTAGATTCATCCCTCTGTGGAAATTGGTGGTGGCAACATTGTGGGAAACCAACAAATTTCCAATTTAAAAAATTGCTGGTTGTGCTCCCTTAATCGCATTCATTTTTGAGTCAACACTGAGTGACAGCCTGATTTGGCTATATGCCTATCATACCATTCATTTTGGAGTTTTCCTAGGATAAAGTGGTCCCAGAATTGGGGTGAAGGTTTGCAACTGTGGAATAGGGAAGATTTTGCTCTGTCTTTTTCCATTTTCTTGAGAAAATGGCAAGCAAGGTCTATATGCAGAACTCTCTCAAAAGATAATAAACTCAAGAGAAAGTTTCATCTGGGATAGAAAGAGCAACAGAAGAGAATAAATAAAAATCAAGGTTGTTTGCAGGCTAAAAACAACATTGCAAACATTTCCACAAAGTTGACTTGCCTGCAGGAAACGGGTTCTTAAGGAGTTGCAAACATTGCTATTACTGCTACAATTACAGTAACTTGAAAATATCAAAAGTATTTCCTATTTATTTATTGCAAGCATTCAGGAAACCGGGTCTGTAAAATAGGGCAGAACTGCAAATGGGAGTGAAGAAACAGTAGCTTTTCAGGTGATTCCAAAGGCAAGTGGCTTCAGCATAAAAACGAAGAGCTTCAATTGTCCTCACATGCACGGGTTTTGCTTTCTGAAATGTTGAAATGACAAACCCCAAAAACTTTAACCTTAAACTTTCTACTATTGACCTCACCCCTTTCCTAAGAGATCTGTAGCGGCGTACATAAGCGCACCAACGTGCCTACCATCCCTGTCCTATTGTTTATTTTATTTTTCTTATATGTACCCATTTCATGTATTCATAACTATGTATATACTTATACCTATTATTTGTAAGTAATTGACAAATCAAAATAAATAAATAAAAAAAATTCAAATGCAGCTTGGTACAAGAGCCAAATGAAGAATTTGGGCTGTAAGGTCAGAAAAACAGGCCTATCTTTTGAGAAGAAGCCCAAATCTCTTTTAAAAATGAACTTGATGCCATGTTGTTTTTATGAGTGACAGAAGCTTTTATTCATGTTTACACGAGAGGAAGTGGAATTGGCTGGGGCAGCCCCTATGCAAAGCACTGAGCCATGTTTAAAGATGCTGAGCAAAAACTAGAAAGAAAACAAGTCTTTTTGCCTTGTTTCAGAGAACTTTGATCTGTTTTCTTTCTCACTAAGGTCACAAAAAACTTTTTGCCTCCATTGCCAATCTCTTTCCCAGGTGCTATAAAAAGAACTTGGCATTTGGGTTAACTTTCCAAACATTTCAGACTGTTAAAATATGGGGCACTTGGATTTCTTAAGATTTGTGAACCCATATTTTACAGTCTACCTCTTACACAGCCATTGTGATCTGAAACATTGGTGTTTCTTCTCTTTATAATCCCCGGAATCCAGGATTTAATGAGAAACAAGAGCATTGTTGATAGGGAATTGATCAGTTGGCAAATATATGAAACATATATGAAAACATATTAAACATGTTTTCATATATGCTTATATAATTCAAACATACGAAGAACGGCTGCAGGAATTGGGTATGTTTCGTCTGGTGAAAAGAAGGACTAGGTAAGATATGAAAGCAGAGTTGCAGTATTTGAGGAAGTATCACAAAGAAGAAGGGGTCAGCCTATTTTCCAAAGCAACCTAGAGCTAAGGGGAAATTTTCTAATGGTGAAAACGGTCAACCAGTGGAATGTCTTTTCTTCGGAATTTGTGGGTGTCCCATCAATGGAGGTTTTCAGGAAGAGACTGAACAGCCATTTGTTTGAAATGATTGAGCAGGGACTATATGAACCTCCAAGGCCCCTTCCAATTCGGTCATTCTGTTAAATCTCAGACTTGACAGAGGTAGAATACTTGAGGAGGAGAATGGCACCTAACTCCTGGTTATCAAGTTATAGATTTTCTTTGTATTTTAAGTTAGTTTTCTTTCTTAGTTGCAGTTTGCGGCTTTACGCATTGTGTATTATTTTACTCCTAAAGATTTAACTGGGGTGGCTTGAAAATATGTTGTGTCAGGAGGTTCAGAACACACAAAATTTCTAGAATCATTGGTAGGGTTGGAAGGAAATTAACAATAACAGAAATAGCTTCTCTACAGGGGTCTAGATGTTCAAAGTACTATATGACCATTAACTAATGAATTCATTGATGGGTTCAATTGCATAATGATTTCTAACAGTTGGTGACCAAGACCAAACAAAGCAAGGTGATAATGGGTGCAACATTTAATATTCAGTGGTGATGCAGGTGAATTTCTGTTTAAATTGAAGACAGGAACACTTGCATTTTTATTCTCTTCTCAACACAAGCTATTACTTCCCTTTGTTAAACACAGTTATATCCTGATTTATACATCCCTTTTGGAGTCACTCAATACGATCTAAATTTTGACACCTTGATCCCTACTAGCCCCATATGCTGCTCAAAACTCCGAATGTTGGTTAGGTTATTATTAACTCCTGACTGGAACATCTCTTCCCCATAAAGAAGCATTGGTCCCTGAATCTAGCAGCCTTTTAAATTATCCCCAATTAGCCATAAAGCAACAATACGTTGAGGCATTGAAAAATAAATGGAGGCTAGATCTAGGCTTCAATCATATTGATGCCATCTCAACTTGATAGTCTCAATGGGGCTCATTAGAAGGCTCTCCATTGTGGCCCAATACTTACACCTATGTATTGCTACAATACACATTTCCTGCTTTAGATTTTTCTTAGAAATAAGTAAAGTAAATCATAGAAGAAGAATTGTATATTCACAGACCACAGCTTTGTTGTTGTTATCATTGCTTTAAGATGGAAAATAACATAGCTGATATTATTCAGGATTATGGTAGCCTTCAGGGTAATGAAGTACGAAATTTCAACTGATTTACCTTCAGGCCTTTGATTATCAGCTTGGTATCTAAATGGATATGATTGTTTTTTTGTCTAAATTACAGTCATCCTGTAACCCTATAGCAACCCTATTGCAGTAAACTTTTCCTTTGCTCTGGACATCCTGGTCTTGGACGTATTGTAGAACTCCTTTGGGGTTCCCTCAAAGTGCCCATCCCCCAACAGAATGGAACACATGATTCAATCAAGAAGGGAAGGAGAATGATGAAAGGGAAGGGAAGAGGGAGGGAGGGAGAAAAGGAATCTTTTGGCAAAGAAAACCACAAAATCCTACAGCATAAATAATTGATATCTGATGATCCCATCTCTTTTTTTAAATGCAAGTAAGGTAGCAATCTGAAACAAAAGATTGTATAGGTTTCTCCCTGGCCACCATAAGTCTTGTGTGTGTGGTCAGGTCTTTCCCAGTGAAAGGTCTGACAGATAGAGATAGAAAGAGAAATCTATCACAAGTTGCCTTTTCATTCAAAAATGTCCTGATCTACTCAATTCAACACAGCTTGGATGAAAACAATAAATCCTTTAGCATCTGTCAAATTCTATTTCGCAGCTCAGAACCATGTATGCCTAAGGGAGGTATGTACAAAAATTCATGCATGATAGGGAAAATAGTTTAGTAAGATGGATACAAAAATGTATATATTTCCCTAAACAGAGAAACAGAGAGATAGAAATAATTGGACATAGAAATGAAGAAAAATTAGGGTTAACAAGTGTGTACATAGGACAGAAATGTAAGTTTTGGAAAATGCATATGGAATGTATCTATTAGGGATACATACATATGTATATACACATACTATAGAAGATTGCAAAACAAATGTATGAATAAAACAGATTTCTAAAAAAAAAAAAAACTACAGAAGGATGTATGGTCCAAATTTAGCTATTTTTAAGTGTCTTCAGCTTATTTTAGCCAAGCAATTTTTGTGTCTTTTGGAAACTGACCGGAGCCAAATATGAACATTCCTGATCAACACAATTACGCATGTATGAATATATGCATCATATTTGTAAAAATAATAACTTTTAGATAGGAGAATTTCTACATTAATCTAGGAACTGGGTTATTCCATTTGTGCTGTCATATTTGGTCCCTTGGCTTCTTTTCATCATCTATCCAGGGAACCTCTTCTCTACATTTTAATTTAAAAAAATAAAACACTACCACTCAACACATTGGATGCCATTGTGTGTTTAATGGTAATAAGATTTCTCCTCAGCAGCATTTTATTGGGATATGCTTATCAAAACCTACAGATTGGTTTTCCTTCCTAAATCATAAATTATCTCAACTCTTCCCTAGGAGAATAGCTATTGATTTGCAGGGAGGTGATATGCAGACTATTTAAATGTAATCAATCAGAGGATCTGTTAAAAAGATGGATTATTAGAATCATAGAATTAATCAAGGGCAAACTTTGTAATCATTTACGGTAATGCCATCACACGCTCTAATTGTTTAGTGTAAGATTATAATTCCATCACAGCTCTGTTTCAATGTGGCTCTTTCCCCAGCATTCAGCAAACCTGTTTGGCCCTTATCAAAATGTAGGGTAGAAATGGTCACTGTCTTAAGCAGCAGATAGGCTGTACTGAACTCTACAAGATAACTGAAGTGAATTGTTAATGCAGTGACCCAATTAATGCAAAATATTATGGCAATGGCTGGGACAGCAGGCTTAACTCAGAAACTGACCCATTCCAAATTGGTCTAGCATATTGTATGAATTTTTTGAAGGGTAAGTTTGAAGGGAGCTCCCCACCAGCATAAGTGGGCAAAAATCTGCAGAATACCACCAGTCTGGTGACATCTACTTTGGGGAAGATGTCAGAACTTGTTCAGTTGCAGTGTGTGTGTGTGTGTGTGTGTGTGAATTATCTTAAACCATATCTGATGGCCTAATCCTCCCCCTAATTTCTCTTTTTATATTAGATATGTTTGCCTGAGTTCCTGATGCTCTTAGGAATCAATTCAAGCAGTGGAGGGAAAAAAATACTAATTTATTTTGTTGCTGTTCCCCTTCAGTGTTTTTCTTTTTCCCCAGGAACATATTGGATTGCACTTTTATTCATTTGTTTATTTATTTCTTCATTGCCTGCTCAAGGTCCCCTTTGCAAGGATACTAAGCTGTTAAACGACTCAGATCCATTAAGTCTTCATACGTCTTGTTAACACTTTGAAGTCCCCATTCCAATTCTACTTGCTAGCAGGCACATTCTGGTTGGAGGGGAACTCCATAATCATCTGGGAAAGACTTCTACTCAGCCACCTGGTAAATGAAGGTTTACTCTAGGCTGAAGCAAAAAAGGAGGGAGGGAGGGAGGGAGGGAGGGAGGGAGGGAAGGAAGGAAGGAAGGAAGGAAGGAAGGAAGGAAGGAAGGAAGGAAGGAAGGAAGGAAGGAAGGAAGGAAGGAAGGAAAGAATCTCTTCCCACTTAGCACAAAAGATAATCTAGGGTTTATCCAGCTGGGGACAGATTTACTCTTAAAACCACAAAGAGGTCTTCTTGAATACAAGATGTTAACTGCACCAGGAATTTAGTCTCCCTAAGGATTCAACAACTATGGCTTTCAGCAATAATTGGGATTAAGAAGGAAAAGGATGCATGGTTTCATGATGCTATTACCCCAATTCCTGAAACTAAAATCTTAAAGACTCTTCCTTGGTGGCCAATAAAAGACATGCATGTGTAATTTTGGTCAAAAGAAACTGCACTCTATATATCACATGGCTCAAAATGGACATTTTGAGCTATGTGCAATATAAAATATGCAAGACCAGAAGGGCGTTCATTTATGCACAAAAATACACACAAATGTTCATTGCTTTAACTTAGCACAGATTTTAATGCGGGTTAAAAAGAAATAACGAAAATGTTTGGCTATTTTGTTACAGCACCTACCTATTTCTATTTATAAATTTCATGGGTGGATACATATACAGAAGATTGTAGAGTGAATGCTTCAAGATCAGTCGTTTTCAGTTGTTCAAAGAGATGAGTTTGAAAGCAGGTATTATGTTCCTGAGATCTCTCTCTCTCTCTCTCTCTCTCTTTGGGGTAATCCCATTGAGATCTTTGCAGAGAATATTAATGGCTCCTTCAAAAGAATGCAGGTGGTAAGAGCTGATTGTTGGAGACTGGGCCCTGTCTGCAGACCCATATATTTCCAAATCAAAATCAGCCAGAAATTGGGTGGCCTTGGATAAGAGTTACTGATCAGAGGAGATGGATCCTTCCATAAATCTCATAGTTTCCATTTCACGGATAGAGAATCTTTTTGGAACGAGGGTAGATTCGAGATTTTGTGTCTTTAGAAGCACATTCAAAAATGACTATGGATGCTGTTCGGCTGTGGTCAGTCACAAAAACTGCTTAGCACACTGACTTATTTTCCCGCATACTCTTTATCATACCTATGGGAATTTGTGGACTCTAAATTTTTTGCAGCTAAATATGATGCTATGCTTCGTAGCTGAACAGCTTTATCTTTGTTTGAGTGGTGAGATTCAAATTTCTTTACTACTGGTTCTGTGGGCATGGCAGGGGAAGGTTACTGTAAAATCCCCATTCCCTCCCCATTCCACTAACCTGCTTTCCAGATCTGTTCTCCTATGCAAGGCAACCAAAGAAGACCCAGCCTATCAACTGGGACTAGGGCGGCAGAGAATAGATGGGGGCGGGACCAGTCAGAGGTGGTATTTGCCGGTTCTCTGAACTACTCAAATTTTCCGCTACCGGTTCTCCAGAACTGGTCAGAATCTGCTGAATACCACCTCTGCTTTGTTTTTTAATATGTTTTTCAATGAAGGTGATACAAGAAATTTTCCATGATGTGCATCAAAGAAGCTTTGGTCTTCTTTGTCAGTTTCTATAGGAGGTTTGCTGTGAAGATCAAATGAATCGGAAGAATGAATTGTATTACATCTCCATTATGCATCTTAATGTTGTGTATGTTTGTCTAAAATGGTAGCCCCTTGTCTGAACTTACGTTAGGCAGGGTCAATCTGGTTAACATTTGGTTGAGATACAACCAGGAAATCCAAAACAATGAAGAAGCTTAATTTTGATCAGATTAAGTTACACAAAGTTTTTTAACTGGAGAATTTCATTAGTAGCACCCAATTTAACTTTAAGCTTGTTAGGGTGAAGTTTGTTTGTTTTTTTTTTTTTTAACAGTTGCTTGCAACTGTTCCATGGACAGGAGAAGTCTAACCAATATTTTTTATGATAGACGAATGGGAAGATGTTCCAAGATAATAAAATTTTGCAAATTATTATTCACCCAGACTGAGAAGCTTATAACATTGGTACTGCTATCCTTTCTGTATTATTGTCAAAAAAACTATATGGACTTGTCCGTGAAATCATAAGAAACAAAGCTTTGGCAAAGAGTTTATTTGTCTTTCTGTCAATCCATTAATTTGTTAATTAACTGAATATTTTTATTGGAGAGGAAATTGGGCCAAAGCATCATGATTTTTGAATCTGAATTCAAAAGATGTGTATGAAGTTCGGAGATGGATGCTAGATAAATTGATTAATGAACTTTTTAATTAAAAAAATGTTTTGTTAGGTATAAAAGTCAATGAGATCATTCCAAGTGAAAGGATTAACAGAGCTTTAAATAATGTTGAATCAATTATTTCATTGGTTGAATCCTCTGATTAGCTGATTTACAAGAGCACTTTCAGTGTGAAGAAAAATGAGGAGATTGGTTCTGAGGGGAATTCATAGGGCTGAATTATTTGAGGGACTGCCTATCTCCAATAGCTTTAGCTCATCCAGTGATATCAGGCAGAGAGAGAGAGCATAGAACATAAAACATAGAATAACAAGTTTGGAAGGGTCTTCTAGTTTGATCTCCTATTCAAACAGGAAGCCCCATATAATGGTCTGTAAGGGGCGTGCATAAGCACACCAATGTGCTACCGTCCCTGTCTTAATATTCCCTTTTATTCATATCCATTTCATGTATTAATAATCATGTTTATACTTATATTTGTTGTCTAGTACATGGCCAACAAATAAATAAATAAAATAAATAAATAATAAATAAAACAAACCCCTCAAATATTGGAAGACTGCTATTATGTCACCCCTAGTCCTTCTATTTGAATAGACATGCCTTATTTCCACAACCATTTATTATACAATTTAGTCTCAACATCTCTTATCATCTTTGTTGCTGTTCTCTGTACTCTTTTACTCTTTCTAGGGTCTCAAGTATCTTTTTTGTGTTGGGGTGACCAGAACTGGGTTCCAAGTGTGATATCATTAGTGCTGTATAAATAGGTACTTCCAGTCCTTTCATTTTAACAGTATCATCTACCAGGGACATAGATGGAGTGGAATTTCTATCACAGTACCTGGAACAGTATCCTTCCAGAAATTGGTATGATTGGTGTAATTTCCACTCATGTTCAGAAAGTTAGTGAAAACTTGAGAGAGGGGGAGGGAGGAGACAGAGAGAGAAAGAGGAGAGAGAGAGGGGGAGAGAGGAAGGGGAGAGAGAGAGAGAGAGAATATGAATATGATGTGGTTATGTGTGCTTGATAATCAACATGCACAAGATTTAGATCAAGCAAAAGCTGAACCAAATGTTAAAGTCCTAGCACAGCCTCTGAGCATTTAATATGGCGATAGATAAAATAATCTAATGGACCTTAAATGTTAATGGGTGCCAAGATGTACACTTTAATTGTATTTAATTTAAACCATTTTGGGTTTTATGGGAGACTTTTATCTTTCTGTCCACAAAGAAGTAGCCATCTATATCTTTGCCTTGAGAAACTGGGGTGGGGGGGATTTGCAAGATGTCTTGTAGGCAACCTGAAATTACAGGGTATATTGGCATCATATAACTCCTTAGAAATGTTTAATTGAAGCAATTGGTGATGTTATCTAAATGGGGGGATCTTCTTAACAAATGAAGGCAAAGTAGAACATGAAATGGAAAAGTTTTCCCAAATAGAAATACCTCGTAATAAATGTGAACCAGGGTTTCTATGTCTTGCTATTATCACTCTCTTTTTTAAAAAAGTAACACTTTTATTGCACATTTATATAGGCTGTGTTCACAAAGCATATATCACCCATAAGAAAGCTAATGACTGCATTCACACAACTTTATTCATTTCATTGGTATTAATCTTTTTTCTTAATCTTGTGCCTGTTGTGTGTGTGTGTGTGTGTGTGATGGGGGGAGAACGATGTGATTATGTTAATCTTGTGCCTCTGTGTTTATATCTCTCTCTGTGTGTGTATGCTTATGTGTGTATGTGTGTGTGAGAGAGAGGGAGGGAGGGAGGAAGGAAAGAAGGGAGGGAGGAGAGAGAAAGAGAAAGAGAGACAGAGAGAGAAAGGGAGAAAGAGAGAAAGAGAAAGGGGGGAAGAGAGAGAGGGGGGGTTAATACAGTACATAAAACCAGAGAGTATATTGGTAACACAGCTTCAGAAAATAAATTAATTTGTTAAACATTTTAAGTAGATGCAGGAATTCACATGTTCATGCAGGTCCAAATTATTTCCTCCACACCTCGTCTACACCTCTCTTGCCATTCTATGGCTGGTAGCTGGACTTGCAGGGATTTTTTCCCCCTAAATCGCCCTTGTTATGAACTAATAAAATGCTTAAATAAAGTTTTATCAAACCTTTAGAAAAAGCAGGATTCTAATCCTGCGCTTCTGATTGGCTGATAATAGCGATATCGGATTAGTCCGTTCAGGAGAATCTGATTGGCTGTTAACGAGCCACCCTCATTGGTTCAAGGGGTTAACACTCCACATTTCTCATTGGTTACTAGATCAGCAGCCTGCCCTATAAAAGGGCTGCTGCTGCCCTAGGGTTTTGCTCTGTTCAGAATGTTTAATAAAGAGTTGAAGTTCACTGTTCACTGCCTCGTCTCTGTTCCTTGCGCCCATGCGCAGAACTTAACAGCCCTATCATGTTCCTCAAGATAATTTCAAATCACAGATTATCATTCTCAACGATGCTGTTGAATGAATTCATAGTCATGGGTCAATTAATGTAGGATCAGAGGATACTGTCCCTTAACATGAGTGTGTAACTACTCCTCATTTTTCAAAGTACAATTAAACTTCTGGAATGCCTTGAGAAATTTATAGGAGCAACATGAACATTTTTAGAGTCAAAAGAGGACTTATTCAGAGTAAAAGGTCAGTGGGTTCAGAGACTCTTTTTCTTCTTTCCTTCCTTTTTCTTCCTTCCATCTTCCTTCCTTCCTTCCTCCTTCCCTCCCTCCCTCCTTCTTATAAAATTATTTATCTCAACCTAACAGCTCTTGGTGTCTAAAAAATCTAGAATCTAGTGTACATGAACACCAAAACAATGTAATTGAACCAAGACGCCAAAATTAACCATACATATAGTAAACCATATGTGCTGAGTTCAGAAAAGGCCAAGTCTTCAAGACCATCTAGAAAGCTAACAGGTTTAGGACTATCCAAGTCTTGAGACTATTCAGTATGGCCTTTGTAATGACAGGAAGACATGCCTCCTGAGTCCAAACAAATGGCGCTATTTCACAGATGGCCACCAGGACATGCCCACCCTAATTCTGGTGGAGCGGATGGAAATTATTAAGAAATAGAGGGCCTTGCAAGTAACCTGGGCCCAAGCCTGCAAGTCTTCATAGTAAAAACCAGCATCTGGAATTACATCTGGAAACCTATTAAGCGGTGCTGTTAGATGAAATGTTTTACAAGATATCAAACTTTGTTTATTTTTATATAGTGCATTATCATGCTGTTGCTTTTGGATAAATTAATTTCCTTTATGTCTTGGGAATCCTTGTTTGAATTGTGTGTTATGTTTGGAGCATGGGTGAGAAAGAATGGAGACAAGCCGGTGAAATGGTGAACTTCAACTCTTTATTTACATGGTGTGACAGCTCAAACTGGACGGCTGTTGTAGCCTTCCTTATATAGGCAACCCAATAACTATTTCAACCAATAACAATCCAGGAGCGCTAGCTCCGTTAACCAATGCGGATGGCCCGTTAATGGCCAATCAGATTTTCCTGAACGGACCAATCCGATCCTGCCATTAACAGCAAATCAGAAGTGCAGGGCCAGAACCCTGCACTTGACTTCAAGCTCAAGATAACTTTATTTAACATTTATGCATTCACAACAATGTGTGTGTGTGTGTGTGTTGGATTGGTTTAATTGCTGATCTGCTTATACTACACTGTAATTCACAGGCCTCAGATTTGAATAGCCAACCTAGGTAGTCTCATGCAGTACAAAGGTCAGGATAATATTTCCTTCCTTCCTTCCTTCCTTCCTTCCTTCCTTCCTTCCTTCCTTCCTTCCTTCCTTCCTTCCTTCCTTCCTTCCTTCCTTCCTTCCTTTTTTCTTTCCTTCCCTCCCTCTCTTCCTCCCTTGAAACATGCATCATTTCTCAGTTAACAGCTTTAAGAACCCTTTTAGATTTAGTCTTAGACAAATGCACATTACATTTTTATTATTTATGCTCATTTAACCCACAATTTAATTTAACAAATTATAACCCATTTGTTATAAACAAAACAGATGTATAATTCATCTCAAATACAATTTTTAAATTCTATATTTGCATTTTATTGGTCTGAGATTGTATATGATATAAATGAATTCTATTCTGCGGTGAAACTCTATATATTCAAAACAGAAAATAGCCTTTGCTGATCGAGAATTCCAACTTCAGAGATCAGGCTGTCTGCTGCTTCATAGCTCTTATCTTATCTTAGCATTCTTCCTTATTTTAAATCTCTGTACAGTTCCCACCCATCGGTTGTTGTCCTGCCCTTGGACACCACAGAGATTAAATCCAGACCCTCTTCCCTGTGACAGCCTTTCAATTGTTGGACGACCATTATTATTTATTTATATTTAGGACAATCTTTCCTATATGAGATCTACTACAAATTGCAAAGAAGTTCTTTCATGGTGGACTTTGTGAGCTGGTTTGTGCTTAGCAGGCTAGGTGGGCCTATTTTCTGAGAAGTGTAAGCCATGATGTCAACTCGTAAAACATGCCTGAGTTGCCATAAGCGGGAAGGGGGATGGGGGGGGGACCAGAAGTACATTCCACACTTTCTCTCAGCCAGTCCTTGAGTATTGAAGATTTGTCCTGAAATGAATACAAACTCCAGGTCCTTTGTAGTGCAATGGCGGTTTACTCATTAGCTCAGCAAACAACAAATACTCTTCTCTGACAAGAAAGGCTAGAAGCCAGGCAAGGTTAGAGTTGCGTTTGAGTTTGCTCCCTTTCCTTTTATCACCATTATCATGAGACACACCCCACCAAACCCAGGCCTATAGGCAGTTCTAATTCTGGCCATGCCTAACCCATTATCCCTAAATGCTATTAACCCTATAACATGTCTACATCCGTACCCTATTCCAACCCTCACTAACTGATACCCACCTGGTGCCACCATCACCATGTTTTACCCTAAGGTTTAATTACCACCTATATGTGCCCCAACCCCCTTTAACAATATGCACCACATCAATACATGAAAAGAACCATTTCCAGCAGCCCCGCAGTTGCTTCAGAATCCACTCTCCATCCCCGCAGTTGTTGCAGAATCCATCCTCAGCTCTGCTGAGTCATTCCAAAGCCATTGGCCAGCACACAAACAGAAATACAGATCCGGCAGCAGCAGATATAAGGTGACATGGCCAGCTGACTTGCTGCGAGGCATATTTGGAGTTGACGGGCTCCAAGTTCACTCGGAGCCCAACACTTATCTTTCAAAGATTGTAGCTAGGCTACTGGATCTTCTGCCTGCGAAAATCCTTCATTGGAGATTGTGATTGATGACACCCAGCCCGTGAATGTACTTTGTTGGCAAATCTGATGTATGACACACTTATGGAGGATGGGGGGGAACAGGGTCACAGGTGACCGTGAATTACATGTGTCAGAGTTGGCTTCATTTAGGTTAATGCTGACATGTTGCTCCTAATAAACCTTTTGGATTCTTTTCAAGCTTGGCTCGAGGCTCATGATTTAATTAGGGCAACCCCCGGACCCCTGACACATGGTTTGTGGCTGGAAGTGTTTCCAAAGGCCAACCAGATTTGGCTTATTTGCAAACCAGTTTTACCAAAAGACTGTGGATCTTCCATCAGCTCAAGGTCCATATTCAGAGGTTGGGAGTTTGGCAACGTCCAGGAGTATTTACAGGGAAAGAGTTCAAATGGTGGTTTCCATGCATTGGTAAAGCTTTGTTACTTGCTGTTCCTTTTAAAGCCCCTGAAATAACTCTAAATGCAAAGAAAACACCCCTCTGTTTGTGTCACAAAAGAATGGCTTCTGCAGGCTACAAAAGTGATCCTGGAAGATTCTATAAGGGGTCTGGGTATGCTTGCTGCTCCTTTGGCTTATATTATAAAACAACAAAATCACTAACACCATTGATTCAGGGGTGCGGCTCACATGGCCCTTAAGCATCAGGCTTTAAATTCCCATCCCCGCCCACTGCAGGGTAAGCAGTGATAATTTATTAGGAAAGTAAATGTGATTGTGATGGGAAATCTCAGTGCTGTCGTTGAAAAGAGGCTTACGCTCAGCTTTCAGTTAAATAGCGCAGGGAGGCTGGCCAAGTTGCTTCCACAAGATGGCAAAACAATTTCTAATTGCCTGTGTTTATGCGAATTAGACAATTCGGGCTTACCTTGACTCAGTGGGATTTTTAACATGGTTTTTTTTTTCTTTGTCTTTGACCATCAGAGAACTGAAAATGCAAATTCCAAAGCCGTATTTCTGTCTTCCCTCCAACCCTTTTGCAAATTTTCACCTCCCTGCCTTGTCCCACATGTCTGTATTTCCTTCCCGTGCTTCCAAATTTGAAAGAATTATGGAATGTGCAGAATCTGATAGGTTAATTTTAGAAATAAAAGACAAAGGAGAGTCTAAATATTATAAAACATGGAATAAATGGATATATAATAGAAGACAAGTTCTAAATATTGGGTATTGTGCTTAAATTAATTAGTAATTAATATTTTAATAAGGGGATTATAAATGATGAAGTAAAATGTATTGATGTATAACAAGGATAAGTTGGATGTATTGTGTTGCATTCACATAATTAAAATTAATTTTTTTAAAACATGCTTTTTTAAAACAGAGGTAAGCACCCTTAAATTCAATCTTGAAAGGCCTTAAAAAGAGGTCCTTTCCCACCAGAAAAAGTGAATGTTCTCTCTTCAGAAGGATAACCAAAATAGCTTTGTATTTTCAAAAGTCAATCTGACCGAGAATTCAACACAACTTGGAAACCACATTTAGATTGCAATGCTACATATGGGCTTGTACCATATCCAACATTTAGATTATCCTTTTGGTCCAACATTTTTATTAAGTTATAAAGTATTACAAAATGCAAAATACAAAAGTAAATAAAAGAGCAGTGAGAGGAGAAGGGAAAGGGGAGAGAGAAGTGAGGGAAAGGAAGGGAAAAGAAAAGAAAAAGAAGCATTGACTTCCATCAAATCACAGCTTTTTGTTTTTATTTTCGATAATAATATGAACAAGTCATTTCTATAAAATGACTACTCTGTTTAAAGAAAAGAACATAAGTACTTTTGTTTCCACATGGAAATCCCTTCTGAATTTTGTGCCTCATGTGGAAAAAATGTAATTTTGACTTTGGGTTTTATGGATTATCACATTTAGATTATCTTGATTTCACAGCAAAAAAAGAAAGGAAGGAGCCATATTACAATCAAACTATGATGAAAAAGCAGAAACAAACTCAAATAGCATTTTCCAAAGCTAAACAAATGGGATATATCATGGGGCAAGACATACACAGATGTGTTGACTTCAGTGTGGGCAGAATAAGGAAGATCCCTCGTAAATCCAATACATTCATTGGAAATAGAGTGGAAAGGATTTGTGAGACTTGCAAAACTGACAAATTAAAAGCTGCAGATAATTTCCCTTGATTGTGGCAACACATAAATGAAAATGCAGATAATTGATTGGAGCCCTTGGAGCAATACCTAAAGGAATCCCTCAATATTTTGATATTATGAATTTATTGGAACTGAATGCCCTAATTTTACAAAAAAAAAAAAAAAATACTTTGGTAGGAACTGCCTATATCCTTAGGCACTACTTTATTATTCTTAGGCCTTTGGTTAGGAACAGCTTTTCACCAGTTTTAGGTCGCAGATAACTCATCATCATCTTCATCATCATCATAAATATATTTTGATCCTCTTAGGTTGGTTGCATCATTCTCAATTTTGAAACGAAGCATTAAATGCTTTGCAGAATGTTGATCCCTTCAGGATAACATGAGGCCAGTGGCTCATTTAGAACTTTACACTGGATTCAGCTCAAACTGCTGAAAAACGACTCTTCAATCATTGCTAACAGTTTGCTCAGTGGGAAATTCCACACTTGTCTAATCCAATTTCCTACCATAGCAGACTCCCCCCCCCCCCATTACTCTACTGGATACTTAGCTGGTGACACGGAGGACTTCAAGATGCTATTTGGGTGCAGCAGATAAGCTGGTTTCCAAGAGCTAGCAATGTATTGGCTCCTTTGGGGAAGGGGATAGCAGATAAAAACTGTAGGATATGCTGAGACAGTGATATTAGGATCCATCTGGATCCTCACCCATTGCATTTATACAGACCCCACTCTTTCCCCATCTCTGGGAAAAAGATGTCCACGTGAAGTGCCTCAGTCTAGGAAATACTTATTTTCTTGGCCTCTTTGTGCAACTTGCTCAAGGCCTGCTAGTTCACCTGATTACTAATTGATTTCAGGCTCATTAAATTAGAATTTTTACTTGAACCCCACAGCTTTCCTTTCCTGGCTTAATAGAGACATGTGGACAAAATGAAATTTGTGACTGATTTCTTGAAGGAAAACAAAGGGTCTCTCTGTGTGTGTGCACATGCACACACACACACACACACACACTGAGCATGTTGATTAATGTAAAGTACTTGAATCCCCCAAAACCTCTATATCTGTATACCAGTATCTATATCTTATTTTATCTAATCTAATCTAATCTATCATCTCTCTTTCTCTCTCACTCTCATCTATTATCTGTCTGTCTATTATCTATGATTTATCTCTATCATCTATTATCTATCTATCTATCTATCTATCTATCTATCTATCTATCTATCTATCTATCTATCTCTACAATTCTGGAATCCCCCAAAGCCTATATATATATACAAAACCCCAAACATACATGGGTTTTGGAGACGCACAAGTATGATTTCACATGCTCAGATACACACCTGGTCTCCAGAATTCTTCCAAAAAAGAAATATTATTCAATGATTGCTTTCATTTTGTTTAAAAGAAAGACAGGGGGGAAATGGCGCTCAACCACAGAAAGGTGGACGTTCTCTCCATTATATAAAAAGATAATTTTTGAGGCTGATTATGTCTTTTAGGAGAGGATCACTCAAGTGTGATGGACTTACCTCCTTCAATTCAATAATATTCTTTTTTTTTTTTGCTATCGCCAAGGCTTTGTTATGCAGAAAACCCCAAAAGAAAGCCTGTTTGTTTGTTTACCTAGATTTAAAGAATGCCTGATTCCAACCAAGCGTGAGTGTTTTACATCATTAAAAAAAAAACCCTGTAACAATTGATGAAGAAAATAGAGGATACAAACCCAGAAAATACATGCAAAAAGGGCAAAATATTTTCAGGGCAAAATCTTACCTGCCACTGCTCCAAGATCTGGGAAAATACAGTACATAGGTATTCAGGTACCTATGTATTCAGGCATTCAAGGTGGGAGCCTTAATGTAATGGCATGTGAACAAGACATTGGGAAATGCTGCCTAGGGAATGCTCAAGGCACAGAAGGCATAGCCTCTTGGGCTGTAAAGGAGATGGCAGGAAATTGGTACTTTCAAACTACAAGATTCTTTTAATGTAGCTTTATAATAAAGTAAAAGCAGCTTTTCAGAGCCCTGGTGGCACAGTGGTTAAAGTGCAGTATTGTGAGCAAACTCTGCCTGGAGTTTGATCCTAATGGGTTTAAGGTTAATTTAGCCTTCCATCCTTCTGAGGGCAATAATGCTTACAATATAAACTGCTCAGAGAGTGGGTAAACTGCTTACAGGGCAGTATATAAGCCCAAATGCTATGGTTGTAGGTAATATCGGTCATGTTTCCTTTCTTGTCTACATGGGAAAACTGACACATACTTATTTCTGTGAGGTTGCTGTTCCAAAGGGCAGGTGCTGTAAGAGAGAAGGCACACCTCCAAATTAGAGGTGGTATTCAGCAGGTTCTGACCAGTTCTGGAGAACCAGTAGCAGAAATTTTGAGTAGTTCGGAGAACCGGCAAATCCCACCTCTGACTGGCCCTGCCAACCCCCTCTATTCTCTGCCTCCTGTTGTGTCCCAGCTGATTGGCTGGGTTTTCTTTGGTTGCCCTGCACAGGAGAACAGAGCTGGAAAGCAGGTTAGTGGGATGGGGAGGGAAGGGGGATTTTGCAGTAACCTTCCCCTACCAAGCCCACCAAGACATACCACACCCACCAAGCCACACCCACAGAACTGGTAGAATTTTAAATTTGAATCCCGCCACTGCTCCAAATCCCAAGAGGTGACATTGTTTAATTGAATAAAGACACCCCACTTTGCCAGATCTTCCTAGGTGGACAGAAACCAGTGGGAATAGTGGTCTTTGAAATAACCAGAGCCTGGAGTGGCAATGACGTTGTGTGCCTAGGGGAAAGAGGCCACCTTGCAGACAATTTAGTTAAAGCTAAATTCCTCTGTAACAGTTTTCTCCCTTCTTGTTGTGGTTCCTCTTATGTGTTCTTTTTGTTTTCTACTCACTCACTGAAAGCAGAACAGATGTGAAAGCAGATGTGTCCATAGGTTAAAAAAAAGTCAAGTCTGCAGCCATGACATTGCAGTGAAAGCTGTGCCCCCCCCCAAAAAAAAAGATAGATACCCCGATAGTAAGTTGTGTTGTCAAAACCAGAAGGGAGTAAGCCGCTTGAAGATTAGACCGTTTCTCTTTTCCCAACCTTTTCTTAGCTTGCAAAAGTTTCTGTGCTTTGCCTCCACTGAATCTTTGTACAGAATGACCCATATTTTGCATGCCTAAGCCTGTGGCATTTTAGAATATTCCTTTATCATGTGCAAGAGTTGACCTCAGAAGGCTATGTTTAGGAAAAGTCATACATAACCATGTATGAAATGCAAATAAGTTGCATATTCTAGTAGGGAAAAATTGGCTTGCCAGATAGATACAGCAAGGAAAGGAAAGCAAAAATATTGTCCATAAAATAGCTTAATAATTTTTTTTGTGGAGTCTTATTTTGCTTAGATTGTCAACTGAGACAGAAATTGTCTGAAACCTATTGGAGAAACTGGCCAGGTTGGTCCGCTCAGATGCTCTGCTATGGCATAAAGGCTTAGCAAACTAACAGAGATAACCACTATTGCTTGTTTATGCTGAATATAGGCTTAACTCTTATCTGTCAGCTGGTTGTTGCTGATTTGGGGAATCCATGTTGTCCTGAAAATGCTGGAAAAGTTTCAGACCTTCATCTCCCAGGTGTTTTTCTTAGAATGAAAGCAATGGTCTACACTGTCTACCTTATATTATCTGCCTTGCATTATCTGAGTCGAATCCTTCCTTCCGAGAACTTTGCTGATGCACATTTCATTTCCAAGTCAATCTCTCTGCAGTTTTGCTTCTTCCTTATACACAAATGCATTATAGTAACAATTGTTTTACATGTTGCACACCATTAGGTATTCCTTCTTCACTAAGCAGGAAATAACAACTGTGCTCAGTTGTCATTGGGACAGTCACAGGCGTCCTGGATTCTCCAGTTTTAAAGATGGGCCACTAATTCATGGAACCCCACCATGAAGGAGATCTTTTAAAGAATTTAGGACAATTTTATAACAGTTGAGAAGTATCACATTCTACACAAGAAAGCTATGGAAGAGTTCTTAGTTAAAACATAAAATCCAGAGCTTGGTGGTTTTTTTTAAAAAAAAAAAAATTGCAGAACATTCCAAGGATGGAGCCTTTTAAAATTCTTTGCTTCAGCAAGATATTTTATTGTTTTGGGAATAAGGATTTTTGCTTTTATTTATAGAAATTGTATAGTTGGAATGAGTCCATGGATGCCTGCAACTGCCCAACTGCACTTGAGACAGGGATAGGCAACTAAATCCTCAGCTTCCAACTGTGGTCAATATGTCAGATTTTGTTGGCATTTTGAAAATTGCTGGAAGAAAAACAGTGGTCTAGTTTCCTCTCATTCTCATGCGGAAAACACAGCTAAAAGTGCAAAAGAATGTCTTCCGGTCTCTTCCTCCACATCCAGAAAATTCCCACTGAACCTGACTTAACATATCTTTCCCACTTTGCATCAGTTGAGAGTCAACATCTACCCAACTCATTATATGAAGGATTCTTGACCATGAAGGAATTGCTTACACCTGACTTAAAGAAAATGAGCTAATATCAGTATGTTTGGAGAAAGCAAAAGAAAGTTCAATCCCGGTAGGGCTGTGTCATTTCAGAAGGCACGTCTTGTAATGGTGTTTTGGAATGACCTTGGGAGACGGGCCAGGGAAATGCCGCCTAAGGAGTGGTCAGGTAGGAGGGACACAGGTACATAATGGATGGAGGAAAATGCTCAGAAGGGACTCCCAAAGTTCTTGGGCTGATGGCAGGAGAATTGTAGCTTTACCATAAATCATGATTAGCTTACCTGGCTAATTCCCCTCTGGTCTACCAGGTAAGGCTGATATACCTGTTTCCATCTCCTTGCCATTCTGAACTAATGGACAAAATTAACATTCATGGAAAATGCTAAAACATATAAAGAACGGTTGCAGGAACTGGGTATGTCTAATCTAATGAAAAGAAGGACTAGGGGAGACATGATAACAGTCTTCCAATATCTCAGGGGCTGCCCCAAAGAAGAAGGAGTCAAGCTATTCTCCAAAGCACCTGAGGGCAGGACAAGAAGCAAATGGGTGGAAACTAATCAAGGAGAGAAGCAACTTAGAACTAAGGAGAAATTTCCTGACAGAACAATTAATCAGTGGAACGACTTGCCTCCAGAAGTTGTGAATTCTCCAATACTGGAAGTTTTTAAGAAGATGTTGGATAACTATTTGTCTAAAGTGGTGCAGGGCTTCCTGCCAAGGCAGGGGGTTGGACTAGAAGACCTCCAAGGTCCCTTCCAACTCTGTTATCCTGTTCTGTTCTATTCTATTCTAAAATGTTAGAGACTTATGCAGCACACTTCTTATTTTTTAAAAAAAAACAAAACCCGTATATTTGCATGCAAAAATGCAGAACATTCCATCTTAATGATTCTAGAAGAGTTTAGCCTCATCCCCCCCCTCGAAATAAATATTAACCTATTCTTCTATATTTTTCAACAATGCATTGGTTGGATTGCAACTAGCAGAAGTAGTGCTTTCACTCTAGTGCAGGGGTTCCCAACCTGGGGTGCTTGCACCCCCTGCGGTGCGAGACAATATTCCAGGGGGTGCGAGAAAAGTCCAGGTAATTTTTATTTATTTTTATTTTTATTTATTATGCAATGGATTAACTTTGTTTTCATTTTAGAGTTAAGCATCGTTATTTAGTGGCTGTCACATACATAGCTGAAAAGATTCAATCCTACCATATATTTAACGCGTTCACTAGTTCCTAAAGTCTACATTTTAGGGGATGCGAGGTTCGAGTTAAATTTCTTTAGGGGTGCGGAGCGAAAAAAAGGTTGGGAACCACTGCTCTAGTGAAAAGAATATTTGTTAATTTTGCGCCTAACATATGGAATATGTTATAAACACATTATGCTAGCAAGATGTGGAGTTTGACCTATGTTTTTCTATGGGACTTTTGTGGCCACTCAATAAGGGTGATTCGGACATTATATAGATTTGTCAAGAGGCATCTTTATAGGAAGAGCAAGTGATTGTATTGGAAGAGCAAATACCAGAAGCCGAAGATTAATCTAGTTTAGCCCTGTACAAAGAAGCTTGGGAATGAGTAAGGGTTTATTTCTCCAGACTGTGGGCAAGGGAGGGAAAGAAAGAGGCTTAAGAAATCCGGAACTGTAACGGTGTTTATTTTGTTCTTTTATTTTTACTGTGCTTGGGGTAGTTCTCACTTTTTTCCTCTTGTAAACAGTTTCCATATTACCAAATACATAGATATTTGTTGTAAAAATCCCTCTAATTTGGGAAGGACCTCGCCCAGAGTACAGGCTGATCGGAACAGGGAAAGCAAAGTTTATAGGAGTGGAAGACCAAAAAGAATTACAGTAGGAGAGAGAGGAAGTGTTTATCAAACAAGGGAGGCCATTCTCTCTTCTAGCCAGATATAATTATCAATTCTTAAGCAGCAAAGGACAAAAGAGGAACTGTCTAGACTATCTCACTTACAAGATATTGATTGTCCCAGTGATAAACTGGTTAGTATAAGTGTATTTGGTTGGAAAGGTCATGAGTTTTAACACCTGGCAGAAAGCTATTCAACCTTGACATAAGTCACATTATTGCAGTATTGCTGAAAAAGGCTTTCTAAGGCTCAGCTTTTCACCCCAAGGAAGTTTGCCTTTTGTTCTATCGAAGGAGCCCTGTTCAGAGCAAAAATTGCATTTATTTTATTCCTTCTGAAGAGTTCGATTACCATTTTTATAATAATACTCTTCTTTTTAAAGTAACCAATGCAGAGAGTATTCAATACACAGGAAGCAATTACTTGCTCTTGTACCTACGAGTGATGTAGTTTTAATAAATATGGTATTTAAAATGAATTACATTTAGATTGCTCTACTACATTCTTGACTGGGTCTTGACTGGGAAAGAGTGGGATTTGTATAATATCAAAGGACATCAGCGAACCATAGATATGTGCACTAGGATAAGAAAACCTAGCCACTTCAACAGTAATAGATATTTAATATGATAGGCAGAGTTTTCCTCCAATAACGTGTGGTGTTCTTTTCCAACAAACCGAAGTTCAGCCAGAAAAAAAAAATTGCATGTAGAGATAGATGCTATCATTAATGAATCTGAGAATGGAAGCTGTTAGTGAAGAAAGAAAAACTTTCAGGCACCAATTTAAATAAATTATCCGATGCTTCATCTATCAACAGATCAATAAATAAATTTGACTAAAGGGAAATGCACTGACTTATGTACCAAAGCACAATGCAGCATTTAAAGCTAATGGCTTTGAATTATCGAGAACTTCAACCATTTATCAAAGTGCAAAGAAGCAATTATTTTGGAAATATTGTTCCTTTTCATTTATCACAAAGCCATTTCATTCCTTTTAAATATTGCTATTTTGGTTGCTTAAAGAAGGGCTTCTGGAATGATGAAAAGCAAGGAACACAGTGGCAAGGAGCAGATTAGATGATTAAGACTAGATTTTTATTGTGTAGCAAAGACAAGTTTAGTATAACAATTCTACTTGGGAATCCAATGTATTCCTTTCTTTAGCAGCTTGCTATAAATATATGACAGATGCAGCAGCCAATAAGGACAATCTATGTATGCTTTAGGAACACAGATTTTATTCCATCTTTCAAATAAGCTCTCAGTTCATTTCTCAATTGAGGTATGCCCTCGCCTCCTTCTAAAAGAAATTGCCATTTCTCCTAGGTTTACACAATCCCTGGAAAATGGGTGTTTGAATTGGTGGGGCCAGCCATGCTTCCATGTTTCACCCTACCAGGCCTCTTTTAACATAAATGGAGAGGCACCATAGAATTATTCTTGCAACATAATGGAAAACAGTGTAGGAAACACATGTTGTTCAGCGAGGTGGCATGCAAAATAGATTGGCTTGGATCTAGAGAGAAGAAGATGTGACGCTTTTGCAGCTTTTGTATCACCAAAACAAGAAAAGAGTTTTATTTTGTTTTGTTTTGTTTTGCACTGAATGTGGGAAGAGTAACACTTGGTTGAACTCTTTGTATACTTGGACTTTCTCTTATCTTTCTTACACATCACAATTTGTAGTGAAGGATGTTGGAAATATAATGTAGCAACATCCGTGCAATATTACTAGCCTTGAATGCCCACCTAGTGCTTACTGGGTGTATTTTGGGAATGGGAGTAGAAGGTAATCTAGTCTACCTTGTGAATGAGGTTATTTGAAAGGAGATCTGTTCTCCAATCCAAGACTTTTTGTGGAAAACTTCATATCATCCAATTACTGGTTACTGAGTCCTTCTGTGTTCAACCACACAGCAAGAATAAATTGCAAAATGTGTATGTTAGTAATTAAAGAACTTTTTTTTTTATTACGTACCAAATGCATCTTCTTGCATTACATACAACTGCCTTAAAATGTGGAATAGTACCACTATTCCCTGTAATGTAAAGAAAGAAGATTGCTTAATGCACTGCTGGAATGAGCACTGAGCTAGTCACCACAGAGGTTTACAGAAGAAGAAATTATTTGGCTAAAACTGTAGAAGGAAATTCATTATAATTTCCATCGTCTGGCCTTCATGAGATCTTGGACGAGGTTCTTCTGAAGACTGACCTCGTAATTGCCAACAGTCAGAGGAAATACAAGAGTGGTCCAAGAATTTTTCTTCATGTGGAGAAAAGCAGAAGCTGTCCCTTTTCTCCTACAAGAAGGAAAACACCTTTTCTCTGGTTATCCAGGAGAATGTATGTAATGTATTGTAGATAAGTATGTAATGTATGTAACGTAACTCCATATGTATGTAATGTATTGTAAATGCGATCAGGAATGTGTGCTTATAGTTTTTTCTTAAAGCTTCTGACAACACTTGGTCCTTAAGTTAAATCTAGAGAGAGATAAAATTGGTTCCTTGGACTAGATTCAACTCTTCTTCCCCTGGAGCAATCAAGAGCCCTGAATATATCTGCTGAATTTCTTAATGATTATGTTCATTAAGAAAATGATTGTTACTCACTCTTCTTCTTCCCAACCTGTCAAGGGCAAATGAGAACACAGCCTTGGAAGAAGTAAAAGGTCAAACCAACCAACGTAAAGAAAAAAATGTCAGTAAGAACACACTAATCCCAATGTAGAATTAACCATTTTTTTATTTGTTTCTTTATTGCAGATAACATTGATGCCGGTTTGCAGATGGTTGACAACAATTTCCTGGCATGAAGAATAAAGCTACAAAGCACAAAACAGTGGGGAAAAAAATAAAATAAAAACCTACAAACAAATGAACTCGGGATAGAACAAGGGGGAAAAAGTGAATTTTCATGGTGTCAAAGAATTCTTTATTTTTCCTCAAGTTTTCTTTTCTTAAAAAATTAACAAAAATAAACAAAAGGAACTAAGACATTCACAGGAACTATTTCTCTTCAGGTGACAGTACTCAAGCATGTTCTTTTATTACATTTAAACTGAAAAAAAAGAAAGAAAAGAAAAACCGAATGAACATAGTGCTGAGTGAACTGGCCACTGGTGATGAGATTTGATATACTACCAACTTTCCTTAAAATTCTCAATTTTTAATCCCTCTGGCTACTTACACCCTATGTGTTTGTAAAGAAACGAGTTCACCCTGCAGTATTTAGAGAATGGTTTGCAAATGTAACTTTTAATATCATATTTTATGGATATTGTACTATATATATTTAACTAGAATGGGTGTAACCTGGACTTTGAGAATCTTCTCCTTTGAGGCAAAGTGGTTTTCATTTGCTATCAAGAAGACTTCGATTATTTAATACTTGGGATTGTTTTACTGAACATTTAAGTGCAGAAAGCAAAACCAGCCATGGGCTATTCTCCTTAGAGAGGAGAATCCAAATAACAAACTGAAATTCCAAGGGGGTTATTTAAGTCTTATGTGTGTTTCATTTTTCCAAGCAAGTACAGTATAGAAATCAAACTTCTCCAGGGCCAATTTAACCCATTGCAGAAAAGTTTTTTTTTTTTTTTTTAGTCCTGCTACCAAACATCCACTATAGCAGGGAGCTGGGATATCCCTAGTGTGTGTACCTGTTTTAAAACATACTGCCAGGCACTTCACACTTTATTTTCCTAGTTGTGCACTGAAAACAAAAAAAATAAAGCACGGAGTGGGGAGTAGCATTATGCTTACAAAATTGTAATGTGCAATTCAGCTTCCATTTCTTTTCTTTTTTTCCTTCCAAAAATGCTTACAGAATTATTCTCTGACTTTTTCTAGGGCCTCTGTTGGATATTTCCTTCTCTGTCTTTTTTTCCCCCTTAATCAGTTCAGACTGTAATCATGGGAAACAAAGCTAAGAGAATTAAGCTTATCTCTATCTTTAAAAAAAAAAAAAAGTTCAGACACTAATCATAGGAAGCAAAGCTGAGAGAATTAAACCTAGCAAAATTACGCTCTCCATTAGCCCCGTGCCATTCGTATTTCCCTCCCGGTCTGTTTTTCTGATGCTCATGATTGCTACCATTTCGTTTAATGCTAACTAATTTGTAGCTCTAAGCTTCTAGTTGATAGGATTGGAAAAGTTCCAATATTGGCACATTTCTTTCTCTCCACCTCCCCAACAACCTCACCCCCCACCCCAGCCCACCCTCCTCTCTGTCTGACAGTATATATCTCTCTATCCTCTGCACGTGCTGGTCTTTCTCCTCCTTACTTGCCCTGCCTGCCAATTCTTTCCTCAATCAGCTTCTCGCTGAGTTCCCACAAGGCAGCTGCATCCGTTCCGTTCTGTGCCTGTTGTGATGGCACGCAGCGACAGCAGTTGTTGAAATACATCCCTCCCAGGCCTTCCAGTTCTGCCGCCACAGCACAGTAGACAGTAGTGGCTGCTCCTTGCTGCTGTAATTAAAACAAAAGAACACACAAAAGAGAGTGAGGGGACATGTTGTGAACGCAAAGGTTAGAACCAGGCAGGCTTGACAAAACCCATGTGCTCATCAAGGGCAGATTAGCAACTTGGCCTGGATTCAGAACTGAGTCCAGAAGGGCCCTGCCCTGTGCCATCCATCTTATAATTAGTGGTGTCTAGCTAAGTGTGAGTGAATCCATCTTTTCTCACATGAGTAAGGATGCTCTTTTAAGTAGCAGCTCAATAAACGTAGCTGGATAATCACATGAATTCTAGCCTTTCCCTCCAATCAATTTGATGAAGTGTTCCCCCCCCCCCCCCCCCCCAGGAAGGAACATGATTTAGAAGGGAAAGGTGGATGGCTGAATCCAGCCTTAGGGCCACTAAAGTTGATCGTCTACTCCTATGAGTGACACACAGGTTTGTTAGCATTTGAGGTTAAAAATGAATGTAATTTGAACAGCTTGAAGATGTGTACAAATGTTTTTGAGGGCCTTCTTTTCTCTCTGCTTAGGGTTGCTTTCATTCAACTTGTGAACAAGAGCTTGAAGATTGCGAGTTTGCAAGTTGTTTGGGTGGCTAAACTTGCGAAATCAGCTCCGGCCAAAAGAGATAGAGGGGGGAAAAACAAAACACAAGTAAGAATCTCTATGGCTGTCCTTTGCAGTGATGCACAGTAGGAATATACCTCCAGGTGCAGATTATGAAGTGCATAGACATTGAGGTGTCAATGGAGATAATTTCAGAAGATGCACAGCCTGTGTTTGTTGCAGATTCACCAGCAAAGATCTTTCTTACCCCATGAATAAACATTGCTGAAATGAAGAGTGGGTTGGGGAAACTACATCAGGAATTCCATGACAGCAACTGGGGCTAGGAGAAGATACCAACTCCTGTCCTAGGAAGGAAGGAAATATGTCACCTTGCTTCTAAATGGGTTGGATTCCTTTGACTTGGCCATCCAAAGTGTCAAACGTTGCCCCAGATATTTTTACATTGAAAGGAATTATCCCATTTGCATGTCTCTTGTAAACTTTACTAGGACAATTCATCTGGAGAAAGAATTTGAAGTTAGATCAAATCCCAAATATCCTTTGGGTTTTTTTTTTGCTCAAGTAGGTAACTGATCGCTCTCTGATTTGTTATTCTAAATAAATGTAGAGATGTCCACCATGTCAGTGGCATAGAACAAAATTGGAAATGTTTCTAAAAATGTCTATGTGCATGCACACACATATATGAATTGCCAATGGAGTCTTAGCTGATGGAAAAGGATTTATCCTAACTAAAGTCCATTCATATTAATTTTTCCCCTTCTGCCAAACCACATATTATCCACATTTCTGAAAAGTCTGACTCCAATTATTGGGGAATGATATGATGGTGCTCATCTAAAGGTCTAACTTGTTAGCAAATAGCTAAAGTGGACTTTTGGGCTTTAAGGTATGGACTTAAAACTAGTTCTGGAAGACTCTATTTATGACACAGTGGGAAAAAAAATATTAAATTAGAGTGGAGCTTCAATTGTCTGATTGGGGGAAAAGATGGAGATTTACTTTGTAATCTATTTAAAGACCTGTGGCTACTTATATTCCAATAAGAAGTTTTAAATCTAGAATCTGGCAGGTTATTATCTTCAGTGAAAGATACTTTTTATGTCTTGTTTCCTTGTCTGGAAATATGATTTTTTTCTAAGAGGAGAAACAAAAGAGCTTGGTTAAACTATCTAGTTATGTTACTCATAAACCAATATATAAACTATCTGTTTTAGTTAGACGTTCAGCAAGTTTGAATAATTTTATACCATAAATATCTCACATTATAGATCAATGTAAAGAATACTTGTCATTTCCATTGTGATTTCTAAATAGTTGTTTCCCTAAAGGTAGAAGAAAGATAATACTAACTATGCAAAATATTAATTTTTCCCCTTCTGCCAAACTACATATTATCCATATTTCTGAAAAGTCTGACTCCAATTATTAAATTAGGAGGAAAGTTACTTTTCTGTTATTTATGCTAGTATGAACATAGTTCTTTAATATATATTGGGTGGAAGTAGGGATGAAAAATAAAAACAATATTATTTATAATATTCATAACAATGCCAGCAGAAGGAGAAGAAAAGCCCATTGTGAATTAATTGTTTAATTGTTAAATGCTTTAAACACCCTTCCTCATTACATACATCACTTATGGCTCAGGCTATGACCCAACTAAATTGAATGTTTGTCAAATAATCATAGGCATTTTAATTAGTGCTGTCACTGAATTAAAGGAATTTGAGTTGTGTAATTGGATGAGGTTTAGTCAATTGGCTGCCTTTGTATAAATTTGCATAACCTAATTTGTGCATGTGTCTACTTACATAAGACCGACAGAACTGAAGAAAGTCCTATTTTCTTTTGCTAGAGCTTTTTCCAACATGATCTGTTCAGTCTTGCTTTCTTGGTGGAATGAATTGATCATACTTCCACTTCTTACAAGGCGAGGAGATTCCTGCAAGTGGGGTGCTAAAGAAACAGCTTCCAATTTCTATATCAGGGTCTAACTCAGTTGCATGTGTGGAAGCAGCTGGAAAATGGCAAAAGTCCAGTTTAAAGAGCTAAGGGGAATTCCTTTTTGTAAACAAACCCAATTAAAAAAATGGCATTTCATTAAAAAAAAAAAAACCCAACTTGTTTGGATGTTCTGAAGACTTGATTTGAATGACGTTAGTTTTGATCTGTTCAGTTCGCTGGTTACGTTCACAAATAGCGCAGCATTTCATGAGAAGAAGTAGAATACAGAAGATGTATATTTGTTTTGACTGTGCTGCTTTACTTACAATCAAAGTTGGAAAGGTCATAGGTGGCCCTCTAGGTGATTAAAAAGCCCATCCTCAGCTCCCCTACTTTTTCTCTCAAGAAAGTCTAATTTAGTAGATATTGCTGTTAATGTTCTGTTAATGTTCATGTTCTGGAACACTGCTATTTTAGGAAAATTGCAAGACATTTAAAATTGTGTTTTGTAGTTCTAGGATCACATGTTGTCTCTCCTCCTCCCTCCAAGATTGGTGGGCAGGGCTCTGATACTGGATCCTCATCTTTCTGTCAACTTTAGGGATTGATGGAAAAGGTAGAATAGGAGAGATTGTCAATGTCCTATCTTCAGGGTTAAACTTAGAATTCCACTAAATTAGATAAAGTCTTTCATATTGTTTGCAAGGGGTAAGGAATAATACAAATAAATTGACTTCAGTTTCCAGCGTTACAGGGATAGTCACTTGCCCACACAAGTCTAGTCTCCAAGCCTGACCTTTGACTCCAGACAAGATCTGCCATCTTAAATTACTTAGAAATAGAGACGAGAGTGAACCTCATCACTTCAACGGGGTTGAACTGCTGACTATTAAGGAATGATTATTACTTCTTGTAGACTGTTTTTTCCTGGCTGTTATTTATGTTATTTATCACAGGTGGCTGGCTATAGAAACTCAATAAATAAAGCAATCAATTCAAATATGTGAGAATGCTCAATTTGGAATATAAGCAAATGTTCCTTTGATTTTTCTCCCTTCTCCACGGGTCCCCTTATAGTTTTTCAAAGACAGTCCTTAGCTTATCTGGGGTTCTTGGAATAATTTATACCATCTGCCTGCTTGTTCCATTTTTGCATTATATAAATGATTTTGAAACACCCATGGATATTTTCTGGATGAATATGTAGTTAATTTATTTTTCCTATAGATGGCAAGCGTTTGTAGGACTTACATGGGGCATAACTCTAGAATCTCTCATCCAAGAAGAAAGGAGAAAGAAGAAGTTGCGGTTAAACTGAGTGATTACAGGTAGTCCTTGACTTATGACCACAACTGAATGCAACATTTATGTTGTTATGTGAGACAGTTATGAAGTAACGTTTGTCCCATTTTATGACCTTTCTTGCCAGTTGTTGTGGTTGCCAAGTTAATAACATAGTTGTTACATGAATCTGGTTTCTGCATTGAATTTGCTTGGCAGAAGGTCACCAAAAGTGATCACATGACCAAGGGGAGACAGCAATGGTCATAAATATGAACCAGTTGCCAAGCATCTGAATTTTGATCACATGATCATGGGGATGCTGCAAATGGTCGTAAGTTTGAAAAATGGCCATAAGTCACTTTTTCAGTGCCATTGTAACTTTGAATGAATCACTAAGTCAAGCACTACGTGTATTTGATGGGCAAGAAGATATGGAGAGAGTTGAGGAATGATCTCAAACAGCCAAGGAAGCTAGTTAAGATTCCTGCCCTTTCAACGTTTTTGAAAGGTATTAGAGCCTCATTCGGTATAGAATATTGGTAGCTGGTTACTACTGCACAGGCATTTTGGGTGAGGTGATTAATTGCAATCAATTAAGCAATGAATACAAATTAATATTGAACTGTCTTAATGCTACAGGGGAAGAGGGCATTTTCATAGGCATACATGGTTTTTAAAATCTCATTATTATAAGTATGCAGCCATTAAGTATTCTAATGTAGTCTAGTGCTCCTGATGGAAAGACATTATAGGCCTAAATATTTAGTTTTCAGACCTTGCTGTTTTTGAAGTGTTTATGTTTGCTAAAATTAGCATCCAGCCCTAAAACATACCAGCCCCATACACACAAAAGAAAGGGAAGGAAGGAAGGAAAAGAAACTTTAAATGACATTGAAAGTTCAAAATGAACTGTAATCAATATATTTTGAAAAATCATTATGGCATTTGTATTACTGCATGCCATCACCTATATGAGTCTCTTTCCTGTGTTAAAATAAAACATAATTTGCTGGCACTTTAAGGACCATTAATGTTTTGGGCATCAGTTGTGTGTCAGGAACTCAGTTTGTATACCTGTGTTGTAGAAATGTTTAGAGTTATAGATGTGTTGAAAGGCTAGTTTTTATTTATAAAAGTGCAAAGTTCCTCTAGCAGAAAGTAATTTGATTTCATTTTAGTTACCTTTGTCTCATTAAAATGCATTAGGGAGCTGACTGATAAGATATAGCTTGATCTGGAATTTTGTTATGTTTGGTAAGCAGAGGTGGCCTATTTTTATGACTGATGTTTAAGAAACTGGGGTACTGTATGTATTTCTGTTGATTTTGAATTTTTTTAATGAGTTGAACAGCAGCTTCCATTTTCTATAATGATATTTTTGGTTAATTGTGCTACACAACATAGAATCAAAAATAGATATTCCTATCCTTTCTTGGCTTCCATAAGACAGAGAGTTAAACATGATGCAAGATAGTAGAGAGTTAATTTCTTAATTCATTTTGAACAGGAGCCAGGAGCTGCAAAAGATTTTAGGATGGCAACCTAGTGTGTGTTGTGGCTAATTTGGATGGATGTATAAGAAAAAATGGAAGTCTGAAAACTATTGGACAATCATTATCTCTCACCAGATGGAGGATAATGATTTATAACCCCATTCCAAGTCTTATTCTGATTATTATAGGCTCATATTGTCAGAAAAGTGAAACTATTAAGATTATGTTAATGTGTATGTGCAGGCACAAATACATAAATGATTACAATAATTTAAATATTGTACATTTGCTCCATCATGGGGAAGAAAAAAATATTTTTGTGTGTGCTGGCTGAATTTGTTGTTTACATATGTATGGAGAACTCCAAATTTCCTGTTCTCCTTTCCTAAGAGTATTATTTGGATGCAAGAGTCCTTCCAATAGAGAATTACCTCGATCATTGTTCATCCAGAGATGATTTTCTAAAGACAAATGTTCCTTATACATTAGTCAGCCATCTTGTACGTACACAAATTGATGGATCTGAGCTAGGAATGTACACACCCATCAGTCATATAAGATGCATCTAGCCCACTGAATTCAATCACGATAAATAATCTGAAAGGATCATGCCCATTTTCCCTTCTCTAGGAGGGCAGGAATGGATAAATGGAGACTATACAGTTTTAACAATTTCTAGTTTTGGAGTCTAACATACTTTTCAGCAGGAACAACATCAAGTAGAAAAGCAACTTAGAACTTTCCTGACAGTTAGAACAATTAATCAGTGAAACAACTTGCCTCCAGAAGTTGTGAATGCTCCAAATAATGGAAGTTTTTAAGAAGAGATTGCACAACCCTTTTCCTAAAGTGGTATAGGGTTTCCTTCCTGAGCAAGGGTTGGACTAGAAGATCTCCAAGGTCCCTTCCAACTGTTATTCTATTCTATTCTATTCTATTCTATTCTATTCTATTCTATTCTATTCTATTCTATTTAGTTAAACCTTACAGTGAACTTTTAACGTCTGCCTTCCAAGCATTTAGAACCTGCCTATGGTATGCTCTCAAGATTATGAATCAGTTTCCCCCCAAAATAATTTTATGGGGTCTACTTGGAATCATCACCTACATCATTACCATGTATTAAAATCATTATGAAGGTGCTTAATATTAGAATGGAGATTGCTCATTTATAAAATACATTATAAAAAGTAGGTCAGGGAGGTAGACTTCCTTACTGCTTATGAGTAAGCATTGGTTTCTCATAAAGGCAGAGTGATCTCTTCTCATATGAGAACTATACTTCCCACCCTCCACTCACTCTCTTGCACAAATACACAACACCTACACTTCTCCCCTTTTCACACACACCCCAGCCCCAGAATATATGTCCCAGAGCTTGGTGCATTCTGCTGTTATTTCTCTTTAAAGTATTTTGAAAATATATCTATAATTAGCTTTAGTAATATTTAAATATATTATTTCTATACATCATGTATATCTTAACACCATTGTATATATTTCTACAAGCCTTTAATATTCTTGAGATTATTAGTCAAAATTAAGCATTTCTTCGTGTATAATATTTCAAAAGGAAAAAAAAAGGCACCTCGTTGTAGAACTTATCCGGCTTCATTTTGTACTGAACTGTTTGATCTCATCAGTTAGGAAGCTTAATAATAATAGTGATGATTTTTAAGAACTGCGAGGTAGAATGGGAAATTGATCCAAATGGCCATGAAAGATCCACTGAACTTGCCAAGACTTTTATTTTTTTTTATTTTTAAACCATAAAATAACAGACGCATCTATTCCTATAAGCGTTTAGGGCAAAATCCACTCAAAAGATGTTCTGCATAAGCCTAAATTCCTATGAACAAAATTGATGTGTTCCTGATAGAATATTGCTTTTAGGCTTAAAAAAAAAAGATCATTCTAAACCCAATGAAACCGTGTGATTTCTGTGGGGTTAGATTTTTGGACAATTTGCACATTACATATTTAAATGTCAGTGTTGAAATGCACTTGGCATAGCAAGGGCATGGAAAGAGGACGCCATGCTACGATAGGGCAAAGTATTTAAGTGTTAATTCTGTCTTCCAGAAGCTAATTAAGGGAATGTATTTGGCAATAATACAGATCTAGTAAGCAGCCTCTAATGTCTGGGCTCTGGCTATAAACCAGGCTTCTCCTCTATAATATATGTGTCACAGATAGTCTGCTGTAAAGTGAATTGAGTTTAGTGTATCTCTCAGGCTAAAAGATACTGGTCTTGTTAATATTTCATTTAGTACATACTGTAGCGTCTCATTTATATCACGTCTATAATTAATGGTGATAGCTTAGGCACTGCCTTTACAAGGAGAGATCCCTGTATGTTGGTTGATGGATAATGAGAAAAAAAAATTAGATAATTTCATTCACCAGCAGCTTCTTGATAGTTAGTAATTGCATTCATTGCCAGGGTAAATAATGCTCCATTGTGTTTGTGACCATTTTAGCCGCATTTGATGGAACTAGAGTAGATTCAAAGCTGAACCATGTTTTTTAAGTAAATAAATAAAGGGACTTTTGTATTGTGCTACAGTTAGCAGAATTCAAACCGTCCGCCCTCCAAACTTTTGCCTTCTTTTGTCCAAAAATATATCTCAATATGCATGTGCTAACTATTCAAACATCTGTATTTTAAGGAAAAATACAATTAAGCTGCCTTTCTCTTCTCCTATGTAGATTGTAAATAAATGTAGATGTTCCTTTCCACCTTCTTCCCCCACTTTGTAAATATTTGTAAATATTAACAAGCTATGCATGCTAATATTCTAGGCAATTTCAGGTACTTTTATAATCCAAAGGCATGTACTTGAACTGGTTTGTTAAAAAAAGGAAAAGAAATCTACTCCAACTCTTTAAAGCTTACTAGAAATTAAAAATTTGTTACTAGACTGTTTTTTTTCAGCCTTTTGTGTGCATTTCTTTTCATTTGTGTCCTTTCTTGGTTTCTCTAGGAGGTATTTTTGAAATTATGCTGAATACCCTAATCATTTATTTCACACTTACAAATTCAAGTAAACTAGTATACTGCAAAGAGCTGGTATTCAAAGTTACCTTCCCAAGTTTCAAATGAAATTTTCTGTAGAAGATGGGTCACAAAATCGAGAAATCCATATACAGTTGACTATCCAACCATTAGCTACATACCAAAACTAGTGACACAAGGTATTCACATTCTCTACACATTCTCCCAATTGTGCTGTGTGGAAATTGGCCAGCTGCAAATACTGAATTTGCCCATACCACAAGTTAGACTTTTGTAGTGCCTATTTTGGGATAGCAATAAAGCCAATTTAAAATAATACCTGATCAATAGATTAATGATCAACCCAAGTCCTGAAAAGAACAACTAAAGCAAATTTGTGGTAATTCATACTTAAATCACTCTGGATGATCTTGATACACTAACTTTGGCAAATAATTTTAAGGGCTGAGAGATATTGCAATAAACAAACAAACTTCGTTCTCAGACTAAGAACTAAAAGGTTCATATTAGATTTTTTGGGGGGAATGGGGGGAATCATATGATCCTACCTGGAGATAAACTTTTATAGGAGGAGAGCCCAAAACAGGCCTTCAAACCTGGATTCAGTATTAGAAAAAGGTAAAGCTTGTTAATCCACAAAAATGTTCACGAAAGGAAAAAGGTTCTATGCGAAGACAGTCCAAACTGTGTTAATATCTCTCTTGAAATTGCTGACAATGATGAAGAAAGATGAGGAGGAATCTTAAAATGTAAAATTCCCAGGGTGTTTGAGAATTTCTTTCAATGCTCTCTCTAAACAGAGTTTTTTAGGTTATGTTACTGTTGACAAGGCAAAGGAAGCTGTTCATGGGAGCAATGATGGTGGTAGTTCCTATTTACACTTTGGTCCATTACTCATAAATGCCGTTGGCTACTCACTTTCTGTTCTGAGAAAGTCCTGTGGGAAGATTTCCCTGATATGATTTCTTAAATTGAAACATGGGAAGTCATAGAGGTGCAGGCCAGTGGAGAAACAAAATGAATATTGAGTCAATCAAGCATGTCAATGCCAATATTGGTTCAGTCAAACACGCCAATTCTCTTCTGTCCAAAAGTCATTTTTTCAACTGGATAAGAATCTGGAAAAATATGAGCTGATTATGTTGATTGGCCACAGCATTAGTCCTAAGAGACCATGGTCACTGAATATAATTATTAGGATGGCCTTGAACCACTGCTCCAACCTATTTCCTCCCTTTGCTACACTGAAAGCTTCCAGTCTCCATAGGAGAAAATATGTTTTCTTTCACCAGGATTGACACAAAAGTAACAGAATTGACTAGCATGGGATGAAGAGAAAAGGCAGGGGCATCTACAGGATGGACTTAAAGAACATCAAAATGCTGGCTGTGACCATGTGATCAAAGTTACACCCCTTTTACAATGGACATTACATACTTTACAGAGAGGTAATTGTGCCAGTACTTCTCAGGGCATGTACCTGAAGAAAGACAGTTGACCAATCATACCTGTCACATATGACCTTTCACACTTGACTATGAGCATCCAATTTCAAAGGCAGATCATGTGCCCAAAGAGTCCTTATTATTACAGCGTTGAAAAAAGAATGAAATATTTTTACACTGCAAAAGAGCCCCAAGGAACCTTACACCATTTCCTCAAGGCACATAAAGTTTTGTTTTTGCTATTCACCCAAATTAAGCTATAATAGTCACTGTGAGAGTACAACACTTGCATTTCATATCTGCAGAGCAAGACTAAAGTGGTAGGGAAGCTACATATTATTTTCCCAATCCAAAATTTACTTCTTTGCAAAAGTTTGCAAAAGTTCTGTCCAGCTAACAAGAATATTTCCAAAACTCTTATCTTTCCTCAAGGAATTTGTTCAAGGACCTCTTTCAGGTTTTAAATGAAATACTAACAGCAACTTGCATTTTTGTTTGGGTTGTGGCAAGTAACAAGAGTGTGATTGCTTTTCCCAATTTCCTGCCTTTGCTCAACCCATCTTAGCACAATTTCCATAACCAATTCATGTACACACACACCATTCATATTAATCCACTTTCTTCTGTTCATTTCTTTTTTCTTTTTTGCTAGTTTTCTGTCTCATAGTCAGCTAAGAGCTTGGCGTAGAACTAGGAAGGCCCATGTTTACTTTAAACTCTACAAATGCATGACCTTGCAACCCAGATGTTTCGGGGCCTGGAGGCTAAAACATATGATGAATAGTTGCAGGAATTCTGTATGTCTAGTTTAATGAAAAGAAGAACTAAGGGTGATAGCACAGCAGTCTTTCAATAAATAAGGGGCTGCCACAAAGAGGAGGAGGGGTGTCAAAGCATTAGAAAGCAACTCAAGAAACAATGGGTGGAAACTAGAGAGAAATAACCCAGAACTGATTTGACTCAGTTTTCACCATGGCCAGGATCAACTATAGGAAATCTCATTAAACTTGGTAAATAGAAAAACATAGCCTTTAACTTGAGTTCATGCTGCTGTAGATTTTTTCTTTCTTTCTTAAAAAAAAAGACAGAATATAACTGGGAGGGGCAGGATCCCACATCTTTTAATCCTCTAAGTTGTGAGCAAAGCTGTCTCTGCTTTAGTATCTATGGAAACCAAATGCAATGCAAAACTTTTTTCAGGGAAAGCAAAATAGCTTTCATGCTAAAGAGATACTTCTCTTGGGCGAGGTGTATCAAGATAAACAACTTAATTGACAGTATTTGCTTGACTTCTTAGGTTTCTCAAACTTAACTTGATGTCCCTAGAAGATTTTTCCCAGTCCTTGAAGTCTTGTAAGGAGGTTTTTTTAATAAGGCTGGTTTGACATGGGGGAGTTATGTTTACGTGAAACTGTGCTATCCTTCTAATAGAGGGTGCAGAAATGGTTCAGAAAATTATTATCTTTTAACAGACAAAACCTATTACCTTCTCACTAGGAGAGCAAAGTTAGTTTTTTTAAAAAAATTCATACAAAAATGGAATCTGTTATGAACGAATAAAATGCTTAAATATAGTTTTATCAAACCTTTAGAAAAAGCAGGGTTCTAATCCTGCACTTCTGATTGGCCGATAATAGCGATATCGGATTGGTCCATTCAGGAGAATCTGATTGGCTATTATCGAGCCACTCTCATTGGTTAAAGGGGTTAACACTCCACGGTTCTCATTGGTTACTAGATCAGCAGCTTGCCTATAAAAAGGCTGCTGCTGCCCTAGGTTTTTGCTCTGTTCAGAATGATTAATAAAGAGTTGAAGTTCACTGTTCACCGTCTCGTCTCCGTTCTTTGCGCTCATGTGCAGAACTTAACACTGGCGATGAAGGTGAGATGCGGAGATGTCAGAGCTGACTGAACACTACAGAGCACCAAACAGAGCACATGGCTGAAGGCGCATCAATGGCGGAAACCATGACTGGCGGCACCATACCACCTGCTCCATTTGACCCAGCACAAGAAGACTGGGATTCATACATGGACCGGTTCCACATGTTTCTGGAGACCAACAACTTGAAGGATGCCACTACTGGAAAAAAGCGAGCGGTATTCCTGACTCACTGCGGACCTGCCGTTTTTAAGATGGCTAAGGCACTGGCAAAACCGGCTGAGGTGAAATCCATGGACTGGGATGTCCTCGAGCCCCTCCTACGGGCCCACTATGCACCTACTGTACCAACACTTGTCCGAAGACATGAATTTTACCAGAGAGACCAGTGGAAAGGAGAAAGCGTTGCAGATTTCATCGCGGATCTCTGGAACCTGGGAGGCCTCTGCGGGTTCGCTGACCTCGAAGAAGCTCTAAGAGACCAAATAGTTCTGGGTTTAGATGCACCTCACGTGCAAAGTAAGCTGATGGCGAAAGGCGATATCAGCCTTGCAGATACCATCGCTGATGCTACTGCAGCAGAAGCAACCAGGAAATCGGCTGCCCGAATGCGCCGCACCAATGCCCCGCTCCGCCAACTCACCGGCGAAACCTCACCTCACCTAGAGGGACATACGACGGCCACATCAGAAAGGTCTGTAGAAGCAAGCAAGGATCCAGCCCATTTCAGAGGGGGACCAACTACCGCCAAACCACAGGAAGTCATCCTGTGAGTCGGGAACATTTGAACCACCAATGGAACAACCACTCCTACAGAAATAAATCACTAATAATGTGAGTTATTATGTAATATAATTATTTCGATGACTATGAAATGGATGCACAAAAGGGAGTGGTAAACCAACCGATACACTGTAAATTTATGAAGAATGATATTTTTTTTAATGTTATGTTTTATGTTTTATATGTTTTTTCTGTCATTAAAATCAATAAAACTTTTATCAAAAAAAAAAAAAAGAAATAAACCACTAGCCCATTCAAAGAAACGAGAAGAGGCACACCAAACCATTACAATTGGTCACGCTCATCATTAGATGCAAAGAAGATCCGAGTGAAGGTCGCCATCGAAAACCAGCCCTGCGTGATGGAAGTCGATTCAGGATCATCCCTCTCGATGGTTTCCTGGAAGACCCTTAAACAATTAATCCCTGCCGTCTGGCAGCAAGACCTCAGAACCGAAAGAATCATACTCAAGAATTATCAGGGAAACCGAATTCCGATCGTTGGATCCAGCCTAGTCCAGGTCTCATTCAAAAATCTTACTGCATCTTTACCACTGACCGTCATCGACCGTGATCGGCCTAGCTTGTTAGGCCTTCAATGGTTCGCTCCACTTGGGATTGAGGTAGCTGGCATTCACCAAAACCAGCAGCGACGACTGGGAGGAGGCCCTCGTCCAGGAATTCCAGGACGTCTTTGCAGACAAACTAGGTGAGTACAAGGGGACCCCGATATCATTTAACCTTAACCCTGAAGTAGCCCCCATCCGCCTTAAGCCTCGTCGAGTACCTTTTGCCCTTAAACCAAAGATTGAAGAGCAGCTTGATAAATTAATAGCCCAGGGTGTTTTAGAACCAACAGACCACGCTCCTTGGGAAACCCCAATCATAACACCCATCAAACCGGATGGATTGTTAAGGATTTGTGGGGAGTACTGTGCTACCCTGAATCATGCCCTTCAACAGAACGCTTACCCGGTGCCGGTGTTTCAACACCTCCTCCATTCCCTGGGGGGCGGAAAAGTCTTCGCTAAATTGGATTTAGCACAGGCATACCAACAACTGCCTGTAGATAAAAAAAACAGCAGAGGCACAAACGATCGTGACGCACTGAGGTGCCTTTAAGTGAAACCGACTCCAATTCGGAGTGAGCGTAGCCCCAGGGATTTTTCAGAATTTGATGGAGAGACTCTTACAGGGGATAAAAGGGGTCGTACCATACTTTGATGACGTTTTAATTGCTGCCCCGAATAGAGAAATACTAAAGGAGTGTCTTAAGCTGGTTCTCCAGAAATTTAAAGACTCCGGCCTTAAGGTTAAAAAAAATAAATGTCAACTGTGTACAGATAAAGTAGAGTTCCTGGGGTATCTAATCAATAAACAAGGCATTCACCCCACCAATAGCAAGCTAAGAGCAATCAAGAATGCCCCAAGACCCAAAAATAAGACTGATCTCCAAGCTTTCCTGGGGCTCATTAATTTTTACAACATCTTCCTGCCCTACAAAGCGACCGTAGCTGAATCCCTACATAGGCTTCTCGACAAAAAAGCAATCTGGGTCTGGGGACACCGAGAGGAGGACGCGTTCTGACATGTGAAAAACCTATTAACTTCAGATGCTGTTTTAATGAGACTTTGCAGTATAATGAGACTTTGCCTTTAACAATTACATGTGATGTGTCACCGTTTGGAGTAGGAGCCATTTTGAGCCATGTGTTACCAAACGGCAATGAAGCCCCTATTGCCTATTTTTCAAGGACTCTATCAAAGGCTGAACGTAACAATAGTCAAATTGATAAAGAGGCTCTTGCTGTTGTATCTGCTGTAAAACGGTTTCATGAATATGTATATGGACCAGTTTTTACTATCGTTACCGACCATAAACCTTTGCTGGGGATTATACCGGGAGACAAGCCAACCCCCTATATATTATCACCTAGAATGACTCGCTGGTCTGAGTTTTTGGCTGCGTACAATTATAGGCTGCAACACCGCCCGGGGAAAGCCATTCCCCACGCTGACGCGCTGAGCCATGTCCCACTTCCGGAAAACGTCGACGACCCAGCTCCAACCCTTACAACACTCCAGATTGAAACGCTACATTCACCACCGCTAACAGCTAGAGATATCGCGATCGAAACAAAACGCGATCCTATCTTAACTTAGCGAGTTCTTAGCTGGGTCGAACGGGGATGGCCAGTAGATCAAACCCCTGACAACTTCACCACCTTCAAGAACCGACAAACAGAACTTTTTTCGCAAAAAGGCTGCATCCTATGGGGGTATAGAGTCGTCGTCCCAGAGCGGTTACAATGAGCAGTATTAAAGACACTGCATGAGGGCCACCCCGGCATCGTGCGTATGAAAGCGCTCACACGAAGCTACGCGTGGTGGCCGGGCATCAACAAACAGATCGAAGCCTGGGTAAAGACTTGTTTAAAGTGCCAGGAAGTTAGCAATGCCCCACCTAAAGCAATTCCGACAGAATGGGAAACCCCCCCCGACAGAATGGGAAACCCCCCGGAGACCGTGGTCCTGCATCCACATTGACTTTGCGGGACCTACTAAGGGACATATGTTCCTCCTAACAGTGGATGCTTATTCAAACTGGCTCGAGATCCATGAAATGAAGAGTACCACAACCGAGTCCATCATCCGGAAGTTGAACAGATTATTTGCGACGTATGGATTGCCAGACGTTCTGGTATCCGACAACGGACCCCAGTTTACTGCTCTACCTTTTGAACAATACTTAGTGGACTGGGGTATTCGCCATGCGCTAACTTCGCCAGTGCACCCTGTGGCTAACGGAAGAGCCGAGCGCACAGTACAATTTGTTTAAAAAACCCTCTACAAAATGGACTATGGGGACATTGAAGATAAGATAAACAGAATACTCCTTCTCCAACACATCACTCCGCACAGCATCACCAACAAGACTCCAGCTGAACTATTGATGGGATGCAAACTCAGTTCCCACGTCGACCGGCTTCACCTGTCTTACGAGCCAGAGAAACCCTGTGGATCTAGCGGAAAATGCCGCAAGTTCAAGATAGGCGACTTAGTTTTTGCCAGAAACCTTTCTGGCGAATCATTGTGGGTCGAGGCAACTGTAATTCAAGCCACTGGACCCGGTGAAAACCTGCGATGGAAAAATATGGAAACGCCATATAGATCAGCTTCGCTTGAGGTTACAACCTAGTTTCCGTGACTTTGGTAACTCCCAAACTGAGGGGGGAGGGGATGTTGAAGAAACCGAATTCGAGATGGCAGAAAGCAGGAATGAAAAAAGTCAGCAATCGGGCGTAACAAATGAAGAAGGATTAGGGACGCCACAGAGGAACACCTCAACAGAGGCAAGTCTGCAAAGGCCAGAGGACAACAACGAGAACATCAGCAGCACTGAGTCATCCAATGAGAAACCACTGGCACCCGACTTGCCCGAAAACATCCTGCCGAAACAGGGTTACAGACAAGAACCGGTGGGACAGCGTAAATCCAACAGACAGTTAAAACAACCTTCATACCTCAGAGATTACGTCACCGCACCCCCTAAACGGAACCCAGGGGGAAGGGGTGTTATGAACTAATAAAACGCTTAAATAAAGTTTTATCAAACCTTTAGAAAATAGCAGGGTTCTAGTCCTGCACTTCTGATTGGCCGATAATAGCGATATCGGATTGGTCAGTTCAGGAGAATCTGATTGGCTGTTAACAAACCACTCTCATTGGTTAAGGGGGTTAACACTCCACGTTTCTCATTGGTTACTAGATCAGCAGCTTGCCTATAAAAGGGCTGCTGCTGCCCTAGGTTTTTGCTCTGTTCAGAATGATTAATAAAGAGTTGAAGTTCACTGTTCACCGTCTCGTCTCCGTTTCTTGCACCCATGCGCAGAACTTAACAGAATCAATTATCAATATCTGCATGGTTTCACCAGGTTGGTGGATGACAGCTTGTGAAACACTTCTATTTTATGTTCTTTTTTTTATCAATTCTGGAAAACACGTGATGATTTGACAATAGGTCTTCTTCAGTTAGAAAGCCTCCATGTTTTCTTTAAATTAAGTCGCCCACCCAACACTGACAATCTTCTTCCACAGAAAATTAGAGAGTAATTTACCTCATCCCACCCAACTTTTTTCTCCCTTGAAAAACACAATCACTGGGAGATTGTTCAGACCAAGTTATCTCAAGCATTGTTACTTGCACAATGTAATGCGACAAAGCAGATATCAATGTTTCACTATTACTTCTTAGATAATGCTTTTTTAATACAGTGCATAATTGGGTGGTTGAGTTGCCTGCAAAAATGCTGCAGCTTTTTGAATGCTGCCTGTTGATCAAATTTGTTCTGTTAAAAAGTTCTCAAGATTTTGGTGTGTAAACACATCCACCATCTCTTTAAAAGGGCCCTCTGGCTGTTTTTTCTGTGTTCTTTTCCATCATCTGAAAACAATTACATTGATCCCTTCCCTTCCCTCATTAAACTATTTGTTTTTTAAAAGGGGCATACATAAGAGCACCAACTTGCCTACTGTCCCTGTCCTAATATCCCCTTTTATTCATACCCATTTCATGTACTCATAATCTTGTTCCTAATTATATCTGTTATCTAAAACATACTTGAAAAATAAATATGTAAGTGAAGCACCCACTTAAGTAACTAATAGATTAACAGTCAGTTAAAAGCAGTAAAAGCAGTCTGTTAAATCTGAAAGTACATTTTGCATATTTGATACATTTTATGCATAGGTAAAATGGAAATGAGATTTTATGCATCTGAGAAAATGAGATTTTATGTATTGTACACATTTGACACATGCATACCAAGGGAGATAAGATGTTATTCATTGGCACAAGCAAGTAATCTGTGGGGACAATTTCCCATTAAAACAAAAGTTAACTTTTGAACTTTTATGTTTCATTCATGATGAACTAGAACAGAGTATTTTAAATACAAATTTAACAACGAATATTAGCAACATTGTCTATACTCATATAAAAGGGCTAGTAAGGTTCTTTTCTTCAGCTTGGCCAGCATTTAAAAAGAATAATGCTTGTCAGCATTGCTCACCTGAGGCAATTGCATGAAACATCTTATTGGAAATACCAAGGTGACCTAAAATGGCAGCACACTATATTCCGAAAAGAATTATAGCACACAGGTAGACCACAACTTTCACCTGCAAAAGGTCTTGGGTTCAATTTTCCTGGTGGAGCTAGATATATTCTTCTATGAATTCATGGCCAGCCACTGCAAGTCAGAGCAACTGAGATGACAAGACTCACTAAAAGAGAGACTTTTCTAAGATAGATTGCAACTTTTGTGGGGGCAGGAGGTGTTGAGCAAACTGTTTCATATTGCAGAAGTACAATTTCCAGTACTCTTTCTTGGCCATACTTACTAGATCTGCAGGAAGTTAAGCCTCAGTCACTACAGAAGGAGAATAGACAGAGCCTGGTGGTGGAGTCAAGAGAGGAATTAGCCTAGAATCATTAGATTCCCACAAGCGGTATAAATCAGCTCCCCTCTCCCTGAATTCCATTAATTCTTATCTAGCTGTCAATTTAGTGCTGGCAGTTAGTTGACCAGATTGCTGTGTATAGGCATGAGCAATAAATCAACTTAACTGAAGCTTAACATGTGGTCCTGATTCTTTGTACTTGGCACCCACAATTTAGATTGTTACTGGATCTTGCTTAATTCCTCTTAACTTCAATTCGACCTCACCATACCATTGTATCAACTGTTCTGTCACACATAGTCTATGCACCTTGGGAGGTTTGAGGATCTGGGTGATCTTCTCTCTTCCAAGCTTTCAAATTCTTGAGCTCTGAAGAACCTTTGTTTTTGTTTTGTTTTAAAGTTGACCATCAATCGACACTGCTTTGTGTAAGCAGACAATTCATTTGAATGTGCACCCAGTGTTATAATGGCCTGAGTGACAGCTAAGCTAGATAAACACAAGCATGTAACAGAGCTAGCAACCATGTGGGCATACCTTTTGTTCATTCAACTAGCTTGAAATGATTTGGCAGTCAAGGACACAACATTTTGGATTAATCTGTTGGAGTAAAAAACCTTGCGAGCATGGTGGAGTTGCAAAAGGATGAGGAAGGCTGAAGGAGAATGATGAGACAATCATTTTCTCATCTGCAGGGTTCTTATTCACATTGTCTTCTAGGGTACAGAGATCTCATTGCTATAGAACACCAATTTCTAGAGCATCCTGTGGCTGCTTATGAAATAATTAATTCTTTGCAAGAATAATAAAAAATAAAATAGAATAGAATAATAAGGAAAAGATCACCTTAAGTACCAAGTTTATCATTCGATTGTGCTAAATGTTTAAGATGTTTCAAGTGATTTCCTTGCTCTTTCCATGAAAGAGCTCTCCAAAGCAATAAGGAAGACAATTACATGCTACATATCAAACATTTTACGTGTGTTGATTATGTACTGTATGCATAAGTTCTCTCTGTGTGTATCTGTTTGGGAAGCCCATGGATTTCGACTTGGATGGGAGAGGAAGCAGGTGCTAAAGTCGCTGATCTGAGAGAAAAAACTCAAACATTTATTATACCTCATTGGGTTTTCTTTCTGTCTTTAAATTTCTCCAGAAAGAAGAGTCAATAAAATAAAAATGAGAGAAGCAAGCAAATGATAAAAGCATCATTCTGATTTTTGCCTGATTTTGTTTTTCCGAAGCCCATCTTTGCCCACTAAAAGTACAGAGTTTTTTTTCCAAAGACTAATAATAATAACAACATAGGTTTTAACAAATAATTTTGTTTCTCAATAACAATAATTAAAACTTCTAAGGAAGATGAAAGATTAAAGCTATCAGAGAACAATTATGTGAGGGTGATTCCTTAAAAAAAGATCTACTGGACAGTTTAGCTGTCTGTTAATAACAGTCAAGTACACTCATGGTTTTCATTAGCTAAGTTTTATTCTCCCCCATGTACCATTTTTAAAAAGTTGCTTCTTGCTTCATAGATTTTGTCCTACCTTAATTGATTTAAACAGTATTTTTTTTTTTTACATTGAAAGGCCAAATTCTCTTGTTAGTTATCAAGAAAATTACAGTACTAAAATAGATGATTCAGATATAGGAACAGGAAAGCCAAGATAGTGATGACACCCATCCAATCAAAGCCCCCACCCCTTATGTGTGTGTTGAAGCACACACACACAAAGGATAGGGCTTAAATCACAGGATTGTAAGCATGCCTTGACTTTCATTTTTGGACATGGATGTTGACTCTATGGTAATAAATAGGTATCAACCTGGAAACCGTTTAATGCTTATGAGTTTATTATAATTTCCCCTTAATTGTTTCTATTTAAATTCCCTCCTGCTTTAGCTTAAAACCAAAGTTTGTTTATAAATGTCTTGATATCTTGTTCATCATTCATGATGAAGGCTAAGCCCATTGAACTAAAAACAAAGGAGAAATGGTGGTCCTTCTTTTCCAAGGACAACTGCTTCTTAGTCATATACTGCTACTGAAAACATTCTCTTCTAATGTCTCCCCTTGGGATTGAAGAGAAACTGAGAAGCCAGAGAGGCTGAAGATGGAAGACAAGTTGCTTGTGCAATGAATAGCTGAAAATATATAGCAATAGCACTTAGACTTACATACCACTTCATTGTGCTTTACAGCCCTCTCTAAGTGATTTATAGAACCAGCATATTGCCCTCAACAACAATCTGGGTGCTCACTGTACTCACCTCAAAAGGATGGAAGGTTGAGTCAACCTCAAGCTGGTCAGTATTGAACTTCTGGCAGTTGGCAGAGTTAGCCTGCAATACTGCATTCTAACCCCTCAATCATCAAGGAAAGGAACGAAGGAACGAAGGACAAAGGAAGGGCAATAGCAATAGCACTTAGACTTATATACCGCTTCACAGTGCTTTACAGCCCTCTTTAAGCAGTATACAGGGATAGCATACCCAACAATCTGGGTCCTCATTTTACCCACTTCAAAAGGATGGAAGGCTGCAATACTGCATTCTAACCACCATACCACCATGGCTCATAATATATAAATATCATGGCCCCAGCATTACCAAGTAACGCCATTCACAAGAATGTCTCTCAAGTTCTCATCTCTTTCAAAAAATATTTGTAACATAGATTAAAAAAAAATAAAAGCAAAAAATAAAAATAAAAAAAAGAGAGAGAGAGAGAAAGACACATGTTCTTGGTCTCCCAGCATTATTGCTACCCTCTTTTCACAAGTTGTTGAATATTTTCATTACAACATAACATAAGACCAGATTTTTTTTTGCACTGGATGAGAACTGAGTAAGAAAAGGAAATAACAAAGGAGCCCACAAGTAGCAGAATGAATGGGTTGATTAAGTGGAAAGTACAGAAAGTGGTGACATGTGATGACTCACAAACTGTTCATTCTCTGATATTCTCTTTATTGAGGTAGATCTCCATCAAGATATCATGCTATTGACGGTTCTTTGACATGTCAGTGTAATTACTCTGCTTAAGAAGGGAAATGGTACGCCGAGTGCCATTTACGTTTATATCATTACTTGTTCTATTTAAGGAAGCAAGAACAGATTGTGTAACAAGGTGGAAAAATAAGTAGCTGGTTAATCCAGTGCAAAGGGGGACCCCCAAAAGCACAAGAGGTAAGAGTTATCTATGGATGGAATAACTTCCAGATAGAGGTTTATTTTTAAGTTCACATGCTAATTTTTTTTTCTACCTGCAGAAAAACTAGCAAGAAAGAAAGTGAGATTAATACATTGTTTTTGGCATAGCACTAAAGCATAATAAAGAACAAAGTTAGGCTAGATGGCCGTGCATAAAGCTCCAATTTACCTTTTGCAACTCAGGAGCCCTCTACATATCATAGCTTTTATAAAGCGTCTGCATTGTCCTGCTGTTAGGAAGGAAAACTGAACAAACCCAGTAATAAAAATAATAAATGAGCCACTGTAACAAATAAGAAAGACAACAACAAAGACTCCAGGAACATCTCCTTGTTCTAAATTGGGTTGGTGGGCAGAATGGGAGAGCCACAGGACAAATGAAAAGATGAACAATACTGCATTAATTTTTTCCATGTAAAAGCATTGTTCCCCAATCTTGGGAACTTGAAGACGTGTGGATTTCATGATTGTCTGAAGAATTATTGGAGTTGAACTCCACCCATCTTCCTAAGTTCCTAACGTTTGGAACACACTGCTGTAAATGGAATTAGATGCTTTCCACTAGCACCTTCATCTGTTCCAAGAATGTTTAATATGTTTTCTTCGGAACTATTTGCTAGGCTGATGAATGGGGCCTTGGATGCTCCTGTTTGAAAATCAACTTGTTTGAGATATGATGCTGGAGAAGGCTCCTGCGTATTCCTTGGTGACTAATAAGCAAGGAGCAAAGCACGTAACACCAGATATGGCACTGAAAGGCAAAACTGTGAAAATTGTTTTTCACTTACTTTGACCATGCCGGGGAATTCATTGGAGAAAGCAATTATGTTAGGAAGAGCTAATGGTAAAAGGAAACCGGACACATGGTTCAAAGAACATGGTGGCTGGACACCATCAATGCTTACACCAACCAGAGCATAGAAATAAAGAAATAGCGCAAGAATGTAGAAGACCTGACCCATAGAATTGCCAAGAGTTGGATATGACTGAATGAATATCATCATCATCACTGATGAGAGCTTGAGCTTCTCCAATATGATCTAGGATTATAGGCACCCAAAAATATAAGGCTCATACCAAGGAGGCCTAGAGTTTGGAATGCAGAGCAAGGACATAGGTAGATTTGCTAGAGTGGCCCTTTTTATCCTCAAGCATTCTTAAAGGGGAAATGTCAGATGCCAGCATAATTTTCCTTCTCCATGCCAACTATCCTCTGTTTCCCATGAAAGAAAGAGAGAGAAAAATAAAACAATGGGAGTGGAGAGGGTTAATAATTAGCCATGGCAGTGGAAGACAGTTGGCGTCTCCCTCTAATCAATCCAAATGCAATGTGACTCTTGATCCTATTCATTTTGAGGTCTTCGGAACCATTGATAGTCATTACCTTTACATCACAGCCCAATAGTATTGGCAATGTGTCTATCACACACACACAAGTGTCTGTAACATGCAAGGCTTTCTGAAAGAAGAGTGGCATGGCTTTGTTTGGCTGCAAGAGAACATCACGGTTCTCTCCTTCTCCATACCTGCCCCATCAATGTTATGCTTTGATGGATGCACTGCAATCTCAGCAATTGAAAACAACACAACTTTACTTTATTGGGCTGAAGAAAAGAATTGCACCTCCAAATTATTTGTTTCCCAGACTGTCTTCTCTAACTTTTATGTCACCTATACCAGTTCTACCCCCTGCTGACTGATAATACATCTTGCACTCATGGAATAAAGTGTGGTTCACCAAAGCTTAGATCATGTCAGTAAGGCTCTTTAGTTTCAGGCAGGGTTGGAATCTAACACACACCAAAGGACTTGCTCTGAACCAGGGTATTTTTTGTTTTTCGGGGCTTTCAACCTCAGGGAAAGGTCAAGATTTACTATGAGAAAGAACAACTAGGTTTCAATGACGAGAGATATAGTGCTTTGAGAAAAAAGGACTTCCACACTGATTTTTTTTTTTTAAAAAAAAGGGCTTCCAATCTGAATTTGACAAGAACATCAATTCTTTTCTAATCTGCAGGGAAGAGATACACCCATCAGGAAAGTTAATTATTACTTTTTTCCACTATAATTTTTCCCTGCATTTTTGTAATAGCAATGTGGGAATTTGACCTTTACTGCACCTCAAACTTCAGATCACTTCATGATTATGCTTCAGTTCATGTTCCATACCATTCGTTGCTAAGAACCAAACTCCTTATTGTATAAGAGATGTGGGAAAAGGGAAATATTTACTATTTTCTTCTAATATTATAATTGCAACTCATTCACCTCCCTTCCCTATTATTAAACTTAGCTGTGTGGAGGAGACCCAGATAACAGTAACTTTGTAGGAAAGATTAGTTAAGGAACACAGGAAACAGAACATGAATTCTATTGGGTAATAGAGTGTAATTTCTAGGTATTAATTTTTCCTATGAATGTACGGAGACTATGCCTAACTCAGAGAATGATGGGAGTTAGAGAGGATTAGAAGCAGATTGTCTGCTTTAAAAAAAGAGCTGGCATAGTCTTGAAATTTGTGGCAATGTCCACAATATCTTTCTGCTAATAAGACCAGAGAATAAGTCTTCTTTATGAATAATAGGGCAGCAATAGCTTTAGAACTGAATGATTAGTTAACAACTGTTCCCAATGGGGACATAACAATAACAACAAGTAGAAGTTGGCAGCATCTGCTAGGCTAATAAGTATGGAAAAGTTGCCCTTTCTTGTATTTTGAGCATATGAATCAGCAGTGGTTTGGTTGAGGTGGTAGGTCTAATGCATTTCCCTAACCACATTCTGGATTTCATTCTCAGATGAGAGGGTAGAAGATAAGAAGAAAGAGAATCTAATCCAACATGTTGTCAGCCAACTATCTCACTCCCTATCCAACAAACCTGAAAACAGAATAAATAGGCCTGGCAGCAACATTACAGGTAAGGGTTTGATTAGCACACAACACCAAGACATAATGGGGTGTGCTTGTTCTACCCTTAGTGTGATGTGTGAACTCACTAATCACAGCTAAGCACCATGGCTCAATTCTCTCTGGGAAATCAGGTTTATTCTCCCTGGGAAACCAACTACTACTACAACTAATTTTAACTGAAGTTGACTATAATAGCTAAATCTTTCAGATCTGATTGTGCTGTTCCTCCTTTTGCTCTTCCTCTTCCCACTTCAGTGAATTAGGGAGGTCTTCTTGAGTCACTTCAAAAATACATTTGGAAGTTCTGGGCTGGAAGTTCTTGTTTTGGTCTTTTAAAAAAAAATCATTCAGCTCCTTTTGCCCAGACAATAGATCCTCCACATGTTCATCAACGTCACCTTTCTTGCTCTACAGCAGAGGTCTCCAAACTTGGCAATTTTAAAACTTGTGGATTCCCAGAATTCTGGGAGTTGAAGTCCACAATTTTTAAAATTGCCAGGTTTGGGGACCCCTGCTCTGCAGGGTGTCCAATGGCTGACTATGGAATTATGGGAGTCTTAAAGTTGCCAAGTTGGACCCCTGTACTCTACAGTGATGCTGTACCATAAATAGAAAGACCTCCTGTTTGCTGTTGTCTATGTTCTTTCCTTTTGGGGGAAGGAACACATACAACAGCATCTTATTTTTTGTTTGTTTCTATTTTCTTACCCAGGTATTCAATAGACTGGACTTTCAAAATGCATTATTTTCTTTTTTTTTTTTTTTGAAACAAATTTTTATTGATTTTAAAGATAAAACAACACATCATTAACCATTAAATACATAAACACATAAAACCTCTTAACATTGTAAATCCTTACAAGTCAAACAAAACATTATTTTTATACAGCATAATTCCAATTTATCCCATCCCCATATGGACACACAAATATCTTTCATCAAATTTCTCATTATTTCTCTTTACTCCTATTCAATTTCATTTCTCTTCCATATTTATCCATTTTATAGTCATCATATTCTTTTCTTTCTGGCTTGTTTAAATTATTCTCATCTAACATTCCTCCAAGGTTTTATTGATTCTTTCCTTTTTTTTTTTTTTTTATAAAAAACAAATTTTGTTAGTTTTACCATAAACACAATACACAAACATACAAACACAAAACATAAACAAAACTAAAAGATCTTTTCTGAAGGTTGTCTGTTCCCGGGTTAAAACTCTTTACACAGACACAAATTCAAACATCATATTCAACCCATATCTCCTTCCATATCTTATTATCATTTTCTTTTTTATATATATATAAAAACCATTTTTATCAGTTTTATAAAAACAATGCACAAAGAATCAAGGCATAGCAGCTTATAAATTCTTTTCTAAGAAAAAATAATAATAATAGACCAATAAGGCATAACATTTCCAGATTATAATATCAATATTTCATATAATATTAACTTCATATCTTGTCCCTACTTCTCTTTTCCATCCAAATTATTTATTAATTAAAATTTTATTGCCTTTTATCAATATAAAAAATCCAAAAAAAAAAAAGCATATATATCCTTCCATATCTTATTACCATTTTCAACAACATTCTTTGTCTGTTCTATTTCCAATTATCCATTCATCTTTTTTTTCTTTTACTATACTTCTCCTGTACACCAATTGGAGTAACATCTATAACTCATAACCCTAACTTAGAAATACTACATATAGCAATCTTTCTTGGGATTCTGTTTAAAAAAAATTCTAAAATTACTTAATAAATTTTATATTCTAAATATACATATAAAAAAACACTCTTATATACCCTCCAGAATCCCTCTTTTAATCTAAATTAAATTCACCCATTGTCTCTAAATAAACTTTTTTTCCTTAGCTCTTGCTTCCCCCCATTAAGGCTTCTCCTCCCCCCCTTTCTCTCTTGCTTATTCTTCTCCTTGCCCTTTCTACCCCTTTGCTTTTTCTCTTCGCTTTTCTTGCTCCTTTTCCTTTGCTTTCTAACCTTGCCTCCATCTTTTCGCTCATTTTTCTCTCTTTTGGTTGTTTTTATAATTCTTAAAATCCCCTTTTTCTTATCCTTTTTCTCCTCCTCTCCAGAAGGGACCCATTGTTCATCAAAGATGGCTTCTTCTTCCTCTTCTTCCTTGTCCCAGTCCTTCTGCTGCGTAATCAACTTTTCAAAGGAACATAACGCCATTTCTAAAAATTGAAACAAAGCGCCCAAAGTATCTTCTTTTTTATATTTTTGATATTCAATCTCTAGTTCATCCACATACAATGCCATTATGAAAAGGGAAACTTTTTCCAAAACAACCACAAGAATTTTTAATCAAAGACAATCAAAAGCAATTAAAAAAAAGAAAAAAAGTTCCAAAAGTTAATACTTTTCTTCCTTCTTCTCTTTCTCTTTCTGAATTAATTTTTAATCAAAGAGGTCCAATTACCATATATCTTCTTTTGGGATCCACAAAGACGTTCTAATCAATCTCCTCCTTTTTCAGCTTCTGCTCCAATTTTTTTTTCTCCTTTCCCACTTGCAATGAGAATTTTAATAATCAAAAATCCATACCTCCAGCAGAGATTTTCCAATTTCTCACATTTTTCAATGTCCAAAAATCCCTTTGTCTCTTATCTTAGCTTTCAAAACAATCCACTTTCAATGTCTAATATATCCAAATATTTCTGCTTTTTCCGTGGGGTGGGAGAGTAAAAAAAAAAAAAAAATTCCCTTTAACAGCTTCTCCACCGCTTTTCGCTCTTCTTAGGGATACAATGTATCCTCCAGCAACAAACAGCTCAATTCCAGGCAATTTAAAAGGTGTTACTTGACCCGGCTCAGACAGAACTTTCACTCTTCACACTTCCTCCAGCACAGTTCTTACCCGGTTGCTGGCTTCTTCGTGGCGGCCATTGCTGACCGCCGCTCCACCGCCTTGGGAAAAAGGGGTTTTCCCGGAGAAAGGGGGGATCTTCGATGCCCCCACCTCCCTTTCCGACTCCCCTCTGTCTTCAGCTGTCCCTACAGGGCAGCCATATCCCCCTGACCCATCTGGATTGGGGGTACCTCGACGGCTAGCACAGCAGGAATCGCGAGCTGTCGCGAATTCCTGCTGCCCCGAAGCCACGCAAACCGGAAGTTTCCAAAATGCATTATTTTCTGATCACTTCAAGAAAACAAAGATGACGTATGTTTCTTTTGGCCAGCTGTACATTTTTCATTTGATGGTCAGTTTCACTACTGAATTGACCCTAATCCCATCTCGTTGCATCCCCATTGTTAATATTTTCTTCTTATATTACAGCCACACATCTTTCCTTTCCCTAAAATCAACTTTATTATGTTTCAAAGAAAGAAATTTATGCTTCTAAAATAGGGGGAAAGAGATCAGAAGGGAGAACTTAAGCTGGTTGACTTATGCTGATCTTTAAAGAAAGATAACCTAGATTAAAAAAAGAAAAGAAACAAGAGCTGGAAAAAGAGAACTATATTTGTCAACCATTTAAATATCTACAATAAGTTTAAGGATTTAAACTGGATAAAAAGAAATTTGTTTTTGCAAACAAAAAAACCAGACTTTGAAAGGGATTTATGTACTTGTGTACTAATAACAAGTCACACACCTTTCCTGAATAGTGCTGTTATATAGCACTGTATGTATATGTGTTATATACCACATACATATACATACATACATACATACATACATACATACATACATACATAGTTTTTCAAACACTGAAAAGCAGAGAATGAAACCCATGGATACTAGAAATGGCTATCATCAAAACAGCCAGAAGAAAACGTAAAAGGGTTTTTTTTTTAATAGAAAGTAGAATCAGAAGACTAGATTGGATCTATCACTATGTGTTTCAAGAGTAAAGTAGTCAAAACACTAATGAGACATTATGCTAATGAAGAAATAGTTGCGGAACACATTCGAACAGACATGTCACATAGTTAGAATGTTGCAGAATTCAAGTCATTATTTCCACCTCCATGTGACTCATGGATGTAATGAAAGAATAGAGGATTGCTCAGCCCTACCTTAATTAGGCAAATTTCTTGTAAGCCTTTGTTGTTGTTGTTTTTTGCAAAAACATCCATTTTGTCTGTTATGCTAAAAAGACCCATTTGGCAGGTTATTGTTATTGTGGAAGAATTATTTACATTTTCAGTAATACAAAACCTATACCTAAGAAATAGTTTCCACCTGCAACTATCCGTGAGCCGTCCCACACACGCTCTGAAAGCTTTCCACTATCTGTCAAAACATGGGGTTTTGATGCAATAAAGACTATAATTATTGAGCATTTATGGGAAATAATATTTTTCCTCTGGTACGTGTTCTAACGATTGTTAACATGTGAGTACGAATGTTAATGAAAAAGAAAAAAAGATACACACTCCACCTTTATGCATCCAAAAACAGAAAATGATGTTATATGACAATATAATAAAAGTGTAGATTGGGTAGAGAAGCTAAATTGAAAAGCTAAATTGAAAATCAGACAAAGGTTTTGTGTTATTTTAAAGCGCAAAAGCAACACGATTTTGAAAGTAAGGCTTGGAAACAGAGACATAAATTAAGTTCCCAAGTATAGACAACATATTTTTTGGCTGGATATAATTCTACATTTTGAGTAGATGGATGGATAAGTAATGAATCCTTCTGAGACACATGAACATGAAATAAACAATACAGAGCATATATCTTAGAAGATTTGTGAACTGACAGATTGCTGGGACCTCTTGAATGGCTCTTGTAATGGAAGTTGGATTGAATGGGTCTGGGATTCTAGATGAAATATGATACTGGAGTGGCTATCCTTCAAGAAGGATTGAACTGAGGAACTCCAATCATCTCTAACAGACACTAAACAAAACAAAAGTCCAGGTGTGGGAGGGGATCCCTCAGGAGACCATCTGCCACCTCATCAGGAGCATGCCCAGGGGTTGTAGGGAGGTCATACAGGCAAGTGGAGTCCACACACACTACTGAGCCTCATTTTGACTTGTTTTAAGGACATTACATCAAAGTTGGATCAGCCTGTAGTGTTTTTTTCCACATTAATTTTGAGTGTAACTCCAAATCCAGACCTCCATGGGTTGCTAAATTTGATTTCCATTGATAACTTTTGTGTGATTTTGTTGTCAGCACATTCAACTATGTCATGAACAAAGTATTTAATAAGACTATTTCATTCATTCATATCTAGGATGTCTTATTTTTGTATTCCGTTTACTTTTTTGAGCAGTGTATAGTCCAGCCCATTTGAATGTAATAAGGTTGAAGAAGGTTGATGTTGTGGCAATCAAGGCAGAAGGATACAGCATTAAATGTTAAGTTTGGGATTTTTCCAGGAGTGGGTAATACATTGATACTGGGGCCCCCCAGTTTGAAATAATTTATAGCCCATCTGTAAACATGTTAAACTATTGTAAGCTTATGAGACTTTTAGAATATATAATGTCAGTATTCCACAATAGCACATGCTTGCAAAGCCCACACAGTCAAATTATAATCCACAAAAATCCACATCTGAAGAATTTAAATTGAATGGGTGACTTTAACAACTTCTTGCTGAGGAATAAAAACCCTTTCAAGTGAGACAAAGAGATAAGCCACATTTTCTCCACAAATCTCTGTTGGATTCTTCCTAGAATCACCGATTTTCTGCCTCAGTGAAACATTATAGACAATAAGGAATGGGGTATATAAGGGTGGCTGATAAAAGTCCAAGTGAGAGAACTGAGATATTTTACAGTCACCATCATCTAAGTGCTGTGGATTCTGAGTTGTAGTTCTCAATTATTATTAGATCTGGTTAGTGTAGAAAAGAAGACTTCCTTTCAGTCAAGACCAACTTCTAGTAGTTTCATGGATACACCTAGTTTTCGTAGACTTTGATGGAAGAGAGCTGTGTTAGTCTATAGTAGACAAAAATCAGGAGGAGTACAGGTAGTCCGAAACAATTCATTTAGCGACTTTTTGAAGTTACAACACTGAAAAAAGTGACTTAGAATCACTTTTTACACTTACAAAAAGTGACTTAGGACCACTTTTCACACTTACAACCTTTGCTGCATCTCCATGATCAAAATTCAGATGTCTGGCAACTGGCTCCTATTTATGACAGAAGGGTCATGTGAACACCTTCAGTCAATGGGGAAGCCAGAGACACTTAACAACCATGTTAGTAACTTTTCCCCTCAAACTAACAACTATTGACCTCACCCTCTTCCTAAGAGGTATAATTGTGGCATAAGCGCACAATTGTGCCTACCGTCCCTGTCCTATTTTCCCTAATTATTCGTACCCATTTCCTGTATTTATACTTATGTTTATTATCTTGTAAGTTATTGACAAATAAATAAATAAAAAATAAAAAGAAACTTAACAACTGCAGGGATTCACTTAGCAAGTGTGGCAAGAAAGGTCACAAAATGAGGCAAAATTCGCTTAAATGTCTCGCTTAGCAACAGACATTTTGGGTTCAAGCGTGGTTGTAAGTCAAGGACTACCTGTGCTTTTTGTGACTAACAAATTGTATTAAAAGACATAAGCTTTTGTGAGCTACAGCTCACCTCATCAGAAGCATTGCTTGCATTATTTTCCATTGTGCACATCTTTAAGCAAATAATGTCTAAATAAAGAAAGAGCTAAACAATCACAGGAAGAACAGGGCAATTGAATTAATGAACTGATTAAAGATGGTTAAAAAGAAAAAGGAAATGAAGAAATAAAGGAGATATTTTCAGGCAAGAAATATCAACTTATGGTTTGGCTATGATATTCCATAGAAGACCCTGACTATTGTCACTCAGCCGAATTTGCATGAAGCGTTTGCCATGATAATAAAAATAGACTTTTAGACTTTCCACAGGAAGGACAGATTATGACTTTTTCAGGTGAAGGTGAGTTCAGAATATCTTGAGATTTAAATAATATAAAGGGAAAATTCATTCAAAATGAAATATCTGCAGATCTGCGGTGAGATTTTAATTTCTACGAATTTATTCAACTTCTTTCTCCATCACACTGCAACATCCTGTCATTAAATGAATATAACAATGAGATTGGACTGACATTCAGTAAACACCGAATTAAATCCCAATATTTAGAACTGGGTTACTCTAAACATGAGTAAATTTTGATTTAACCCACAGTCTTAATGTCTATTGTAGAATTATTTTTTTTAAAAAAGCCAATATCAATTTTTCCATTTGTTTTCAGTCATTATACCACATTTCTGAAAAAAAGGTCAAATCAGAATATCAAATGGCTCAGTTGCTAAGACTGGGCAAACATCAAGCCACCTCATAGCCGCAGAACCAGCAATGATCATAATAAGCCTCCAAGATTCATCTCAACTGTAAAGTCTGTGTCAATTTTTTTTTTTACAAGTGGAGCCCTTTACAATAAATATCTGACGAATAAATGAACCAGTTAATGGGATAGATTTACTGTATGCAAATGACTATCGATCTCTTAGGCAGCACAACTAATAAAATCTTTCCTTGCACACTTTCCATTTGTGCATGCTTAAGCGAATTATCTCTAAGTCAGGGGTCTCCAACCTTGGCTCCTGGAAGCCTGGCGGACTTCAACTCCCAGAGTTCCACAGCCAGCTGTGGAATTCTGGGAGTTGAAGTCCACCAGGCTTCCAGGGGCCAAGGTTGGAGACCCCTGCTCTAAGTCAACCAAGGGCCACGCCACCTACCTATTCTGAAGAGTCAAATAGTCTAACAGAAGAAGTCTCAGAAATGATTCCTAAATCTTGCTTTTCAAGGGGGCTAGGGGATAAAAAATAGTTGCAGGAATTGGGTTTGTATAGTCTGGTGAAAAGAAGGACTAGGAGCTTTATGATAGCGATGTTCCAATATTTGAGGGGGTGTCACAAAGCAGAGGGGTCAGACTATTTTCCAAAGCACGAGAAGGCAAGACAAATAACAACAGATGGAAACTAATCAATGAGAGAAGCAACCCAACTGTTAGAAGGGGAAACTTCCTGACAGTGAAAGCAATTAATCCGTGGAATGGTCTGCCTCCAGAAAATGTGGGTGCTTCATCACTGGAGACTTTTAAGATGAGTCTGGACAGCTACTTGTCTGGGATGGGATAGGGTCTCCTGCTTGATCAAGGGGTTGGGCTAGAAGACCTCCAAGGTCCCCTCCAGCTCTATTCGGCACCTACTGTTATTCTGTTATTGATCTCCCAGCTTCGCAGAGAGGGAGGAAAAAGGCAAAGAATTAACACATCCAGATTTGACTTACTGTTGATAAGAATAGAAGATCACATCTTTCAGAAGCTCTAAGTTCTCTTTCTTGATCATCTTTCCCAGAAATTGGCATCGAAATGCTTATTTTTTTTAGAAGAAAAATATTTAAACATTTATATGGACACCCATCTTTCATCCAATGATGCTATCATGGCGAACTTTAATTTCAGAGGTCCTGGAAGATTGCTAAGTGGCTCAATGGTCAACAGAGGGTCATTTTGAAGTACATGATATTGTCATCTAAAGAAGGTGGGGAACTAAACCTTTATGAATTTGCATGCTAAATTATGGTGGAGGTGTCCTTGTATGGACCTTCTTAAAGAGAAATGTTTGGGGCAATTAATTAGCACTGTTATTTGGTTGCTGGGAGAGTAAAAGCAAAAGGAGGGTCTTTAACTGAGGAGGAATGATACTGAAAAGCTTTCACCTTGGGTTAGGCTGACTGAATTTCAAAAGAGAAGAGTGCCAAAAAGCAGGAGGAAATTGGGTGTAGGAGCTCTGTTGTGGGATCAAGTGCTTCTGTATTAGAGAAAATCTTTCATTTTTGAAGTAGGGGGGCAGGGAAGGAGAAGAATACGCACAGAGCACCTTCCTCTGGGAAAAATAAAAGCAGTGAGGCTATGCTGAAGAAATGACCATCGTTCTTCTGTCAGGGCCCGTGACTGCTCTCAGTGCTGATAAGATCCAGCATGTGTCAGTTGTCAAGTGTCTCTTTTCACACTTCAATATGAACTTTACAGGAAAAAAAAGCAGGGGGGGGGGGAACAAAAGGCAGCGAAGGGGAAAATGGCACAGCTCCAAAGGACTTGAGCACTCAGTGTGACACCATTTCTATTTTACATTCCAGAGGACTTTCTCGGTGGTCCCCAGAATGCAATTATTCTCACCTAATGAAAGCAACATATGCTAAGAGAATTAAAAGATTTTATTATGCACCCAGGTTCATTGTATTTTATTTTAGAGAGTGGTGCATGCTGGCGAGGGTGGCGGGAAGGGGTGAGTGGATGCTCTCAAGGAAGAAGAAGCCAGGAGAAAAGTGAAGGAGAAATGCTTGGGCCATCTTTCCAAACAGAGACTTCTGAAACAGGTGGGATCCTAATGGGATTTGGATGTTTGACATATGTAGAAGGCACCAGGTTAAGAAAGGCTGTGATGGATTATAATGCGATTGGCCTCTGTCACCTCACCAAGGGGAACATTTTGAGCTGTTCAGAGGCTTGTTTGCTTCTTTCTTCCCTTCTCATGTATGTATTCTCCTTTAGGAGGTAAACTTCAGACACTTTGGTATCCCTGCCTTGAGAAAATCCAAATCGAAAGCCCTAGATTTAAATCTTCTTAGTTGCTACCTCAGCGGATAATCCTAACCCAATCAGTTTAGCAGAGATATGATGAAAATGAGATCTTGTGTTAATAACAGGGTTCATAAAAATATAGCTTCAAACGATTACGTACAACGGCATACAACCTCTCTGACAGCATGATTATAACCCAAATGTCTCGGAGGACAGATTCCACCATCACACAGATATTAATAAAGATAAACCCGAACAGTATAAAAGTAATAACTTGTTTTTGATGTTGCACTGATGATGTTAACCTGGTTTGGTAATGAAATGTCTGCAAGAAAACAACCAAGCTTAGAGAGCACCAAGGATCCCACAATGATCTTTCTTTACAAGCAGAGTGAAGATTTCACTTCTGTCCTTCACACTCTAATCATTGGCATAGCCATCAATTCCAAGAAACAAGTACCACCCTTCTCCCATTCCAATACTTATTTCAATTACATTTTATTGTAGCTAGCAAATGGCATTTATTCATTTAAGCCTGCTATGGAATTTTAGTCAAACTACAATACAATTTTCTCTCATCAAAACCTGGTCCCCAATGCAGATCTTGAAACCATTGCTAGGATAAGCTTATGTTTTACAGCTGCTACTTCTTGGGAGAATCCGAGTTGATAACCATTTTTAAGATTTGTTGCCTTTTGAAATTGCCCATCAGTGATCCAAACTGCACAATCTTTGTCTTTCCTTTCCTCCTTTCCTGCTTTTCAATGGGTTTGAAACACCATGATAACTTTCCCTCTGCAATAATACCCATTTACCAGCTTTGCTGGTATGGTGTCTGTCAAATCTCAAATACGAACTGAAAGAGAAGAACCCATCTGAGAGAATTATTGCATTTCTCATTTCATCTTGATTACCAGATTACTTTTGTCTCGAAGCTCTTCAAGAGTCGCCAAAACCTACCCCCTGTTCTTTTCAAATCGAATTTATTTTTTCAATCGAAGGCTCAGCAACAATTCAACCTAGCAACTCTCATGGTGGCTCTAAGGTGGCATTAAAAGACATGTTTTGCACTGTTGCCCTTAAACAGCTTTCCACATGTGGCCCAAACCCTACAAATAAAAATAAAAAGGAAAAGTAACACCATCTTCCCGAAACGCAGATAGTTACAAAAACAGCGTTAATTTGCTTAATTTGATTTTCACAGGAGAGCAAGTAGCAGAAAACATTATGAAAATATCCAAGAGGACTGATAATTGAGTTGATTAGGATGACCTTGGTTATGAAGGTAATAGAAGAGCGAATGGTGCTTAGACTTGAGTTATATCCCTGCTCTCTTTTTTTTTTTCTTTTTTCCAGTCGGGGAAGTTGATTGAGTTAAATTTAAGTAGCCTCCTTATGAAAAGGCATTCAGGATTAGCATAGTAGGCCTGCTGTCCCCCCCCCCCCCAAGCTAACTGGGTTAGAAAAAAAAAGGCATGGACAAAGGAGAAAATGATGAACTGTACTCTTCTTTGGCAGTTCAGTGTGCTGGTTTTCTTGCAGTAGAAATTTCTGCTTGTCAGTGAGAATTATATAAAACAAACAACAGGAAGGATCTCCTTTCACCTATGAAGTCAATGGGAGACCTTTTTTTCCCCAGGCCTTTCCTGTTTTGAGCATGTTGAGGTTGAATTTTTCACTGTGAAAAGGGGTTGTTGTTGTTTTTAAAAAAGAACGGTTAGCAATTGAAAAATTGTTTATATTATTAAGCACCATTCACGCTTCTTTTTGATGCGATCGATCCCAAGCTGCAGACTATTTTTAATTTTATTTGGCATAATCAAGGGGTGATTTACGGCCAGTTTAAAACTTTAGAGAAGTGACCCCTTGCAACGAAAGATCAGCGGATTAAATATATTGACCTTGTGCGAAATTCTTTGGGAAGGAGTAAGGCTTAAAATGGCAACCATATGTGTGGTTGTGAAATGGGATCAAGAAGGACTCCCCAGCCCTGAGCTACATTGATTCTCTTCTATTAGACTTAAATATTTTAACATATTCTCCTGGCATACCTTATAAGGGTAGTTCTCAACTTACAACAGTTTGTTTAGTTAGGTTGGCACTGAAAAAAGTGACAGATGACTGTTTTTCACACTTACGACCACTGCCCCTTCCCCATGGTCACATGATCAAAATTCAAACACTTGACAACTGGCTCATATTTATGATGGTTGCAGTCATATTGCAGGGTCCTGCAATCACCTTTTGTGACCTTCTGACAAGCAAAGTCAATGGAAAGCCAGAGCCACCTAATGTTCTGACCAAGGCTTCCAAACCATAATTATGCACACATGTTCTGCTTATTAAGCCACGATAAGAAGTTTGAGGTACAGACAAAGGAACCCAGCATCAGTAAAGGAAGAGGAAAAAAAAGGAACGATGAAGACAAAGTTAGATTCCCTTTGAGAGCCAGAACATAGGATATTTGAAAGTCTCTTGCATAAAAGAGGAAGGGGGAGGTTCTTGCCCCTCCCTGCAATTCAAACTGAGGCACAGAGCTTAGTATTCTGCATTCACTCCTGGACTTAATATATCTTTGTCTTTATTGCAGAGATTCAATTTTTTTTTACTTTAAGGAGTCTCAAAATTAAACAATGTCATTTTACTGTGACTCCAGCTGCTTTTTTCTACTTCTTCCAGGAATCAAGACTAATTTTATCTTTCTATTGTTCTGCTTATTATTCTCTGGATGGTATAAAGCAGACAGAGTAACTCCACAAAACATCCATAACAAAGTCTTTTTTATTGGTTCATCAGGTATCCTCATAACTCACATTTGTGATGAAGTTCTTCATGTTCAATCCTTTGCATATCTGTCTTGTAGTGTAGAAAGATAAAAAGGTCTCAACCCTATGATGATCGAAGCAGCTGCATGGTATGGTGGTTTCAGGCAAGAGTGAGGAAGCCTCCCCCAACCCAACAAAGATCAATATAGTAACTAATCAGGATTACAGATGTGGTCACGTGACATGGACTACATTTCCCAGGATACCTTTAACTACATTTACCATGATGCATTCCCTTAAGGGGACAACTCACAATTCCTAGGTAACTATCCCAAATCCCATTAACTCTAAACTGTCTGGACAGCACAACACATGTCTTTTAAAAACAAGACTTATTTATTGCAACACTGGGACTTGTTTTCATTCCCAGCCAGAATTAATCTCAAACAGTCCCCCGAGATAAGCCCCCACCTTTCTTTTCTGTGAAGCACTGCCAAAAACAGAAGTATCAAATGAACTAGAAAAGAAACCAACCAAAGTACAAAAAACCCAAGATACAAAGAGCTTCAAGAATGACTCGGAATCTATCGAACTACTTTGCTTCCTGCAAAGGTTTCATCATCTTGGTCTGACTTTTATCCCTTATGGGAGGGGCAATCACCTCCCAGACTTACTCCCAAGTCACCCTTTTTGTCTCAGCTGCTCTTGCCTTCTGGCAGCTCTGCGCACATGTGCCCTTGTTCCTCTGCCTTGCTGCTGTCAGACTCTGGAGGCTCTGGAATCAGCACCCCACTCCCAGATGGTCCTGGCCCCATGTCTGCATCGGAAGCAGGACCCTCGTCTAAGTCCTCTCCAAACTCCCTGACTAGTCCCTGTTCTTCCCCACTGTCCAATTCTGCTGCCATCTGCACCAGCTGCCAGCAAACCACAACACCTAACAGACATCTTACTAACTTAGCAACTGCAATGATTCACTTAACGACTGTGGCAAGAAAGGTCATAAAATGTGTCAAAATGCACTTAACACATGTCTCACTTAGCAACAGAAATTTGAGTTCAATTTTGGTCATAACGTCGAGGACTACTGTAGTGTCTGAGGAACGTAGATGCTATGCAAAATGTACGTTTGACAATAGTGCCTTACAGCAGTAAGAACACAATATTTCATAAGAAAATAGTTTCATAAGAAATTGTCTTTTTAAAAAATCAACAATTCAGGAACATCATTTGCACTTGTTTCGATAAGGCAAGTGCAGATAACCCAACCAGATTGTTTTAAAGAGCTGTAGGCCATGCTTATGTGCAATATCCTAATTCTTTTGCTGTGAGACTTTACAAGAAAGAATTTCATTAAGTAGCTGTTGACGTCTCCATTCTCAGTGTGACACTGGAGCACTATTAAGAGACCGATTTCAACAAGAGATTAAATTTGATATACACAAGCCCTCCTAAGATATTTGAGGTTCCTGTTTGGGGTTCAGAAATGAAGAAAGGAGAGGTGGGGTTTTATGACAAATGTATGATAAAAAAAAAAAAAAAAAAACTACAGCACAAACACAGAATCAGACAGCCAATTAATTTTGACACCAGGAGAAAAAACAGACAGCAAAAGGTGTAGAACTTTATTTCCTAATTCAAATTCAGACTTTTCAGTCTATTCTGTAGTATTATGCCACTGACTCTAAGAACAGAATCCCCGCTTCCCAAATGTCCTATGAAATGCAGATTTCTTTTTTCTTTGGGACAATTCCTTACTTTACTTTCACTATCCTTTTTTTGGTAGTACAGATTTCCCCAAGTAGACATATGTAAGCCTAAGTAGGTCTGAAAGAGTTTGGAGGCATGCTTTCTGACTAATAAAATTTATTAAAAGGCACAAGAGGATGAAAAAGATGCTAGCAGACGCTTCTTGATTATTATTTTTTGACGCCCTAGAATACCATGGGTCTCCCCTTCCAATAGTCTAGTCTAATTTGGTAGCCACATTAGTATGGAAAAAAGAAACCCAGAGGAAAATCAACCAGGTCTATTTTGGTTCCCAGCCTTTCTTAACGTATGTGTCTTTTCCTCCCAATTCCTTCCAAGTTAGGTAGTTTTTAATGCAAATTCCAGGAGAAATGTGATGTTTTACAATTCCCTGGGATAGCATTATTTTTTATGATATTTCTCAATGGTTGCTTCTTAAGCTTACCTTTCCTCCCTACAAAATCTGCTCAAAAATTTACTGCACTACTTTCCCTATGCAAGTTTCAGAAACATGAATTCTATTTCAGATACAACTTTCTCAAGTCGAAGACTTTAGGGTCTTCAACTATCTTTTTGACCAAGATAGATGGGAACAAGCTTCAGTCAATGTTATGACCCATGCTGTGGTGCAACTTGTTTTGTAGGTCTTGGAAATCCATAATCTAGGAATCCACAGTGAATTTATTTACATCTTGACTCCTAACTGCCATATACTGTCCCACTGTGCTGCAAGCAACTATACCAAGCAATTCTTTCAAATTTGATTAATTTCTCTCTCTATTTCCTCAAACACTTTAGGGTAAATTTCTATAATATCCATTTAATAACTACTTTCCAGGAGTTTTTTCAGAGTATAGTAAAGTCAAGATCACAACCAGTATAGTACAATCAAAGCTTCACCTGTTTTTAATGGGTGTCATGTCTGCAACAACACACATAAAAACAGGTGAAGATTTGATGCCATTGTTACAGTCACCATCTTGATTTTTTTGACTATCACCTGCCAACACCCAATATATTATGTACTTTTGGTGTAACTCACATCTAGTAGCCTACAGAATACAGAATAACAGAATTGCAGATAAGGAAGAGGAGGAACAGCAATGGCATCCTTGTTTTCGCTACTCTACAGCGTTGTTCTAAAATTGCAATAAACCGCTTCTTTTTGCAATTTTACCCAAAGATAACTGTATCACACTCGAGTTGGGAGTACCAAAGTGCTTTTGGGTTGAAAGGATTAGCTGGTGACACGTCCCCAACAGGAGCTGGAGCAAAGGACGTGAGCTCATCCCACCCCAAGGCAGCGCTCAGGTCTCAAATGCAGGCTTGCTAACTTTCAACCCAGCATCTTCACCGTGTGAGCTGCCATGCTGCCCCAAAGAGAATTTGATCTGAATTATTATTCCCAGCAACCATCATCCTTGGTCTTCTCCCCTATTCTAAATCAGGGGTCTCCAAACTTGGGAATGTTAAGTTTTGTGTACTTCAACTCCCAAAATTCCCTAGTCAGCCTATTTTAAATTATCATAAGAACTTAAAACGCCTATTACAATGGCAATCCAACCCCAGGAGCTATGACTCTCCAGGAAAGGACAGTCCATATGTTTCCAAGCTGCCCAGGAAATGGAATATAAATCTGGATTCTCTGCTGTGAAATGTCAATCTGTAGAGAAAACCAAACCCCAACAGACAGGATTTCATCCAACAATAGTCTGAGGGGTGTGAGTTGCTACAGGCAACCTCCTCCTTTATTGCTGAACATAAAGAACTTAGAACTCCTGTGTTTAACTTGTTCACCCCATAATTAAGTTGGGGGAGCAAGAATCGCCAGCCAAATGCAGAGCCAAAATCAAAAAGAACGTGCCCTCCAATTTTATTTTTTCAACGGTGGCTATTATTCCTGTGATCCTTTGCTATTATTATTAGTCAATACTTTAGACCAGCTCTGGGCCAGAGCTGCAGAGATACCATTTGTACAGAGAAGCTTCAGAGATTGCAGAGGTTGATGGGTGGCTGGTAAGGCCACACTTGGAATACTGCATTAAGTTTTGGTCGCCACGATTTAAAAAAGATGTTGAGACTCCAGAAAGAGTTGCAAAGAGCAACGAAGATGATTAAAGGACTGGAGGCAAATGAAGAATGGTTGCAGGAACTGGGTATGTCTAGTTTAATGAAAAGAAGGACTAGGGATGACATGATAGCAGTGGTTCCAGCATCTCAAAGGCTGCCACAAAGAAGAGGGAGCCAAGCTATTCTCCAAAGCCCCTGAAGGTAGGATGAGAAGCAACGGATAGAAATGGATCAAAGAGACAGGCAACCTAGGATTAAGGAGAAATTTCCTGACAGAACAATTAACCAGTGGAACAACTTGCCTTCAGAAGTTGTGAATGCTCCAACACTGGAAGTTTTTAAAAAAGATGTTGGGTAACCCTTTGTCTGAAGTGGTGTAGGGCTTCCTGCCTAGGCAGGGGGTTGGACTAGAAGACCTCCAAGGTCCCTTCCAACTCTGTTTATTCTATTCTATTCTGTTCTGTTCTGTTCTGTTCTATTCTGGTATCCCAGGGATGGGAGAACTTCTGTCAGGGACAACTTTGGTATTATCAGAGGCCTAAATAGGGAAGGACCAACGGTGGCGAAGGCTTTTATCACCTGCCTTGCTTAATAAGCCATTTGGGTCCATCAGCATTTTTATCAAGCAGCTAAAGAGCAAGCTCTCCAGGCTTGGATGCAGAGGGCACACACAGGCCTTATCTCCAAGCATTTAAAGGAGACAAGAGGAGAACATGAGCTCCCTTCCGGTTTTACTCCAGGGGTTCAGGAGAGCCCAGATGGCCACCTCTCCTGCGCTCTGTCATCCTGCTTGCTGACCCTATCGCAGGCGGGCTCTGACCACCAAATGCGAGCAGAATAAATTATCCCTGACACTCCGATATTTAATTATGCAGCTGTCAGAGCAGTCCTTTTGAAATTCATTTTAATAAAGTGGGAACTTTTTTCTTTTTTGCCTTTCAAGGGGAGAGTCATCAAAGTCACCTTCTGTGTCAGCCTGAGGTCTCCACCAGTTTTTTTTTTTTTCCTCTTTCCCTTCTCTTTTTTCCTCTCTCTTTCTCTTCTCAAAGTCTGTCATTTGGACTGATAGAAAGACCAGATAACAGTCCAGTTGCCTTCTCCCCCCCACCCAGCCTGCCCCCTCCAACCTGCACACACCCCTCCTTCCCTTTGCCTGAATGGACATCCTTCATTTAAAGCCACAATAATGAGAACCTCAAAGTCAAGCATCTAGCCACAAGGGCAGCATGTCACATCTGGGAAAGTATGGTGAGAAACAAGAGAGAGAGGGGCGGGGAGAGAAAGAAAGAAGATAGATAGGTGTGTGTGTATGTGAGAGAAAGAGAGAGAGTAAGGAAGGGGGAGAGAGAGAGAGGGAAAGAAAGAAAATAGATGAAAGAGAGAGGGAGGGAGGGACAAAGAGAAAGAGAGAAAGAAAGAAGATAGGTGTGTGTGTGTGAGAGAGAGGGGAGAGGTAGGGAGAAAGAGAGAGGAAGGAAGGAAGGAAGGAAGGAAGGAAGGAAGGAAGGAAGGAAGGAAGGAAGGAAGGAAGGAAGGAAGGAAGGAAAGGAAGGAAGGAAGGAAGGAAGGAAGGAAGGATGGAAGGAAGGAAGGAAGGAAGGAAGGAAGGAAGGAAGGAAGGAAGGAAGGAAGGAAGGAAGGAAGGAAGGAGGGAAGGAAGGAAGGAAGGAAGGAAGGCATCTGTTGATAAAATTCACTCCATGTTACTAGAGTTGCAATTTACAAGCAATCATCGGCAATTCACCTCTGGCTAGCCAAACCAGAACTTTTTACCCGTTACAAGGAAAGCAGGAATAAAGAAGGTGTAGAAGTGATGGTGATGAGGATGATCAGTGGTGCATTAACCATTAAGTAGACGAAGCACATGCTTAGGGCACCAGGCCCAAAGGGGGCACCACAAAAACTTTGATGTAGCCTAAGTTTGGCTTTATTTGTACAGTATGAACAAAGGAGGAGGGGATTTGTGAGTGCTTTAGGGCACCAGTGAGCCCTGAGGATGATAATGGTAATAATATTGATAATAAGGGTTGATGATAACATCTCAGTTCTGAGAACACCTGGTTAATTTTATTTTTTAGCTTTGGAAGCTAAGAAGACAGGGATAGAAGTGAATAATAGGTAGTCCTGAACTTATAACTATCCCTTTTGTGGCTGTTGGAAATGACAACAGGTAGTTCTCGACTTACAACAGTTCTTTTAGTGGCCATTCGAAGTTATAATAGCACTGAAAAAGTGACCTTATGACCGTTTTTACGGTCCAACCATTGTTACAACCATTGTAGAATCCCTGTGGTCATGTGATCAAAATTCAGACACTTAGCGACTGGCTCATACTTACGATGGTTATGCTGTCCTGGGGCCATGTGATCCCCTTTTGCGACCTTCTGACAAGCTACATCAACGGGGAGAAGCCAAATTCATTTACTGTGACTATGTTAGCAACATGTAAGTTGCCTGTTACTAGCTTAACAACTGCAGTTATACACTTAGCAGCAGCATGTTGGGCTCAACTGTCATCGTAAATTGAGGATTATCTGTACCTACTTTGAACCTAAATAGAGAGCTACTTAGGCATTCCCTCTTAAGAAATAAATAAATAACAGGACAATGTCAAGAAACATTTTGCAGATTTTCTGCCGGAAACATTGATGCTTTGGTTAGAACCCTGTAGCAGAATCAGTGAACTGAATTATTCTGGAGCTATAGCAAGGGTGGGCCAGAGAACTAACTAATTCTTTCTTTCTTTCTTTCTTTCTTTCTTTCTTTCTTTCTTTCTTTCTTTCTTTCTTTCTTTCTTTCTTTCTTCCTTCCTTCCTTCCTTCCTTCCTTCCTTCCTTCCTTCTTCCTCCTTCTCCTTTTCTTCCTTCCTTCCTTCCTTCCTTTCCTTCTTTTCTCTTTCTTCCTCCCTCCCTTATTTTATTTTCTTTCTTTTCTTCCTTCCTTCCTTCCTTCCTTCCTCCCTCCTTCCCTCCCTCCGTCTCTCTCTTTCTTTCTTTCTTTCTTTCTTCCTCCTTCTTCTTTCCTTCTTTCCTTCCTTCCTTCTATCCCTTCCTCCCTCTCTCCCTCTTATCACACCCAGCTTAAATATATAATTTTTAGCAGCAAACAATGCACATAATAACAACATGTAAAATCCATTACCCATTAAAATAAGTCTAAGGGGGAAAACTTCAAGGAATGTACTCTGCGGAACTCACTCCTATCCTCGAAGGCAAAGAAAAAAGTACATTGTTTTGACTGAGAAGCCATTCATGGAGACTTGAGAAATCACTGAACGATGGTGGGATCGGAAAAGGGGAAGAAGCTTTGAAGAAAATAGTGTAGTGTCTCCTGCTTGAGCAGCGAACTGCTTGAGATGGACTACAAGTCCCTTCCAACTCTATTATTCATCTGTTATTCTTCTGTTAATTCATAACACGCTGATCTGAGTGTCTCTCTCTCTGTGTCTCTGTGTGTTTGTGTTAATTCCTTTTTTAATGGCATATATAAATGCAATATTTCAGAAAGTTTCTCATGAATACTGCAGTGGAAGTTTTGCACGTTTGTTGTTATGACAGTCTTCTTTGTATAGAACCCAACAGATTTATCGGGTGTTTGATGGAATCACATTTGTCAATGATTTGGCAGAGAACAATAATTGCAGAACAAAATATTAAAACACAACCACACCCCCAACCCACACCCATTCCTGCAGAAAACCAAAGTGTCATCCCATATACATAATGACAAAGCTAAAATCACTTATATTATCAACTAGCTGCTTCACTACGAAATTTTGTGATTAGTCTTAGCTTTGGGGGAGGAAAATAAGGAAAAAAATGTTGCCTCTGCCTATCAGCATCCACCAGTATTCATCTGGCTAGCTGTCAGTGTGTGAGAGAGTTGAGGGCTGTTTGGAAAATGAAACAGTATTTGCTGTGTGAGCAAGAAGGAAACATTAAGGAGCCTGGGCTGTTCTGTACTAAAGCTGCTTGGTGCTGTGAAACTAAAACTGAAATTCCTCTCTTCTGCTTGTGTTTTGGAACAGATTTCTTTTCATGTGGGGAGGAGAAGTAGAACTCCTTAGCATCAGACCATGTTAATAATAATAATATGGGAAATACTCCTGCTCTGATGGTCATTTCAAAAAACCCTTCCTTCGCGAGCACCTAGAAGCCAAGAGGAACATATGTGCCATATTTCAAGTTTGTAGGCTTTACAATTCTGGAGATTTTGTGATGATGCGTGTGTGGCATTTCGCTTTTATATATATAGATTCTGAAATGTGCAGGATAATCTGAAGTTCAAAGCCTGATGATAAAAAAAAAAAGCTTATGGCAACTCGAAAACAGGCATAGGAATGATTTACGAGTTGACAGCCAATGTATTCTGACTTTTAACTAAAAAGTTTCAGACAAAATTGTTAACAAGAAGCTGGTTTTGATCCAGAAATTATTCTCAACAGAATAATCTTTAAGGAATTAAAAACTGACCTAAGCACATCCCAAAGAATCCTGCTTATTGTCCAATGTATTTTTTTTTCTCCCGAAGTTTGTAAAAATACAGAGTTAATGGGTCGTTCCTGCCCTCAGCAAACATTCTCTTTCACTGATTAAGTCTTCAGCAAAAGAAGCAACATTATCAAACATACACCGAACCTTCGTAGTGGAAAAAATATATATTAAAAGAAATCAGGGGGAGGGGAAAGAAGGATAATTTAATATGCAGATAGTTACTTCTTTTGACCCAGCCTGGCTGAGAGGCAAATTACATTAGAAAATGACATGCTATTCATCTCACAAGTAGTTGCAGGAACATTTAGCTAATTAAATGATTAATAAATTTAACACTGCTTTATAATTTCATTTAGCCATGTTGGAAATCACACGGTGTGCTGCGTGTGCACCGAATAAGATTAGGTGGGAGTAGAAGAATTCACCAGCTGCCCTGATAATTGAGATTAGTCTATTACTATGGTGACCTTTTTAACTTTTATATTCTCTCGTTAAAGTGGAATAAAATTTTATTCACTTTTAAGGAATATTTACCTTGTGAAAATTTGCATAAATTAAAAAAAAAAAAAACCCCGACATGCTAAGGAGCTTACTTGTGGGGAGATGACCGGTCCTCTTCAAATTAAGGTTTTTGCATTGATTTTGCTTCCATCTCTCAGGCATGTTGTTATACTTGTGGAATGTTTGTGTGTGGTGTTTATCTTTAACACAAGCAATGAAGAAACACGTTCATGCTTTTGGAAGACAGCAGGGCAATTTCAGGGGCACAACAAGGCCCTGTGGTACACAAGTCTCTCCTTCGACAACTTGTTACCAACTATTGGCATCTTGCTTAGGAGGCCATAACATAGCAATAGTGCTAAGACTTATATATCACTCTATAGTGCTTTACAGCCCACTCTAAGTGGTTTACAATGTCAGCATATTGCCCCCAACAATCTGGGTCCTCATTTTACCAACGTCGGAAAGATGGAAGGCTGAATCTACCTTGAGCCGGTCAGGATCGAATTATTGTCAGTTGGAAGACTTGTAATACTGCATTCTGACCACTGCGCCACCACAATTTGCTGAATAATAGGAACAGACCTGAGTCTGCAGTTCAGCCATCACGTCACAGAATTTTCCTTCATTTAAAAATGCATGAATGAATGAATGAATTCTGACGTAGAATGTAATCAGGAATGGTGCAATCTTTGTTGCTGAACTTTCACTCCCATCATAATCAAATTATAAGGCTGAAGAGCACGTGCTGAGAGTTGTAGTCATGCAATGTCTGGAAGGACACAGAATAGGATACCCCATTCCTGAAAACAAAAAAGAGCTTCTGCGGGGGGAAAAAAATCAAAAGCAATCATCTTCTCTTTCAGTAATTTAAAAAGGTCCATGAAGCTCTTCTGGTGAGCAAATTCTCCAAAGACAATTCCTTCAATTCAGTAGGGGAGATCACAGGACACCTTTAACCTGGACCGCACCATATAATGACAGGAGGTAATTTGGAATACGGGCATCACCAAATTTGGAACATTTGGAGGTAATTTGGAATACGGGCATCACCAAACTCTCAGCAAACACAGATGAGCTCTGCAGTCTGTAGACATTTACGGAGCTGTGGGAAGGGGAGAGGAACTGATGAAGCATATGCTTTATACACATAATCCACAACTTAGGTTGCTGAATGAGATGTCAAGGATTTAAGGATGAAGCTGGGTGAGAGCATCACTGTGTGATTGTCATCCTACTGCAACTTTGCTTTGTCATGAATGACTATGATAAGGTCCCAAGAAGTTGGGTGAGATTAGCAAATAAAATGCTGGATGTGGAAGGAGGAGACTGGTATGTAAATCTTCTCTCAGCTAAGCAGCTCACTAGATGACTTGGGCTTTAAGATACACGCTTTAGCCTAATCTATTTCCCAGGGCTCTTGTGGGGAATCAAATAAAAGGAACACAATGATCAAATCTTTTGTTACTAATAGGAATGGTGACATTAAATAGATAGGGAGGAAGCCAGGTAGATAGTGGCTAGATGGATAGACAGAAAGACAGACAGATATCAATAGAATAATGATGTCAACTCTGAAGCTGACCTGGCCAAAGCCATTTTGGGCTTCAGTGTTACCACACTGGAGCTGAGGGATAGGGAGGGAGGAATAGAGATAGTTGGGGTTTCGTAGCCAAAACAAAATACTTTCTCCTGGAAACCAGGGACATTTTTACACTTGGTCAGAGAGGAGGAGAAGTGGTGTTGCCAGACAACTGGAAGGCACCCTGATTGGACCATGTGACTGATTGTTTGGAAAGGGGATTTTAAAAAAAACTTTTAATTAGGTGAAAACTGCAGGAAACTTCAGAGTCAGTTTTCACCAGAACTGTGCCAATATGATATATCCAATAAAACTATTATTTGAGGAATTTACCTGCCTCGGAGTTTTGTTGGCTATGGAATTATTACTTGGAACCCTGACAAATGATAGATAAAGATAGAGATGATAGAGAGAGAGAGGGAGAGAGAGAGAGAGAGAGAAAGGGAGGGACAGAGATGGATAGATGGGGAGATGATAGAGATATAGATAAATTATAGAGATAGACAGAGAGACAGAGAAACAGTTATTCTTTGTCTCTGGTTGGTGACATACTTCTGCATTGGGCTGTAGGATTTCTTCAGTGCTACAACCAAAGACCTATTTTTGAAGATCGTAATACTGGCAATGTTATCGAGGCAGGTAATGAAACATCTACAAATGAAAAATCTAACTAATAAAAGCTCCTTCACTCTCAGCTACATATATTCTCCAGCATGACAACACCATTTTGTGCCTAGAGCTGCAGTTATCAGTTCACTCAACCATAGAAGTGAATGGGAAATTCCTACGTACGTTTCTTTCTCTTCCCTTTTGCCATATATTTTGAATTTCAAGGTCTAGGGTCAAGCTATTTTTACACACAGTGTTCCTGACAGTAAAAATAACCAGGGACTAAGACATAAACCAGAAAATCTGGTTGTGTGAAACAGTCCCAAGGCACAAAGCAATTAATAAAAATAAATAAATAAATAAATTGGATCTATCTGTACCTGTAACTTATCACTTCAAACAGCTTCTTGGGGAAATTCAGGATAGGACCTTTTAATACTTCAACCAGGGATATAGCATTTATATTTATATACTGCTCCATAGTGCTTTAGACCACTCTCCGAGACATTTCAATATTAGTATATTGCCTACCACAATCTGAGCCCTCATTTTACCAAACATAGAGAGATAGATACTGTTGATAGATAGATAGATAGATAGATAGATAGATAGATAGATAGATAGATAGAAAGATAGATATAGTAGAGATAGAGAATTGTTTAGTATAAAGAACATAGAGAACAAATTTGTATTAAGAGAAAAGTGTGGGAAGATTTCAGACTAGGAGTATCAAGGACTTTATTTCCATATTCCAGGGCAGATGTAAGTCTGTTTGTCTCACTAGACTTGAATACGAGCAACTGGCACCCTGGATTTCTTTCATCCATCATTGGCTCTGTCAACACAGGACAACTAATCCTGTTTCCAGTGACCTCTGACCAGCTGGCTGAGGGAAGGAAGGTGACTACTGTTCAACTGCAGGGAAAGTCAGACAAAAATTATCAATTTTAAATGCCTTATTTTTTTAGCAGAAGAAATCAAATCCAAAAAAAAAAAAACAAAACCTGAGAAAGAAGCTGGGTTTTCTGGGAAGCCAGTCTCTCCCTAAACAGATGTGTGCTGTATTTTAGTGGTTCAGAATAGGTATTCTCATCTGTAATACTGGAGGGCTAAAAAAACCCCACCCAATACAGGTAGTCCTCACTTAATGATGGTAATTGGGACTGGAATTTTTGTTGCTAAGCGAGGTGGTCCTAAAATGTAACGTCCTGGGTCTATGCCACTTAACAACAGCAGTTCCAACAGTCCCTAGTTATGGTATTTAAGTGATTCTCATGCTATTGTTAAGCCCATTGTCACATGGTCAGTATTTGTACCTCCTGCTGGGTTCCCCAATGACTTTGCTTGTCAGAAAACTGGCAGGGCAGCGTTGGTTGCAAATCATGAGATCTGTGATGCTGCAATGGTCAGAAATCCAGACCAGTTGCTAAAGGCCCAGATTACAATCATGAGATGGGTACTGAAGATGGGTTGCAAGCAGAGGTGGTATTCAGCAGGTTCTGACCAGTTCTGGAGAACCGGTAGCGGAAATTTTGAGTAGTTTGGAGAACCAGTAAACACCACCTCTGAATGATCCTGCCCCCAACTCTTCTCTGCGTCCCATTGAGTTCCAGCTGATCAATTGGGTCTTCTTTGGTTGTCCTGCACAGGAGAACAGAGTGGGAAAGCAGGTTAGTGGGGTGGGGAGGGAATGGGGATTTTGCAGTAACCTTCCTCTGCCACACCCAACAAGCCACACTCACAGAACCGGTAGTAAAAAAAAATATGAATCCCACCACTGGTTGCAAGGTTCACGCCATTGCAAGTTCAAGTTCAAACATCCTTATTAAATGAGAACCATTTGTATTAAGGATGGGAGTGTCCCTGGGATGTGAGGTCAAAAATGAAGGTATTGTGATTTGTGTAAAAAAGGTGCAGGGCTTTGATTGCTTGGTGGTGGTTGCCACCTTCAATTTTTTGACTCCCCTGCAGACGTCCCTGTACAAAACAGTTTTATAGGGGAGGTAGAGTGGCAACCAAAATAGATTATGGTTATAATCTTGTAATGGTGATGCCTCCTATGCAGAGGACATAGATGAACTACATGGTCTTTTAGAGAAGTGAATTTATAACCTTCACTATCTTTTCTTTTGCCAATCCAGGACACACCCACACCCAAATATCTTTGCTTAGAACAGAGAACATTTCTGTCCTATGTTGAAGTGCTGAAGACTCATCAAAAGATTTATTAGAATCCTGTAAGATAAACCCACCTTACAAGCTGAGAGACAACAGACTGCCTGAAGCCAATTAATTAATTTAAGGAGGGATTCAAACCAGGGACTTCATTTATTTATTCATTCATTAATTTTAGGGCCAGGGGCTTGAGGCAGTGTATGGAGCAGCCTCTCCTTCATAGCTTCCTTACTCAACAGCCCTATGAGGTAGGTTGGGCTAAAGAAAATCTCGCGAAGATTTAAACTAATTAAACATCAGTGTGTATCCGCTAGAATCTAAACTGAAGTTCTACATGCTGTAGGAATTCAGCCAATATGTGGAAAGTTGCTGTACAAATGGATTTTCAATAAAGGAGAATATTTGTAGCTCAGGGTTGAAATGAGAGGTCCTTGGTGCTCTCTAAGTTATATAACAAATGACAGACTGTTAGATACTGTGAGTTTTTGCCCAATGTCTGATTTTACTTGTTCCCAATCAGAATACACACAACCTGAGGTTCAAGTTATATGACAGTTAATAGTCGCGGTGAGAAAAGGGCAACGTATAGTTAATGTGTTCTTAAAGTACAGATACTCTTGATGCGGTGATCACAAATCACTTGTGGCAACAACTACTCTAATATAAAAGGCTGGAAGATTCCAAGCAGCCAATGAACTGGACAAATGGGAAACAGGTAGATAATTACAGCAACCTTGGAGTTGCTATTCTGCAGAGGTCCTTCTCTGCAGAATGTTTAGGACAACAGTCCTAAATCTGCCTTTGCTTCCTTTATCAGCTTTAATATCTTAATAATTTATTACTTCAAATAACCTCTTTCTGCGATCATAACTCCCACACCTTGTTTCCTTTTCTATCATTTTTAACCAGGAGGGTAACTTTCTCAGTATTTTAAAAGGAAGAAGTTAAAAGTTACCCATTCTTCAGTTACCCATCATTGAAATCAAAGCATTCTGCAGTGTTCTATCAGCTTTCTCCAAACTGGCATCCATATTGGCTGGGAATATTGGAATGTGTAAAGTCTGAATTCATCTGACTGCGGAATCTGCAAAATGGTTTCTTCTAGCTCAGGGGTCTCCAACCTTGGCTCCTGGAAGCCTGGCGGACTTCAACTCCCAGAGTTCCACAGCCAGCAAAGCTGGCTGTGGAATTCTGGGAGTTGAAGTCCGCCAGGCTTCCAGGGGCCAAGGTTGGAGACCCCTGTTCTAGCTGATAGAATTGAGGGGATGTTTTCTTGGAGTTAGGAAGGAAGCTTTGCACCCACTTGGGCTTTTATGATATATAAACTATGACTACTTCAGGTGATAAGTGGGTCATTGACAGTAAGAGAACGATGTTTACCAGAACAAAATACCTGTGTTCCCAGTCTGTAATCAAGGTGTTTTTTTCCAAAGACCTCAGATGAGCCTTTGAAATCAGAAATCCAGACAGACTGATATAAACAAGATGATACAGTCAATACCCCAACAACAAGGGATTAAGGCTATGTGAGTAATTTCTTGGAAAGGCTGTCTTAATAAACCACAGCAATTTGAAAGAAAAGACAGGGGAGGGGAGGTGAGAAGCATGCAAAAGTAGAGAAGAACCTGGAGCTGGAAATTATGTGTCACATATCTGGAAAGCTCAAAGGTCGGGACAGGTAGGTAAAGATGGAAAATAGACAGATTGCCTGCTAAGTCAGCTTAGCTGAGCAAACACAGACCTCCCGGGTATTTTATCTTGCTTTGTTCCCACGGGCACGGGGTAGGATTAAGGAATTCTCAGCCAGAAGTGAGCTTCTTCCTTGTGTGGTCTGCTCTGATGTTTATTCACAACTTAGTGGCCTACTGACATGTTGGAGTTCTACAAAACAGACCTGTTAGCTATTTAGGAGTACTTGAACCCTGCCAACAATAATGTGTAGAGTCAAGGCTATAGTTTTCCCAGTTGCAATGTATGGCTGTGAAAGTTGGACCATAAGGAAGGCTGAGCGCCAAAGAATTGAGGCTTTTGAACTTTGGTGCTGGAAGAGACTCCTGCGAGTCCCTTGAACTGCAAGGCGATCCAATCAGTCAGTCCTAAAAGAGACCAACCCCTGACTGCTCTTTGGAAGGCCAGATCCTGAAGATGAAACTCAAAATACTTTGACCACCTAATGAGAAGGACTCACTGGAGAAGAGCCTAAGGCAATAGAAGAACGGGACAATAGAGTATGAGGTGGCTGGATAGAGTCCCAGTCGGCCTGAGCTTAAATGGACTCCAGAAGATGATAGAGGACAGGAAGGCCTGGAGGAACATTGTCCATGGGGTCGTGATGGGTCAGATACGATTTCGCAACCAACAACAATAACAAACCTGAGCAGTTTTGCAATGTGCTAGTAGATTAACATGCTTGGTATGCCTTGCAGCACTTGGATAAAACTGCTGATAAGTTATCCAAAAATTAGCCCATGATCCATTGGTGGACCGAGACTGACTTACGATTTACTAATAATACATTCACCTATGATCCACGAGGATACAGACACAATGTCCTCAGGTAATGTCTGCCTTCCTATACTTAGAACCAAGTAGCATTAATATAAAGTCCTTAGTGCTCTTTTTTGTTTTCTTGTAGACGTTTCATTATTCATACCAGGTAACGTCATCAATGCACTAGTCTGGTAATGAAACATCTGCAGGCAAACAACCAAGCTCAGAGAGCAGTAAGGACCTCACAGTTCAATCCTGAGCTACAAATATTCTTTTCTATTAGTAACTAATAATTTCAATGTTGAATGAGTTCCAGATGATCACACAGTAGCCTGAAAATGGAATAAGTTCAGAGAATAGGAATTAAGATACATCATAGGTCAGAAGATTGCTACCATTTTAAAAGATACCTAAAAGGATGCCAGCTGATTGGAGGCCATGATTCAAATGCAAAACATAAGAGGATTTAGTTATGGAAGGCAAATTCCAAATGAATCTTAGAGATGGAAGGATATCTTAACAGTAAGAGTGGTTGGAAAATAGAACCAATGACTCATAGAAGAAGGTTCTTCATCTTCCATAGGTTCAGGTAAGGGAGTCAACTGTTATAGATAGGTCAATGGGTAGTTTATTTAGGATTGCAACATTGAACAGGAAAGTGGACTTGATGATTGCATGGTTCCTTCCTAAAATCCAAGTTTGAGATTCTAATATTTATACGACACATGCATGGCTAAGGAATCTATGTCCTTAGGACAGTTGAGGCCACCAACACTGTTGTGAGTCTACCTTCATGTGGATTTTAATGGAAAGAGATCTTAGATGCAGAGAGATTGAAGAACTTGGGCTTCTGCAAATATATGTACATTTCTTGCTTCAAGCCATTACAATGATGAAAAAATCTTGGAGATTTTAATACTTTCAGGGCCAATCAACTAAGGTTTTCAAACCTACTGTTGACTGTAAAAATAAACAAATAAGACAACATTTCAAACCCATTTAAATGAGAGAAAATGGGGGAAGGGATTTCTTTAAAAAGCAAATCATATTTTTAATGTTTAGCCAAGTTGTATCAATCAGCATTGGTAAGGAAGATGTGACATCACAATAAATAGAGAAAGTTGCATTTCCTTTCTCTCTAGGTAACTAAATGCAAATCAAGGAACTTTCTCAATGATGTGCTACCTTTTTCAATGCAAGGAGATCATTTCTAAAATAGGAAGAAATGGAACATGTTCTTCCATTTAAGCAATGAAATATTTGCTTCTTTTGGTTTGAGTTTACCTTACCGAATTGTTTTGTGCTTTGGAATGCCAGAAAACCGGCTTCAGTAAAAAAAAAAAGAAAATATCACAACTTTAGGAAATACCTTTTGGTAATTAAAGTTTGTGTTTCAAATATTTCTGTGCATAAATTATGTTAAAAACTATGGAAGCTAAAAAAGCATGTTTTCAGAGCTTTCTTTACTCCCAGCCTATTAAATTCACTTGGAACTATTTTTATTGGCATTATTTGCAAGCAAGTACATTTAAAATTACTTAAAACTTCCCCCCTTTGCCTTAGAATTCTGATAATGTTCAGAAACTTTACAGAGAACAGTTACATAAATGCATGTGAAGTTGGCCGATCTCCAAGAAAGTTTCATTTCCTTTATCCAAATTACAAAGGCAAGATTAGACTTTCTGTTTCTTCTGAAATGCACGATCCAATCTATTTCTGCTCATTCAGAACCATTTCTAATATGATATATATTGATATCTGTTATAATGTGCAAATAACAATGGGCTGAAAATATACCACAGAGAGGAAAGATTTGGTATAAGAGCCCTTCATTATCCTCGACCCATTGTCAGTCAAAGAAAGCCCACTGATTATAGGTAACAAAAGCACAAAATTAGTGGCCTGCCTATATATTCTAGGTAGGTATACTTCTATATGTGGGAGAGAGAATGAATAAGAAAGAGTGCTGATGTATTATGCAAATCACTAACCCACTTAATGAACTCTGGATGAGACTAATTTCACCCAGAGATTCTCCCAGATGCTAAAGAACTATTTCTGGTCAACCAAAGTCATGGAGATGATCCACCAAAGAGTTCACAAGCTCTTCTGATTTAATGGGGGTGGGGAAAGGCGGGGAAATGAAGTAGGAGTGACATCAACCCCAATCCTACCCAAAAAAATTTTGTTAACCATTTCTGATTCATTTAATTATAAATTGGGAGGCAGGAAAAAAAAAAAAAGCTGTCTCATCTGTTCCCTTGGCAGTTGTAGAAGGACTGGAGAGAAAACTATAGGCTGTAGGCTGACTTGGGGAAAGAATGACTATGAATATATAGCCAGTATATTATGGCCATCAACTTTTGAATAGGTCCCGCAAAAGCATGTTCTCAGAGCATTATTCTTCAGTTGCCTACATCTTGATTCCATTAGGATGACAACACTAGGCTGGAATTCTGAGCAAGCTATGATCTGAAGTTGACAGGAGGAGGATGATAGGCTGGAGAAGGCTACCTAACAAAACTGTTGTTTTCTCCTGGAAAGGCAAAATGAAGAAAACCTTGAACCTTGGTGTGCTACAAGGTTCCTCTTGTCTAAAATGAGGAATAAACTGGAAATCTACACTCTGTAGACTTGATGGATTGGAGACAAGAAGACTTCACTTCGGTTTTATGTCAGAAAAGCAAGGCAAGAGATTAGAAGAAGGTATTAGAATTGTTTAAAATGTGGAGTGCGCGCACAGAATGAGCATTTTGCACGAATGTGCATGATCACCAAACCGGTTGTTATACCGGTGGAATTCCACGCCTGCTGGCAAGCCATCATCTGTTCAAAGTTGCCATGTCTCCAGAGATAATCGGTTAGCGGCTGCCTGCTAAAAGAAACCATAAATAGAGGCAAAATAAGATGTTGCATTTTTGAACAGCTGAAACATTTTTGACCCCCGGCTCATACTTCATTCATTTTCTCCTGCTCTCCAATATAAGGAAATGACAGGAAGTTTTGACAGAGGTCTGAAGCCAAGCCCCAGTCCTGGCTGTCTCTTGGGTTACACAAAGGTCCTTGCTCTTACTTTAAAGTCTCTTATGTGCACTGTACACGGTTGGAAGATCATGAAGACCAAGTTATGAAAAGGACGAAATCTATTGTATGTGATTGCTAAGAAATAATGGCATATAATCAGTCAAACTTTCAATCTTTCAATCAATCAATCATCAATCAATTAATCCATTTGCATTGGAAGAAAAGCTTGAATTCAATGCTTCCCAAGCCTGCTACTTATCTTAAAAAGTAATCCATGACATTAATAATTGCTTATAAGGCAGCTCTACTAGTTACCGCTGGGATTTTATTAGGGTAGCGGTTAAGACCCTGAGCTTGTCGATCAGAAAGTTGGCAGTTCGAGACTAAGTACCACATGATGGGGTGAACTCCTGTTCTGGACCCAGCTCTTGCCAACCTAGCAGTTTGAAAGCATGCAAATGCAAGTAGAAAAACAGGTATCAAATAAAAATAGGTACCAAATAAATATACTACATACTAAATAGTTACTATTGTTCTAACTGACAGGAAATTTCTCCTTTATTTAGGTTGGTGAAATTTTCTGACAGGGCAATTAATCAGTGGAATGACTTGCCTTCAGAAGTTGTGGGCGCTCCGACACTTTTTTTTAAAGAACAGATGGGACAACCACTTGTCTGATATATGTGCAGAGTTCCCAAACCTCCAAGGATTTGTCTGAAATAGTATTGGGCCGGGATGGCGAATCTATGCCACGCATGCTGGAAGTGGCACGTAGAGCCATCTCTCCGGGCATGCCAGCCATTGCCCGGTGCTTTTCTGGATTCCAGCATGCGCAAGTGCGCCAGCCAGCTGGTTTCGCATGTGCGGGAGCACCAGAAACTGGAAGAGTAGTGCTCCAGAGCACATGCATGCACCTGCCAGCTGGTCATTGTGCATGCATGTGTATTAGAAACATGCATGTGCATTAGAAACATGTGCGTGCCGGGAAGCTAAGTTTCCAGCTTCCGTTGCTCCTGTGCATGCGTGTCTTTTAATTTTCGGTGTGTGTGCTCCTATTTTGGCACTTGGTGCTGAAAAGATTAGCCACCACTGGTATAGGGTTTCCTGCCTGAATGGGGGTTGGACTAGAAGGCCTCCAAGGTCCCTTCCAACTCTGTAATTTTTTTTTATTCTGTACCATTTTGGTGGGAAGGTAATAGTGTTCCGTGTGCCTTGGTTTATAGTCGTGCTGGCAACATTGACCATGGAAGCGTTCTCAGACAATGTTGTCTTCCTCGACTTATAAATGGAGATGAGCAAACATCTCCTGGAGTCAGACACAACTGGACAGGAGAACCTTTACCTTTTTTAAATGCATAGGGGTGTGTGTGTGTGTGTTGATGTGCCCAAGTATCAAAAGAAACATGCAATGTTTCAGCAAATTTATTTCATCCCTCCGTCCCCTCCTTCCCCAACACTTTATTCAAACAGCTTGGAGTCAAAGAAGTTGGAAACACCTGCACAATATTCTTGCTTGCCTCTCAGCGCTATATTTTGATGCCCGTGAATATTTATAAGCACTTATGTCACTAATGTTGTTGGCATTGTTAAATCTTGATTGTGGAGTTTGTAAATATTCAAAAGAAGCAGATGTTTACTAATCCCTCTTTACCTTAAAGGGAGGAAATGCAAAAAAAAAGGGAGGGGGATTGAGACGGCAGGCTGATAAAACCTGTATTCCCAACAGAAACCACTTCAAAACACATGGCTGCAACCTGAAGCTTACAAATGGGAAGCTTCCCAGGTCAACATCTGAAACCTGGAATGCATTTATGTGTAAATTGCAATTAATTATCAACATTCTTATGTAACTTAATTGCAAGAACTAAACGGGGAGCTTTTTGCCAGCCTGAATCAACAGAACAGAACAGAACAGGAGATGGCACCAATCGTTCCAATGGATTTTCTGTCCTGAATGCATAATCAGGCCCGTTATTTCTCCAAAGGATCCTTCTCCTATGAAACAGGCATCTGGTTTTCTAGTTTAGTTTAGGGCACTTGATATTTCTTTCTAATTTCTCGGGAGGGCTTTAATTTATTCTTGGAGCTTGGCAGGAGATCTCTGTCTCTCTCTCTCTTTCTTTTTCCCTTAGATTTTCTCAGCCTTCTGCAAACTCATGTTTCCTAATTTGAAAAAAAAAAAATCCCACTGGGAGGAATCTCCTTATATTACCTTCCGTTGAAGGTTAATAGAAGTCAAGCAAGGCTGCAAGACCCTAAAAAGATGACTGACATGTGACTGACAGATCAGGGGGGCACACCTAGTAACTTAACAATACGGCAGGAAGATCGTCCTCCATCCATTTCAGACTGAAATTTCTTTCTCGGATGAAATAAATGTTAGGATCAACTTTGTTTTCATCAGGTTGATCACCTTTTGATAACATTTATGAAGGCTGCCCCTGAGATTGATTGAAAGTTCATAGCATGAAAAAAAAAATGCAGAGGAATTTTCCTGCATGACACCATCACTTCTACAATACTAGATTTCTGGTGTGATGCTAACACAGATTTTAATAACATTAAATGCCACCTTGCATAGCCATGTGCATGAGTAGCCGGCCATGTACATTATCTAAATAAATAAATTTTTAAAAAATATTTTTTAATGTCACTGTGTTTTAATTATTTTTTCACTTGTTTCTGTGGTTGGTAAGCTGCCCAGAGTCACTTTGTAGGGGAGAACGTAATAAATAAATTTAATATATTATTAAAAAATAAATAAACAAACAAACAAACAAATAAAGAATGAATGAATGAATGAATGAATGAAAATGTGGCAGAGACTTCCAAGCCACTCAGGATTACAGGTAGTCCTTGACTTACAACTATTCACTTAGTGACTGTTGGAAGTTACAATGGCGCCGGGGAAAAAAGTGACTTACAACTGCTGGAGCATCACCATGTTTAGTCGATCAAAATTTGGGTGCCTGGCATATATTTATGACAGTTGTGCTAGCCAGGCATTATATAATAACTATTTGTCATCTTCCCAGGCAAAGTTAATTGTGGGGGGAGGGGAACCAAGTTTTCTTAATGAAGGTGTGGTTCACTTAACAACCTTGGCAAAAAAAGTCATAAAATTGGAATGAACCGCTTAGAAACTGTCTTGCTTAACAAGGTAGAAATTTTGGTCTCAATTCTGGTCATATAAAGAAAAGTCTTGGGCCAATCACTCCTTTTCAGTCCTAGGAAGGAGACAACAGCCAGCCTCTTTTGAACTCTTGCATAGAAAACTGCAGGGGGACATATCCAGGCAGTTGCCAGGAGCCAACACGGACTTGAAGGCATTAAAGTCCTTACTAACGACAGAAGCAGAATTACAGAAATGTAATTTACTGTCAGGCAATGAATTGGAAGCAGGGATGTCTCAATAACTGTAGATGTGTTTGTCTGCATCTCCCATCCTTACAAGGCTGGCAGCAGCAGAAGCCGTCAGAATGACTGAGTAAAGCTGTTGAGAAACCCCACCTGAATGTAAACTAGCCAGACTGACGGAGTGAAACTGTTGAGAAATGGCACCTGAATGCAAGCTGGCAGAAGGCAAAGAGTGGGTGGTTTTTATGGTGTAATGTTTAGTTGGTCTACTCTCTACAGCTCCGAGTCTTGCAAAGTTCCAATTCACTCAGTTAATTCACCTGCCCAGATACTGTGGAAAGAACAATACCTCAATAGATTCTTCTCGTGTGACATTAAATATGACAAGGTTATCATTTAATATACTATCACTCAAGCATTGATTTATGGCCTCTCAGAGAAACATCTAATTCTGAATACCCTCCTATTTCCTTGGAATGGTACTTGGAAATAACTCTTACTCTGGCCTATGTTCTCATGGCTCAAAAGAAAAACTTGGTAGAATTAATTGCAAATAAATGTTTACTTTTATTGATCAGATGCTGGGAAGGAAGGAAGGAAGGAAGGAAGGAAGGAAGGAAGGAAGGAAGGAAGGAAGGAAGGAAGGAAGGAAGGAAGGAAGGAAGGAAGGAAGGAAGAAGGAAGGAAGGAAGGAAAGAAGTAAGTAAGTAAGTAGTTCTAAGTTCTAAGTTAGTTAGTTAGTTCTAAAGTCACAGTGTACAAACTTGAGAATCTCTCTTCTCTATTTTCTACTCTGTCCTCCAAGCCAGGAGGATTCAATAAATCTATCTTGCATATATTAAAAGGCATTAAATATCCAGGCTTAGGATGGGGGATATCTGATCTGGCAACTACATATATGGAAAGATTTTTGGAATTGTGGTCAACCATAGACAACACAGAAATGAGTTACTAAAAGAAATGAAAAACCTTCAAATCGATAGAGATATAATAATATTCTACTTTGTATCTTAAAACCTTGGACACTCTGTCCGAAAATCATGCTTTAAAAAGGATTCAGGCAACATGGGAATGGTTCCCAAAAGGCTAGCAAACATAACCAGGACAGTTAAACTAAAAGTTCTCTAAGGACAGATTGAGAGGGGAGGAAATCATTATTTTGCCTAAGGGAAGATATGATAGCTATCTTCAGACACACAAAGGAAGATAAAAAGGAAGTTAAAATCCAGGGCACACAAAATGGATTTAAGTTTCAGCAAGGCTTATTCTGATTGAATGTTAGGGGAAAAAAAAGATAAGAATAAGAGAAATTCCAACATTGGAATTAATTCTCCAAGAGATGTAGTTTCTCTGAATGTGTCATTCATGGGGCATGTTCTGTTGGGAATGCTTTGATTTACAGAAAAACGAGCTGCATCCTGATGGCCTAAGTGTTTCGTATAAAGTTTATAAATTGTACACCATAAATTTATTTTGTCTAAATCTTAATTGTGCAAATTAATTATTCAATGTACAAATTCCCTGAAAGCAGTAGCTGTAGGAGAATGTTGCCTAGTTAGACAATGACTATGAGTGGTTTGTACCTGGGTGGGAGATTATTTTATTGAATTGGTATTCTGGACTGGGAAGTTGCATAGATAGATAGATAGATAGATAGATAGATAGATAGATAGATAGATAGATAGAAAGTTAGATAGATAGATATGGTATTCAGCTTTGTTCGGGTATTTTCCCATGTCATTATAGTTGTGCTTTTAAAGTTGTAGCAACGTTTCAGCATAATCTCATCTGCCATCATCAGGCTTCTGTATTGTGTTCGTCTGTGAGTCAGACTTTTACAGTAAAATTTGGAAAATACCAGAATAAAGCTGAATACCATTCATGTAAGTACCCGTGAAAACTTAAGAAAACAAATATATATCTATATCTATATATATATGAAGAAGATTTGGGCAGACCACATCACACTGTGGCTAAGAAGACCTCATAGAACATCCATGAAGTCATCAAGAATGAAGCCTGACTCACAGGAAATTTATTTTGCTCAGGATGTCTGCTCCCACTGCTAGAGCTCCCTGTATTTAAGATCAGGAACTCTGATACAACCATTCTTTGTGGTTCCTTTATTTTTAATACAGCACAATTAAGGCATGCACACCAGTAATTTTCCAGTAAATGGGGTGAAACAAGAGAAGGGGGTCACTGAGTACCATCTGGATCCCACCCCTCCAGACATTCAATTGCTCTTCTCTGGTGTTAGGCTGGAAATATATTCTGCATTTTCCCTGCTCCATTTTTCACCATAGTCATTGTCTTTAATAAAAATGCATTTTTTTAACCTTTGGAAGAAAACACACCATTTGCCTCTGAAAACCTGACTATTCCCATGGCCACAGGGCCAAAGCAGTTGTAGCAATTGAGGATTAGTGACCTGAGTTGCTAATCTGTGTGGTTTGCTTTGATGTGCATTGTTTTTATGATTGCTTTCAGTTTGAATGCTACCCAAATTTGTGCTGCGTTGAAGCCTTATTAGCAAATAAATAAATAAATACTAGCACCACTGACTGGCTTGCATGAATTAAGAGAGACAAAGTGAGAGAGGATTGCAGGCTAAAACATATGAGTGCTTGCAGGAATTGGGTTTGTCTAATCTAGTGAAAAGAAGGACTAGGTGTGACATGATAGCAGATTTCCAGTACTTGAGCAGCTGCCACCAAGAAGAGTGGGTCAACCTTTATTTCCACAGAAGGCAAGACAAAAAAGCAAATGGATAGAAACTGAACAAAGAGAGAAGCAACTGAGAACTAAAGAGACATTTCCTGACAATGAGAACAGTGGAATAGCTTGCTTTCAGAAGTTATGGGTGCTGCAACATTGGAGGATTTTAAGAAGAGACTGGACATCTATTTGTCTAAAATAGTATAGGGTCTCTTGCTTGAGCAGGGGGTGGACTACAAGACCTCCAAGGTCCCTTCCAACTTTGTTATTCTGGCTATTGAAAGAGTTATGTAAAGAAATTATAAGCACTTTGACAATGGAATTAAAATTAAAACAACAACAACCTGTGGGAAACTGTGGGAAGGCAAATTTTGCTAACATATTACACAAAGCTTTAAACATACTCTGTAAAGAGACACAAAATCCAATGCACGGCTTTTGCATTTACAGAAACTGTCTCAGCAGTGTGTTACTTTAGATTGACTCACTGAGGCATCAATATGCGTAGGAAACCAAGTTCACTTCCACCCATTGAAAGGACTTTAATGAATAAGTTAAATTAGTAAGGAGGAAAGATGTAGGAAGATTTCAGTGATTCTCAGAATCTTGGAGAAGTTAGAAGATGTATTACTAAACAAATATTCCTATCATTTAGGTTGGGGGAAGGAACTATCAGTGTTACACCAATTTCATAACAAGCTGAGTATAGATAAAGACAACATATTAAAAAGTAGAGATATCACCTTGCTGACAAAGGTTTGTATAATGAAAGCTGTGGTTTTCCCAGTAATTATGTATGGCTGTGCGAGCTGGACCATAAGGAAGGCTGAGCACCAAAGAATTGATGCTTTGATCTGTGGTGCTGGAGAAGACTCTTGAAGGTCTCTTGGACTGCAAGGAGATCCATCAGTCAATCCTAAAGGAAATCAACCCATGACTGTTCTTTGGAAGGAGAGATCCTGAAACTGAAGCTCAAATATTTTGGCCACTGTAGGAAATTAGCACCCACCCCTCTCCTACAAAAATGATACATTTTAAGAAATATTAATAGGGCAGAATATTTCCCTTAAAAGGGAGATAGAAACTCAGTTACCCCACCTTTGTCAATGGGCCATTAGGGCCTAGGTCAGTCTATCCTACATAACAAAGATCTACCTCCTTTAGGTAGAGCCATAGTAGGAATTGCTCAAAGCCCTTTAATTACATCATCACCCAGCAAGAGTCAACCAAGCTTGGGACTCAAAAGACAACTTACAAAGTTACCCCTGCATGGTCCCATGGGAGTCTGACAACCAATCAGAATACAAGCTCAAATTCAAAGCCCAACAGAGGGTATAAATCTATCTCCTTCTCTCACTCATGTGCCTTTTTGCCCAGGACCTCAAGCCTTGTGATCCTGTCCACCATTAAACTATCTTTCCAATCAGCCACCATGTTTCCAGTGTCTTTTTCCCCACTTGGAACTGAATCCAGAAGGATATTTCTTCCAACACCACCAAATGAGAAAAGAGGACTCCTTGGAGAAGACCTTGATGTTGGGAAAGATGGAAAGCTAAAGGAGAAGGTGACAGCAGAGGATGAGATGGTTAGATAGCATCATCAGCGCAATGAACATGCATTTGAGCAAACTCTGGGAGACTCTGGAGGACAGGGTGGACTGGCTTGCTATGGTTGTGAAGAGTCAGTCATAACTTAGTGACTTAGTCACAATGTAAGAAATACACTTAATAATAAATCCTTGCTTCTTTTATTCACTTTATCTATTTATCAAATTAATGACGATCTAAGCAGAACTTTTGTTGTATTATGTGTTGTTTTGTTTTACCTGAATGTTAAGGTTATAACTAATGAGCATGGTGGCCTTTGAAGCTGGTAGCCATTCATGCACACTCTTTGACAACATATCATAGGTGTTTGTGAAAGGAAATGTATATTTATTGCTTTGGAAACAATACAGATACCAATAAATCTTCCTACCAGTTTGTTTATTTGTTTTGTATCTTCCCACAATTGGAAAACAAAAAGGGTTTCAGTAGTTGTACAGAATGAGTTTATACTTGTCAATCATTTTTTAAGACAGTGCAGAAACTCCTAGTAAAGTATTGAAATCCTTCCATCAGCATTGCTTTGTTAATCAAAACCAAAACACCAAAAAAGAAAAACACATTGAAACATAACTATACAAAAAAAACTATATCGCATTTTCAACACAGTTATTTTTGGATCATAGATATGAAGTGGTCTCCTGACAATCCTTGACCTAATTGTCTTTCATTTGCCACAAAATGTGTTGGTTTTCCTCTTCAAAGTAGCCCTCAGAAATCATCATTCTTCCCCTGGGGGAAGGCAGAAATAGGGATCTAGACATTCCACGGCAGCAAGAAACTTGAATAAACCCCAAATATAGATTTTCCCATCATCCATCAGAACTTGAGTTGGAAGGAAAGTTGGGTTCTTTTAAACTAATATCTGCCAAATGCAAAACAGGGAAAAAGTGAAAGCTACAATAGTTGGGGTTACAGGTCATCTTTCTAAAGTTTAGAATTAGAAGAATAGAGTTGGAAGGGACCTGGGTGGTCATCTAGTCCAATCCAATGAGAGCTTGTGAGGCTTGTGACGTTTAGAAAGGCAAATGAACTCTGATTCACCCCCTGTTTCCAAATTTAATGAATGACTCCAGTAAGATCCTTGAAAATTGGAACTGCAAATTGGTGCTGTGTAGCAAAGAGGGGTGAGAGGAGGGTGGAAGGAGAAAGAAACACGCTCTTGCCTCTTTGCTGCGAGTGCTTAACTTGTTTATCAAAGAATGCAAAAAAAGGCTCTGCCGTACTGTGGTGGTGTCACTCTGACCTTTGAATGCAACCTTGGATCTCTTCACGCAGCATAACAATGTCTCTTTTGTGCCATGGGTGTTCAGGCCAACAGGAGTCAGGTTTTACTGCTCTGGCAATTTCATCAGACTCTGCATACTTTGGGGCTTATTCAGTTAACATTCTAAAACAACAGGCGCTCAAGATGCCAGAACTTGTCTCTTCTCTGCAGCCTCCGATTTTCATTATCACTTCTTTATCCCAGTTTATTGCAAGCATCCAGGCGGAGGGGAGGGGGGTGCTGGGGCAGAGGGAAAGACTGTAAGCAACAGCAGAGGAAAGAGGAAAACAAAAACAAAAAACTATGCAGCAAACGGGTGTGTGCATTTGTGTGATCATTCACAGATGGGAATGGAATGGGGTTTTGGACAAAGGTAGGCCTCAAACATTTTAGCAAGGGGTTCCCTGTCCAGTTGCTGAGTGGGCATGGCCACAGGGGGTGTTGCCTAGTTGGCCTCCTGCACCATGGTGGTGCTGGTGCTGGTGCACTTTTGCCTTCCCCAGGCTCCAGAGGTTTTCCTCGAGCCTCCAGGAAGGTGAAAATGACCTCCCCAGGTTCCGGAGGCTCTCTGGAAGCCGGAAACGGGCCTGTTTTCTGGCCTTCCTGAACATCTAGGAGGCCCATTTTTCGCCACCCCCGAATCTCCGTGCGCACTCTGGAGTTACTTGCATTTAAAACGGGCCACAATGGGGACTCCTGGGAGGGGTGAGGTGGGATGGGCAGGGCCAGATTTGGGGGGCAGAATCTTAGGTAGGGGCTCTCCTGAACCCCTGCAAACCCCCAGCAGTCCACCACTGATTTTGAATGATTTTATTAAAGCGCAGAAGGTTGTATACAACTAAGGTGTCCAACTTTTTTACAATGAAAAGGACACAAATAAATTGAAGAAAAAAACAAACACTAAAGCCACTTCACGCGGTGCACTCTCTCAAAACAATTCTCCTGTGTGGAGCACATGCACCTCATAGTTGCATCTCACCGCACTGTACTGAGCCTTGACGAATTGTCATGTCAAATATAAATACGTCACATCACACTCAATGGATCGGATGGGCATCGATCAAATACAGAGATTTACAGATTTGTCTTCAAATATGAAAAAGGAGGACATGTAGGAGGACACTTTTCGAGAGAGGACAGAACTTACAAAAGGATGACTGTCCTCCGTAAAGGAGGACAGTTGGTCACCTTAATACAACAGAACTTCAAAGCAGGAAAGAAAAGGAGAAGAAACAAGGAGGAAAGGAGGAGAATCCACCACCAAGTTTCTTAAAAGATGTATGGGGACAGGATGGAAGTCCTTCCCGTGACAAGACAGATTTTCTTGGGGTTATTTTTAAGTAGGAGATTAAGTACAGATATTTACTGAACACAATTTTTCAGAGATGCTTCCTACTGCAGTGTACTGGCTGGGGAATTCTGGGATTCAACTCGTCTTCAATTTGCCAAGGTTGAGAAACACAGCCCTACTGTGTTTAGTAGAACATTTTATTTTTCCCATAGGGTAGTTGAGGGTCTCTTTCGTAACTCCTTGGTATCCGTGAATAGTGCACTACTGAACACATCAGCACACCGAGCCATAACAATTTTCCCTATATTTTTTTTCCCCTTATAAACCGAACCAGTAATTCAGTGGCACAGAGAACATTTTGCTGCCAGAAGCCCACCAAAGTTATTTATTTGTTTGCCAGCTGTTTTTTTTTTTTTTTTTTTTACAAATAACTCAAATTGAATACTTGCCCCTCCATAGTGTAGCATCTATAGCACCATAAATTATTTCACTTTCTAGGCAGAAACTCCTATCAGCTATCCTTTTTGTTTGACTGTAGAAAACACACACACAACAGACAAAAAAAAATTCCTTCAAACAAAAATACATTAGTATAAATCTTGGTTGATCAACGGTTCGAGATGTTACAAAAATTATCTAAAGCTTTTGCATTGAAAAGCTGGGTTTCTCCCAGCAAAGCTGGCTGCTCTATGACTCCGATACTAAGGAAAAATGGCAGGTGGGAATAATGGTGATTTTGCAAACTATGTTTCACAAACAGGGAACATGTGCAACTGTCAGATTCATTCAAATCAACCCACAACATGTGCAGCTCAGACTGCAATATGCATTATAGCCAGCTTCTACCAGATCTATAGGTTTTAACTGAATGAGGAAATGAGGAAACAAGAGAAGTTTAACTGATGGTTAAATTCAACTAAATTAAGAATTTGTGAAAAAGGTATATTTTTCTCATCACCACCTAGAAAAGTGGTTGAAAGTTAACATGGTAACAATTCTTTTTTTAAAGCCACCAACCTGAAACTCTATTCTCTATAATACTGAGAGAGATTATATTTTAATGGGGGAAAACCTTCTATGCCCTAAGAAGAAATAAGGTCATCCTTTCACAGATTTTAAATATGCAGCTGCATATAATCTAACCTTTTTTTTTTTTTAAAAAAAAAAGCAAGTAGCTGGTTGAAAGAAGGGGGAAAATGTTAAGAACAGAATAGGCGAAGATGGAATATTGCTGTGGATTCTAACTAAAAATGGAGTTTTCTTTTTAAGGATGATTTTGGAGAATAAATATCACAATAGTACCAAAAATTTGATTGATTTGATTGCTTATTGTACCCTATGACTATTATTAAGGGTTGTACCTTATGATTCTTGACTCTTGACAAATGTAGCTTTTCTTTTATGTACACAGAGAGCATATGCATCAAGACAAATTCCTTGTGTGTCCAATCACACTTGGCCAATAAAGAATTCTATCCTGTCCTATCCTATCCTATCCTATCCTATCCTATCCTATCCTATCCTATCCTATTCTAAAAAAGAACATAGGTAAGGTGCTTGCAGAAGGAAACCAACAATCCATTTTAGCAGAATGGATAAGTAGAGGTGTCTAGGATGTTGGCAAAAATAATATAGAAACCATAGATCTATCATCTTGATGTGTATGATTCTGGTGGCAATATCTAGCCATTATAGTTCATAACCCCTTAAGATAGTTGTGATGCTCCAATATTTATACAGTATATTTGCTAGTAATCTTACAATAGGAGAGGATGCCTCTGTGGAATTCTAATCTATGTAAAGAAAAACTAGGGGTGATATCATAGCAGTATTCCAATATTTGAAGGGTGCCACAAAAGAGGCAGATCAACCTATTTACTAAAGCACCAGAAGGCAATGGATGAAAACTAATCAAGGAGAGAAGCAATGGAGAACTAAAGAGAATTGTCCTGAAAATGAGAATTATTAACCAGTGAAACAGTTTGCCTTCAGAGGTTCTGGGTGCTCCATCAATGGAGTCTTTTAAGAAGAAGGGATAGTTATTTGTCTGGAATGGTATATAGCCTCTCCTGCTTGAGTGGAGGGTTGGATTAGAAGATTCTAAGATCCCTTCCAATTCAGTTATTCTGTTTCTTTAATTTTTTTCCTGGGCTTCTGTGGGTGAAGATGCTCCATTTTCCACCTTTGAATCTGATCTTCGTGTACTGGAACAGTATTTTTACCTCTCTTGCCTGTGAAACCCGCCTGCTTCAACCCTGAGACACATGAAATAATGTTATATCATTTCAGTTACCTTTGTGGTTTTACACTGAAATTTCAAGTTTCACTTTGAGCTCTGTGTAGAAGCGAAGACAAATCAGTGTGGTCAAAGGAAGCTGTAATGGCTGAGTACTTTCTGAGTGATTATCATCTAAATCAGACAAATGTGAAAATTAGAAACAGAAACAGAATCTAACCAGTCTAAACCAATCCAGGGAAAACATTTAAAGAGTTTTTTTTTCCTGGATTCCCTGTACATTTCAAATCTTAATGAAAATAGAGAGACCCACAGAGCTTTGCACATAAATTGTGTAGTCATGTATGATTTTCATTATTACAAAAGAAAATGTGTGTTTTGTAAATAAGTTGAGTTGTTGATTGGCTTGCTGTCTTTGTCACATCACTGTGTTAATTCTAAATAGTGATGGACAGACCTCTCCATAATCCATCATTTGATTATTGATGATTGATATCAAGATTGTTGATAGAGATTTCAAAATTCTTTCACCTTTTCAAAATATTCACTTTTTTTTAGATTTAAAAGAATGTACATCTATTATGACATTTTGAAGTATGTTTCAAAGTAGGGAATTGTGCTGTTGCTTTTGCCTTTTATTTTAGGGGGCACATGAGATCTTGATAATGCATCTTGGGTGGCATATATAATTCTCTGTTCTTTTCTCTTCTCCACATCACACTGTCATTCATCATAGTTATTCTTGCTTAATAAGCCATTATGTGCTTTGCTTACCTTGTTTGATTAGCATTGACTTGCAAGTATAGACAGTGGAAATAGGACAAATACTGTAAGTATTTGCAATTAAAACCTCCAAGTTTTGTTAGTAATTGTGGAAGGTTTCAGATCTGAAGTTTAAAGCTGACCGGTTGGTTGGTTGAAGGCAAGTAAAACGGAGGTTAAGGCAGAGATGAAAATTCATCACATGACTTCTCCATGAGCTCTGAAAGTTGTTACCAAATTATAACGTTTCGTTTAATAGAAGGAAAAAAAATTAAAGGTATGCCAAACATTCCATCATGCAATGTCTTGACTCTGTATGGGTCATTCTGACTCCAAACAGGCCATTCCAAATCTTCTGGAGATAGTCCAAGTTAAAACAGCCCATCTCAAGCATTCCCTCCCATTTCAAAGTTGAACCACTTCCAGATCACTTATAAAAGCCATTCTGAGATCAAACAGTCTATTTTGTGGTCAAGATGTTCTGTGGTGGAATGTTTAACAAACCAAGGTTGAGGCAGGAGGAGGATGAAATTGAAATGTAAGTGAAAATGAATTAAATGTTCATGTTTACCCTGATCTCACCTATGGCTTTTAAGAGAGAACCTCCTGCCAATCCATCAAAAGACCAAGCATGATACCTGCAGATCCCATAGTAAGGTAGTGTATTTTCACAGATCAGTGGTTGGATCAAAAAATTTTAACTGCTGGTTCTGTGGGCATGGCTTGGTGGGCATGGCAGGGGAAGGATACTGCAAAATCTCCATTCCCTGCCCACCCCACTAACTTGCTTTCCAGCTCTGTTCTCCTGTGCAGGACAACGAAAGAAGACCCAGCCAATCAGCTGGGACTTGGGAGGCAGAGAATAGATGCAGTTGGTGGGGCCAGTCAGAGGTGGGATTTGCCAGTTCTCCAAACTACTCAAAATTTCCACTACCGGTTCTCCATAACTGGTCAGAACCTACTGAAGACCACCTCAGAATACCTGAATACCTGCCACAGATGTACATTACCAATGAGATTTTTTTTCCATTTTTTCCTCCAAAAGAAACATAAGATATAGAGATGGCAATTCATAGGGTCCTGTGAAAAATGAAGCCAGAGTTAAAGAGTTAAAACTGCCAACAACAAAGTACGCATGAAAGTGACGGAATTTGTTTCCTCAACTACAGGAACCGTGCAGATGTGGTATGGGCAAGAAATGCAGCTCATCAGATGACTCAGGAAGCATGATGTGATCTTTACCTATTTTGGAAATGCGACTCGGCTATGCTCAGCTTCTGTACTGATCCTTTCTGAGTTTCAGCAACACCACTAGTTCTATGGAAAGACCTATCTGATAAAGATCTGACTCTTGTCTGATGGATCAGTATGTAAATGGAGGTTAAAATGAACTTTCAAGAAGTACTGAACGTGAAAGAGATTGTATTGGATAGCAAACAACCAACCCAACCTTTTTTTTTTTTTTTTGAACAAATCCATTCTGTTCCCTACCCCAAGCAATTGACCGTTTCTGCCAATCACAGTTTCCCTGGATCTTCCTAGATCCCTGCTCTCTTCTTCCCTCATAAGTCAATTTCTTAATGGCTTCATTTTTCACAGGAATTGCCATCTCTGTATCTTATTATTCAACTTTTTGGGTTTTTTTTTTTTTAAAAAATGGCTGAAAATATGGTTGCATTTTAGAACATAGAATAATAGAATTGGAAGGGACCTTAGAGGCTTTTTAGTCCAACCCCTGCTCAAGCAGGAGATTCTATACCATTCAGATGTGACAATAACTGATGTTTCTTTTACTGGTTTCACTTTCAGAACAGAACGAAGAGAACAAGTGATTTCTAAGTGTGGGGATAAAAGGCTAACCTTCAGGATGTTCTGAAACTATCTGTATCTGGATGAGCTTAATAAAGCAATAAGTAATCTCAATCGTTCCCTCTGATGTGAAAATTTTCCTGCTGATGCTCCTTTGAAATTCTCTTGTACCGTCCATGAAATTTCATTCAGTGGATTTCTCGCTAGCTGATGTTTTGTGGTGGCTATATAAACTATTTAACAAATGTCCTCTTCTGACTTTTACATGACCTGCAGAATTCACATGTAAACACACACACACACACACTTAGGCACATCCAGCACGGCTTTCAGCCCACATTTGACTGATTCCTTCCTCCATGTTCTGATCCTATATTAGAAAGGAGGGCATGGAGCATGAGATGTTTTCAAGCACATGGACATACTAGATACTTGTAGTAGTAGTAGTAGTAATAATAATAATAATAATAATAATAATAATAATTCCAAAACAAGCAATACAAAAGTCATTTAGTTCTTCAGAAATATTTCCCTGGATGGATCGTGTCTTAACAGCATAGAAAACCTATGTATGCCTAAAAGCACACACTCACTTTCATACTCACACACCAGTCCTGGCTCTCATTATTTATGTGCTTGGTTGTCTCTAGCAGGCTTTTGAAAACCAACCTCTAAATGTTGTCCCACATTTTCTTTTCACCAGGGAGTTTTTGGGAGCTTTCTGCCTATGCGTCAGTGTACACTTGCCTTCCGTATCGATCTGTATCCTCTCAAAGCGAATCTTTTGAGTTGGTTGTTGCAAAAAGGGAAAAGGGGAAAAAAAAATATTAACAACCCTTGTCAGACTGATTATGAGAAAGCTGGATAACTGCTCGCCCATTTGATATTCCCGATGTAATGTCATGCACGTTTTAACATCCTAAATACTGGATCGGGTACTAACACCAACTCTCCGTTCCCTATCAAAACGGCGGCTAGGATTCCTACAGCATTTGGGCTGTAGTGAACAGGTAGAGTGCTTTAATCTTTCTAAAAAGGAAAGCTGAGGAGCGGTGAGTTGAGGAGGGGGAAACCTATTCTGTTGGAGGGCTGTCTCTCACTCCCTGATTCTCCATCTGCAAGACTGTGGAATGCCTGGAAACAATTTAAAGTTTTATTGTGGCATTTGAAATCCACAAAGCAATTAGTAGGGGTTTTAAGCTGTATTCTAGGCAATCAAATCTGCAGTCAATAGCACTCTGCAAACGTCAATAGAGCTGCTGGCTGGATAGCCCCTATCTGCATACTTATATTGACAGTTGCTTTGTGAGAACGTAATTTATTTATTTTTTTTACAGGAATGCCTCCAATCTCTGCTTCAGTCAATAGTATATCGCACGGAAATCCAGAGGCTGAAACTAGGTAAAAGAAGCTAATTGGTGACTAAGCTGTTGGGCCACACATTCTCTGTAAGAAACAAGACAAATTGCAGAACAATAATACTAACCCTTGAAAGAGGCTTTAAAATCTTAACCTCTTTCTCTTTTTCCACTATCAACATCAATTCAGCCCAAAGAGTTTTATCATTGGGAGGATTCCTCATGGTGCCCCATATATTTCAGTGGGAGGTTTTTGGCAATTTGTATAAGATTTTTATAACATACATTTCTGAGTGAAGCAACAAGGAAGGAGGGAATAACAAATGTCAGATCCCTAGTTCTTATCAAAAATATTTACATTTTAATTCTGCTTAGAACTCATGAATAAATTTGCCAATCCTCATAAAGAATCAGTCATGATAACTGGCTGGAAGGGGTGCTTCCAAAAAAAAAAAAAAAGGAAGAAAAAAAAATCCTGCCAAAACGATGCCAAATTGGAAAATTCCCTTTCCCTGGTAGATCATAACAAAATCACCAAATTCCATTGCAAAGGTATGATGGCAAAATCTGTCTTATAATTTGAAATCTCTCTCTCTCTCCCCCACTCCAATGAAGAACAGCGTGGCTCTTGATCCCAAGATTGCTTCTTTCCTTTTTCAATTATTTGGCAAATAAAGGTAAAGGTTCCCCTTGCACATCCGTGCTAGTCGTTTCTGGCTCTAGGGGGTGATGCTCACGTCTGTTACAAAGCCAAAGAGCCAGCACTGTCTGAAGACGTCTCCGTGGTCATGTGGCCCACATGACAAAATGCCAAAAGTGCACGGAACACCTTTACCTTCCCACCCAAGTGGTCCCTATTTTTCTACTTACATTTTTGAATGTGCTTTCGAACTGCTAGGTTGGCAGAAGCTGGGACAAGTAACGGGAGCTCACTCCATTACGTGGTGCTAGGGATTCGAACCTCCGAACTGCTGACCTTTCAGATCCATTGAGCCACTGTGTCCCTATCCAATAAATGGTATTGGCAAATACCATTTAGCAAAAACAAGTCTTTCCTTTGGATATGAGACTTTTTGGAAGTTTTAAAAATAAAGTGTTAAAAGCTGTTTTTTCTTTATGAAAAGGGCTTTGCAAACATTCCTATGTCTTTGGGCAGGATAAATTTTCACTCAGAAAACCAGAAATGAATGAAAACATTTTGGATTGCACTATATGCAATGTTGCATCTTGGCCTTTTTGGGTATAACCAAGTGACTGTATACAGTATAATAAAAAAACTCATTTATTAATTAAAAACAAGTCAGAGAAATAGAATTTTATGGCTTTCTTAGTGCAGATTTTTGTTGAAAAACCAAAATGATAACTCCAAGGTTCAGAGACCCCAAATGCTGAATTCAATTCACATAATTCAGATATTCTTCTAAAATGGATTTGTCTTTCTATTGTGTATGCTCATTGTAAATGTGTATATAAGAAATCTATAAATACGAGCTGCATTTTTCTGATGGGATAGTCAAGGCTAAGCAGGATGAAAGTTGCCAGAGATAAAGGCATAAGAAATAAAACAGCATGCTCAAAAGCAATTCTCCAATCTATTCTCTAGTGTGTTCTACCCCTAAACTCTCATCATCCCCAGCCAGAGATTTGAAAGGGTTATTAGTCCATACTTCCACCCAGGTTGCACCATCATTGTGATATATGAGAGCAGCCAGAGTATCAGAACTGTAAATAAACATCTGTGTTGATCAGTTCCATCTGTACAGGAGATTGATGGTAATCAATAGTACTGATAGTCAACTAGCTGACTATTGATCTCTGCCCATATCTTACTAATTTTTCTTCTCTAACAGAAATAGGATGTTTACTGTTCCATAGATAGATAGATAGATAGATAGATAGATAGATAGATAGATAGATAGATAGATAGATAGATATATTTACATTTATATATAGACAGCCCTCGGCCTATGACCACAATTCAGCTCAACAGTTATGTTGCTAAGCCAGACATTTGTTAAGTGAGTGTTGCTCCATTTTACGACCTTTCTTGCCACAGTTCTTAAGTGAATTGTTACAATTGTTCAGTTAGTGACATGGTTCCCCATTGACTCTGCTTGTCAGAAAGACGCAAAATTGGATCACATATCCCCAGGACATTGCAACCATCATAAATATGAGAAAGTTGCCAAGCAACCAAATTTTGATCACGTGACTATGGGGATGCTGCAATGGTTTTGTGAAAGAAGATTGTAAGAGACTTTTTTTTCAGTGCTGTTGTAACTTTGAATGGTTACTAAACAAACAATTGTATCCTGTTTCTCTAAAAAAGATGACCTACCCTGAAAGTAAGTCTTCACTTGATTTTTATACATGTCCCCAAAATAAGCCCTAATTAAGATCCCGCTCAATTGAGTGCAGGGATAAAAATTAAGCTAGGGTGAGGATGGGAGGATGGAGCTGTCCAACTATTTATCTTTGGACAGTTGTAACCAGGCCTTGCACACTCTAATATTGCCTTGCTGGCTCATTTCTTTTGCAGCTGGCAAGGCTTTCCTGAAGGCCTCTGTAGCTGATAACAAAGCTCCGGATCAATCCAGAGTTCAGTTATTGGATGCAGAGGACTTCAGGAAAGCCTTGCCGGCCACAGAAGTAGTAGTTCCTGAAGGCTTCTGACAGCGAAAAGGAGGCCGTGGGCGACACGCACAAATGAGGTTAGTCAGTGGATGACATCCCCTGAAAATAAGACCTGGTGCCTTTTTTGGTGGCAAAAAAATATAAGACAGGGTCTTATTTTCAAGGAAACATGGGTAAGTTGAAGACTACCTGTATATAAGCATATAAATATATATAACTATACAGCTCTGCCTGTAAACTAAAGCATAATTGTTTTCATGCTGTTTAAAACAGCTTTTAAAACATTCTTCTGTGCTAGGTCACCAAGCTGAATGAGATGACTAAGGAAGTGAAAGACACTTCATGACACTTCTGATGTGAAACTTGTATAAGACGTAATAATATTTGACATTATGTACCTGGATATATCTTCATAGAGTTTCATCCATTTGATTCTTGTTTTTCCAATCTTAACTTGCTTGGTCTCATTTCCACATAAAAGATGATTTTAGTGCACAAAAATATTGGCATTCATCCCTCTGCCTATTTCTCCTAGCATATGCATTTTAATATCATGTTGTCTAATGTGCTTTTCTTTTTCAGCCACCAATTCCCTTTAATACAAAGTGTGTTTGAACATTATTTTTCACTAATAGAATACAATATTGTGTGTGCGCTATTCCCTAATACATATCTTTTAATATACCTGGAGAACTGCATCACAAAAGAGCAAATTTCAAAGCACAACTTAATTCACCACACCTAGAAGTTCACATCGAAATGGGAACCAAATGAATTTGTTCTCGTTCCTTTAATACTCACAGACAGGTTGAAATAAAACCTTTCTATGGAAGAAAAGTGTATTATTGAAAGGGAGTGGTTTGGGAATGCCAATATGGGATGGGGATAGTGGTTGAGAAGACAGAATACTGGATTAGGTAGTAGCTATTTTGTACCATATCAGATAACTCACTGAGCACAACCAGCAGTATCAATCAAAGCATCAAATGACAATGTGATGATGTGAACACAGCAATGTTGTGATTACAGATAGTGCTTGGGTTACAAACATTTGTTTAGTAATGGTTCAAAGTTACAATGGCGCTGAAAAAATGACTTATAACTGTCCATGGAAATTCTCAGTCATCCAAGTCATGGTTATCCCAAAGGTGCTTTTTTTAAGAGGCAACTTGACTTTCTGGGGTTTTTTTGGAGATGTTTCACTTCTTATCCAAGAAGCTTTTTCAGCTCTGATTGGATGGTGGGTGCTCTGTCTTCCCTTCCCTTCCCCCAAAAGGCTAGGGATTATACACACACACACATACACCGACAGGCAAGCTGGCTCGAACTTCGCAGAGCCAATCCTCTGTAACTGATAACATTCTTGGCATCCCACTACGTCCTGCCTGCAAAGTCCGAGCTGGCAGCAATTGTAAATCAAAGTCTTACTCACACAGAGGGAAATGGGTCTTTTACTTCACAAAGCACAAGGCAATCCATAAAACAATTGTTCTTCCAACATAGTCACAAATAAAGTCTAAAGTAAGTTAAACTTTGTCCCGTACAAAGTTTAAGGAAAAAGCACACCCACTTTTATCCCCTGTGGGGTGTGGCTCAGTGACTCAGCTCACTCTCTGACCCTCTCACACTTCCTACGTTGCTGCACACGTTTCTCCCTACGACGCTGCTTGGGGTCGAGCCAAGACTCCTCCTCTTCACTCCCTATCAGGGGCTGCTCCGACATGCCTTCCTCATGACACATCTCAGGCTGTTCCTCTCGGCTGTCTGAGGGAACCTGAAGCATTACCAGGGAGGAAGGCATTGGCAGGGAGGAAGGTCCTGGGGAGGAAGGCATTGCCAGTTCCTCCTCCTCATCTTCCAGGTCCTCTTCCTCTGCCAGCATAGGCTCGGGAGTCGGGGCCACAACACTGGGGAATGGAAAGATTTATTCTCCTTGCAGACAGCTGATCATTTGTATTCTTTTAGCGGGTCATTAAGGTCACCTGGAGGTTTATTTGTGTCATCAGGGTGGCTAAATTATATTGGTATCCTCATTTGTCCTCTTTTTGTCTTGGAACCCGAGTATGACGTGTCAACCCTGCATTATTTTGCTTGAGGTGGTAGCAAGGTTAATGCCAGTTTGGCGAGAGAGTCTCCTTCCTGTGCACTCATTCCACCCTCTTCTCCTGCTTTCAATTGCCTTGTTTTAGCTCAGCTTCAATTCCTAAGGCTGCCCTGGCCAAATGCAGCATGCAAGCTTTTAATTGTGCCCAGAGGCAGGACAACCTCACGGAGAAATTGAAGCAACCAGCAGAAGGGCTCAGAAAACAGCTGTGTTCTGGGAACATGTGCGGAGCTCTGGAATTCCTCTGTCAGCACCTGCACACGCTTAACACTGAGTTACATGCCCGGCTCACATCTGGGATTAATCAGTGCTCTTACAGGAATTAATACTCCTTAAATTATTTTTTATTTTTATGGTACCTGCAGGAACATGATGCTATATTAAAAAATCCACAATGGAGAAGACGTATGCAGCTAAAGGCAGTGGTGCTGAGGGGAATAGACGCTTCCGTTTCTTTTGCCAGTAATGAATTGTTTTAATATCCCCAACATTCAACATTATTTATTATTATAGTCTAATAGAGTTTTAGTGAGTAACTGATTCTCCTCTCCTTTTAACCTATTCTTTTTTTCTCCAACTCTGTCCTTCACTGTAAAATCCTAGCATTTGTTGAAAGTGACCTGGCTCTGGCCCTCAGTGGTTTATTCATGTTTGAAAGTTCTTAGGAAGCTCACACAAAAAAAATCATGTTGCATTGTTTCAGCAGAAGTATTTGTTTACATCTCTGCCCCATGGCAAGAGAGTCAGTTCTGCCACGTTAAGCATTTATACTAGATTTTCATGCTAATTGTCCAGAAGGAAATCAAATTATATTGCATGCTTATTTTTCATAGCTTAGGTCAAAATAGGCTTAGTAGCATGTTTGAATTTAGTGTATGATGGGCCTGTTCAAACGTAGAAAATGTTGCTCATAGCTTGGTGATCATTTTATTCAAGCTATTTATGAGCCTTGGTGGTGCAGTGGTTAGAATGCGGTACTGCAGGCTACTTCTGCTGACTGCTGACTGCATTTCGGCAATTCAATTCTCACCGGCTCAAGGTTGACTCAGCCATCCATCTTTCCAAAGTGGGTAAAATGAGGACCCAAATTGTTGGGGGCAATATGCTGGCTCTGTAAACCACTTAGAGAGGGCTGGAAAACACTGTGAAGTGGTATATAAGTCTAAGTGCTATTGCTATTTCTATCGCTGCTCCAGAAGGTTCCCAGGTAAGACTGTAAAAACCATATATGGAACACCTTAATGCTATAGCTGTTAGGTGTTGCTAAGAATACTGGAGATCAAAGCCTGCACATTTGCAAGGTGCCCAGTTTGTCAATCAATGCTGACTGATTCTTAGAACAAAGAATGGGCAATTATAGTCTCTTTATGACCTAAGATCCATGCTGGCTCAGGAACTCTGGGAGTTGAAGTCCACAGGTCATAAAGGGTCCATAGTTGTGTATCCTTAGAAACAGTATGGATGAATATAAAGTTTATACATACAGCAATAACATATTATATGTCTATAATCTGTCTTTACAATATTTCACTGATTGCAGATATAAGGACCAATACAGCAACTCCACCAGAGGTGTTATTCAGCAGGTTCTGACCAGTTCTGGAGAACCGGTAGCGGAAATTTTGAGTAGTTTGGAGAACCGGCAAACCCACCTCTGACTGGCCCCACCCCCATCTATTCTCTGCCTCCCATTGAGTCCCAGTTGATTGGCTGGGTCTTCTTTCATTGCACAGGAGAACGGAGCTGGAAAGCAGGTTAGTGGGGTGAGGAGGGAATGGGATTTTTCAGTATCCTTCCCCTGCCATGCTCACCAAGCCACATCCACAGAACTGGTAGTAAAAAAATTTGAATCCCACCACTGAACTCCACTATCTAATCAGAGACGTGGTTGAGGAGTCTGGGCAGTATGTCCCTTGTTCCTTGACATGCATGAGGTAAATGATTATAGTTCTCTTTGGTTTTAGATCTCCTAAAGAGTTCCTTTTAATATTTAAAGTGCTACAAGGCTGGGTTCCATGGTGCTGTCCAAGATTGCTTTCTACTACAATTGACCCACTCAACATGTGCTGTTGTTTGTGTCTTACCCCGTTTATGAGGTATCTGATACTCTAACTTCTGGTGGCCTCTACTCTGTAGAGTAGCCTTCCTCTGGAAATTAAATTAATTCCCACTCAATTACCTTTCTGGAAATTAATTTAAATACTTTGGGAATTAATTGGGGTAGACTATCTGTTGGTTTTTGCCCCAAATATTTAACCATGGTTGTGTGTTTCCATGCATGTTTTATTTTTTGTTTTGTTTTGTTTTTTAACCATACTATGCAACTCTAAATAAAGCATATAAGGGATGTTTGCAATCTTTATTTTTTAATTTGGCTACTACTTGCTGAAAATAAAGGAAATTAGTAAAAAGTCACTGCATGTTCAACCAGAGCTTATTTTCTTTAAATGGCTTGGCAATTCAAAAGATGGGCCAATTCAGAAGGGATATTCCGAGGGCACCCAAACAAAAATATCATTTTCCCACCAAAATGCAAAACCTTTTCTTTCCTCTCTGTACTACTACAACATTTCCCTGCACCAATTTTCTCTTCTCATCTCTTGGAAGCCTTCATAATATGGTCCTTGCATCCTGTAATTTGTCATTTCATTGACTTTGCTAGCCTGTGCCAAATTTCCTTCAGGGCATGACAAAATGATGCTTACATTAAACTCCTTGATTGGCCCTGATTACTGTTCTATTACACTAAACCAAAAACTCTACAGTCCTTTGTTTTACTCAGCTGAGTCCTACCTTTTCTTCAGTTCCTCCAGGCAGACTGTTATAGAACGAATAGAAATATCGTTCCAGGCAAAACCAATGTGTTTCCTTCTACCTGAAGTGAAACATCCACTATTTTGTTTCAGGTTTATTTATTAATTAACTATTTAGCGTGCCCAACTCAGTCCAGCATACAATGAGTCAGTTAAAACTAGAATACTACCAGGATCATATAAAACAAATCCAACACTATGGAATCAAGCATTCCTCAAGGGGAATATCAGCTATTTTAACCCAGTAACCATTCCCAATTAGCAAACAAAAAACAAAACCACACAGACATAACAACAAATAAAACACAGTTTGTAGTGAAGAATTTGGGAAACACAAAAATTAACTTCCTTGGATAGCAGAGATGACTAACAATCAAGTAGTGGAGTGCGAAACACCAAACATGCTACTAGAAAGCAAAATCACGAAACTGTGTCTCATTTACTTTGGCCATATTACACGGGGAAATGTACTAGATGAAGCAGTTATGTTTGGAAGAGTTAGTGGCAAAAGGAAACCAAGCTGCCAAGGAATAGAGTGGCTGGACACCATCAAATCTGACACCAGCCAGGGCACAGAACAACTCAAAGAAGTAAGGCAACACTGGAAGCTGTGGAGAGACGATTTCTAAACTTACTAATACTGAAGTATATGATAGATTGTTTTGAGAAGCATGAATTTGATAATGTCACATGGAATTATCAATCAAATAGAGAAAAACCCTATGTTTGTTTCTTCTCCTGTTCCCTTTGACCAAAAAAAAAGACAAAACAGAGATCCAGTTGTACAGAGGATGTTAGTTTTCATCCAACTGTAGATTTGAGCTACATGAAACCCCAAATTTATTATCTCCTATTAAAAGACACTTACTCATTGGGAGGAAAGCTATGGCAAACTTAGACAACATATTAAAAAGTAGAGACATTACATTGCCAACAAAGGTCCATACAACAAAATTATGGTTTTCCCAGTAATAATGTATGGCAGTGAGAGCTGACCCATTCAAATTATGGTGCTGGAGAAGACTCTTGAAAGCTCCTTGGACTGCAAGGAGATCAATTCAGTCGATTGGTATTCAGCAGGTTCTGACCAGTTCTGGAGAATCGGTAGTGGAAAGTTTGAGTAGTTTGGAGAACCGGCCAATACCACCTCTGACTGGACCCACCCCATCTATTCTCCGCCTCCCGAGTCCCAGCTGATCAGCTGGGTCTTCTTTTGTTGCCCTGCACAGGAGAACGGAGCTGGAAAGCAGGTTAGTGGGGTGGGGAGGGAATAGGGATTTTGCAGTATCCTTTCCCTGGAGTGGGGAGGGAATGGAGATTTTCCAGTATCCTTCCCCTGCCATGCCCACCAAGCCATGCCCACCAAGCCACATCCACTGAAGCAGTAGTAAATAATTTGAATCCCACCACTAAAATCAACCCTGACTTCCTTTGGAAGGACAGATCCTGAAAATGAAGCTCAAATATTTTGGCCACCAAATGAGAAGAGAGAACACATTGGAAAATATCCTGATGTTGGGAAAGATGTTGGCAAAAGGAGAAAAGGGGACGCCAGAGGATGAGATGGTAAGATAGGTTCATCAACACAATGAACATAAATTTGGGCAAACTCTGGGAAACAGAGGTGGACATGGGAGGGGCCTGGCACGTGTGATCCATGAGTCAGACAAAGCTTAGAAGACTGAACAACAACAAAGGTTTAGGTCTATGGCAGAATTCTTTTGAACCCCTAGCATCTAGCAACAAAGTTGGGGTGATCAATGCACATTCTCAAAAAGTCAATACGATCTATTAGCAAGATCTTGATCGCTTACTCAGGAAGATGCATCCAGCTAATTTTCTACATTTTTATCAAACAAGTCCTTTGTCGATCAGAAGAAAAAGACAATTGCGTAGAACCTTAAACTGTATATCGGATATTAGATTCCCCCTGTTTTATGATATATAAGCAGGGAATCATCTCACTAGAAAGGGAGAAGGGGCTTTAAGCAAGCAAATGCTTTTGGAAGGATTGAACAATATATTCTGAAACTTCTGTGATTACAATCACAGAGAAATCTCCACCAGAATCTGAAGGCCGTTTTGTCTGAAAAGTAGAAAAATCCCACACCATGTGAAAAATCAAATTGCTTTAAATCTTCAAAACTCTCTTAAAGCTATGAGCTGAGCTTCATCTAGCAATTCACAGCTGGGATACTTTTCTTTCAAAAGAACAGTCAAGCAGATTATTTCCAAATATAATATTTGCTACCCTGCTATCTCTTTTAGAGGATATAAAACTGCAGGGATATTAGTAACTCTTATATTTCCTGCGCCACTGGTGAGAGTTCTTATGGGAGAACATTTTAAGACACAGACACCAACTTAAATAAACCAAATCCAGGGGATGAAAAATAAAAAAAAGAGATCCCTTGGTTATTCCCACCATTTTCTCTCTCAAAGTTTGCAAGGCATAATTTAAAAGAAAGATACATCTTGGCAAACAATTGGCTCAAATGATTTCTTCAAAGAAAAGGAATCTACTTTAAACAAACAAATGAACAAACTCTCACATCCAATCAGAGCTAATCAGAATTAGAAGTCAGAATAGAGCTAGAAGGGACCTTGGAGGTCTTTCAGTCCAAACCCCTGCTTGGGCAGGAAATCCTGTATCATTTTAGACAAATGGTAGTCCAACCTTTTCTTGCAAACTTCCAGTGTTGGAGCATTTACAACTTCTGGAGGCAAGTTGTTCCACTGATTAATTGTTCTAACTGTCAGGAAATTTCTTCTTAGTTCTAGTTGGTTTTCTCCTTGATTAATTCCCATCCGTTGTTTTTTGTTCTGCCTTCTGGTGCTTTAGAATATAAAATTGACCCGCTCTTCTTTGTGGCAGCCCCTCAAATACTAGAATCCTGCTGTCATGTCACCCCAGTCCTTCTTTTCTCTAGAGTAGCCATACCCAATTCTTGCAACTATTCTTCATGTTTTAGTCTCCAGGCTTTTAATCGTATTAGTTGTTCTTCTCTGCACTTTTTCCAAAGTGTCGACATATTTGCTACATCTGTTAGGTGTCCATAATCTGTTAAGTGTCAGACGAAAATAAGAAATTAGAGATAAACGACTGAAACGAAACCAGAAACTACAATATTTCCATTCTACTACAAGGGCTGGTAATGTGATTGCAATGTTCTCAGAAGACACCTTCTGAGAACCTTCAAATTACGTTTTGTCCACAAAATATCACAAAACATAAACACATGAACAACTCTTGTAAGATTTGGCAACCTTCTAAAATGAAAATTCTGAAATCTCAGAAGGCACCAAATCTTGCATGAAGATGAGAATCCAGAAACTTCTGAAGATGAAGTTGTCTCCAGTGAATCTGGAGAGAAAGATTCATGAAAAGTTGACATGAAAAGAAGGACTAGGGGTGATAGGATAGCAGGGTTCCACTATCTAAGGGGCTGCCACAAAGAATGGAGGGGTCAACCTATTCTCCAAAGACCTGAAAGCAGAACAAGAAACAATGGATGGAAACTAATCAAGGAGAGAAGCAACCTAGAATTAAGGGAAAATTTCCTGACAGTGAGAACAATTAGCCAGTGGAATGGATAGTCTCCAGAAGTTGTAGGTGCTCCAACACTGGAGACATTTTGCACATTTCTTCCATGTTCTATTGTTTCCCCTGCTAGAAATGTCCATTGTATTCTATTAATGGACCTACGTATTATGAAGATTTTGATAAATCCAACACACATGCACACACACACCACACATACAAACTGCAAATTATCAGAGGTACTTTTTAACATTATTCTGTAAACAGACATGAAGGCAGACAGTGCTGCTCCTTATGGCTTTCTCCTTGCAGGACTCATTTGTTTCAGATTGCTTTGCTGGAAGATTAAACAAAATATTTTAAAAAATTATTGGTACTGGAGAAGATTGCTCATTCTTTCCCTCTAAGCAGCACGCTTAAGGTTTCCTCTCTATCTGCACATTGCATCTGCATCTATCTCCAAATTTTATTCCGCTTCTGTTCTTTCCCTTGGACAGGAACGCAGCAACCTGAGTCGGGAAGGATCGCCAACTTGCTAAATTGGCTGGTTATTTGGTACAGATAGGCAGAGAAACTTTGCAAAACCATTATAGAAAACCGAGGGATCTGCCCATAAAGCATGAGAATGTTCCTTCCCCTGAAAATACCCCAGTGTTCATTTAATTTAATATTCTCTATTGGTAGAAATAAATTAAAAACGAACAAGGCTTGTTTAGGCCTGCCTCTTCTGCCTTTGAATAGCAACTGCATATTAATTTATCAGGATTCCCATAAATTATAATTAGCCAGGAGGATTAACAACATAAATCCTTGAATTTAAAACCAACCTGCCCTACTCTCTCTTCCCTTTGCCCTAAAGTGAAAAGGAGCCCATAAAAACTATCACGGCTGTTTGATCCATTAAACTCATGAGACATTCTTATTTCAGCTTAGCTACTGGAGATACGTTCGTTAAATCTTTTTAAAGTTACAGTAGCCTGCCTGGAATTGAAATGCTCACACTGCAGAAAATGCTATGTTTAAAATGGCTGGGTTTTTCTCTCTAGAGCAATAGTGACTGAGGACATAAATAGTGCTTTAGAAATCTGGGGAGGTTAGGGTTTTTTTTGTTTTTTTTTTAGATTTAAAAAAAAAAGAAAGTTGGTGTTTTTATTTAAAAGCATCTTCTTTAAATCACATCACAGGGATCAAACTCAATGCTCCCTGTTTCTCCCAGAGAAAGAGAAGTCATCCGAGGCTAAGAAGGAGCAGGATAAAAGCATACCCTCATTCATTTGGATCAAAGGATGCTTTGCATTATTTTATAATCCCACAAAAGCCTGATATTAGCTAGGGGGAAAGATAAAAAATACTGGTGTTTATCTCGGATGGAAAAGCCATGGGAAAAATGCAGTACTTGTTGCCACTTTGATGGGCAATGTTAATGAAGTGGGATGGATCAAAATAATGCATTTTTAAAAGGCAGAGTTGCAATTACCATTTGTGTAAGGGAATACTTTTCTGCAATAAATAGTAAGAAAAGCGCACCAAAAAAAAACCAATAACAACAACCCACCAGTTAGGCCATGCATTTCTAGGCAGCACAGCCCTGAAAATTACTGTTCTATGGATTAACATGTGACAACACACATGAAATGATATGATTAAAACATTCTGAACTGTATAAACCATAAAACCACTTGGCCATGAAAATTGCTGGATGTTGTTTTCAGCAGCTCCCTGAATTGTAATAAGATTGGTGCATGCTTTAATTCTGGAGGGAATGATGTTAATTACAAATATTTAACTGGGTCAGCTACAAACCAGGCAGGTGAATTCATTTTTTCCCCTTTGGTTGCCTTCAAGTCAGTGTTGACTCCTGGTAATTGCCTGGACAAGTCCCTGCAGTTTTCTTGGGAATATTTCAGAAGTGATTTGCCATTGCCTGCTTCCTAGGGCTGAGAGAAAGTGTCTGCCCCAGGGTCACCCTGCTGGCTTTCTGCTAAGATGGCACTAGAACTCACAGCCTTCTAGTTTTTAGCCTGACACCTTGTTAAACTTAGTTAGTTTTTTTTTTTTCCCATGGGTCAGTGGACAATATGAACCCAGCTTGTTGGATTAATTTATGGTTCAAACCCAGACAAAGGTTAATTCTGTAAGTGGGTTAAACATCATCTGAAAAACAACCACTAAGTAGAAAATATTCCAGACAAGATAATTCTAAAATGTCAAACATACCTTTGCATGTATTATGATGCATTAACAGTATGAAAACAGAAGCATAATAAAGACAATATTGGCTATAGTACTAATATTATTACTACTACTGCCAATAATCTTTAACGCCATCCAACAACATCTGTCTAACTTGGGTCCTCAGGGAGGACTATATAGTGAGCAAAAATGCCAAATTCACTCAAAACATTTGGCTGACTGTTTGACAAACAATCTAGTAAAAATAAAGCAAAATGAAAAACATGTCTTGTGGAAGCAGTCACACAACTGGCTGAGTTTATTAAGGTCCAGTCCTTTCACATAAATATCCATTTTCCCTTTTCTCCTTCCCAATGCTACTGAATCCAATGTCGTAATTTAACAGGAAGAGTCTGGTGTTGTAATGATTAAACAAGAGGAAAACTAGACTGCTAGGTCTGCTGAATACCAGAAGGCAGGACAAGAAACAATGGATGGAAACTACCTAATCAAGGAGAAAAGTAACTGAGAACTAAGGAGAAACTTCCTAACAAATGAGAACAATGAACCAGTGGAACAGCTTGCCTCCAGAAGTTCTGGGTGCTTCATCACTGGAGGTTTTGAAAAAGAGACTGGGCAGCCACATGTCTGGAACGGTATACGGTCTCTTGCTTAAACAGGGGGCTTGATTAGAAGGCCTCCAAGGTCTCTCCCAATTCTGTTATTCTTTTATTCTCTTCTGATCAGTGGTGGCATTCAGCCAGTTCGCACCAGTTTGAGAGAACCGGTCATTAACTTTCTGAGCAATTTGGTAAACTGGTTCTTGGAAGAAATCATTAGGGTAGAGAACCGGTTGTTCAAATTATTTGAATCCCACCGCTGCTCCTGATCTATAGATCTTGTTTGCAATTCTGCTTTAAAGAAGATTCAGTCGGTGTTCCACTGCTGCTAGTTGCTTATGTCTAAAGAAAAGGCAACAAGAAAACTTAATTCTAATCCCCCTGGCTTAATCATAACCATCATCATCATCATTTGAAGAAAAAAAGAAGCTCTCCCATTTTAAAGCAGACCCGAGAAGAAACCTCTTTCGGCCAGATCACAAGAAATGAGAGGTTTGGGCAGACTTTGCAGCACTGAGCATTCTTCACCACCGGGCATTGCTGGCTGGGTCTTTGGGGAATGGCCACTTGCACCATCTGGAGACTCCCAGCCTGGCCAGCCTCAGGCTAAGGGGATCCATTTTGTTTGACAAGACCAGGTGGGAAAACAGTGATCGGTGATGCCAGGAGAAGAAAGAACAGGAGACGCAAAAGAAGAGAGCAGCAGTGAAGTGGCAAATCCATTTGCTACCTGGAAGGAAAATATAGAGGCAATAATAAATTCGATTGCCCTCGTTTCCAAGGGGAGAGCTAGCAGGCATTTCACGTGAGGCCTGGAAAGTGCTCCCAAGTTCTCCTTCTCTGCCAGCCCCGTTCCTGCTCCGTTAATTATTTTAATTGCAGCAGCCCAATGCCAGTGCACTGAATTACCCCCTCAGGCTAAGGCTGCTTAGCCAGGAGGTACTGAATTAAACTGTCAGAATAGGCAGAAAAATGGCAGTGGTGCCTGTCAATGGTATTTGTTAAGAGACGCGGGTGAAGCTAAGGGACTTAGCGAAAGAGCTGCTGAGGCAGAAGTCGCCAAAGCACAGCCCTGGAACTAATGGATTATTCAGAGGTGTTATTCTACTCCATTGGCCAAAGCCAACAAGAACAACAACAATAACAACAAATCTAGTAATATTTTGGGGCAAATTGCTCTTTATGGCCAGGCTCATAAAAAGGCCTGTTTAAAAGCTATAAAACCCTTAGTTCTGACCAATTATATCCCTGGAAGACTCATCATTGGTAATTGCTGGTGAATCTTGATCAGGGAGATTAAAGCTTGCAAGGAAGATCCGTGCCTTATTCAAAACTTTGAGAAGGATATTCTATCAGGGTAGCAAAACAAGCCTGAGGTGGCTTAAGAAGTTAGATCCTGTGGGGAGGGGAGAGAGAAGAAAAAGACTTTCCTTGATTCTTAAGAGCAATAATTCACTGGAAACAATAATTGGATTTGAAATAATAAATGTATTTGATTTCAATCCTAAAACAATCCTATACCTGTGCAAGAATCCAAGCAAATAAATATTTTGAACTGCAACTTGAAGTATGGCCTTGATCCTTTGCACCTGACATAACTATTCATAGTAAACGAATTCTCCAGCAAGCAGCCAAATCCTCAACAAGAAGTGTTCTATCATTGCTTATCCTAGAGAAGGAAACTCCCAAAACAAGAGGCCATTATGAAGATGGTCCCTGAATATTTGTATTTCAATCCCTCCAAATCTAGTAATATTTTTGAACAGATAGAGGAACTTTTCTCCAGAATTTCCACTAACCGAGAATATGCATAAGTAAGATAAGGCGCGTATCCATTTCATAACCTTTGTTACGAACCACAATGGAGACAGATATGTGGGTATATCTGGTGCATTTTAGATCGTTTTGCATTTCAGAAATATTATTGAATCTCAGAAAGAAAAATCCAGCCCATATAAAATTATACATTTCATGCACATGATGTACTCATATATCCTAAAATTGCATGACCTAAAGGTCTTATTTTTGTCTGCACCAGATTCAGATTGGATGTAGGATCCCTGGAAAAGACATCATGACAAAATTGAGATAACTACACAAAGAAAAAGAGAGAGGGTCTCTGCTGATGGAAGTGTACAAGCAGTCTTAGAAATCAAGATTTTAGTCGTGTGTGTGTGTGAAATACCACTCACGCATCATCACAAAATCTTCAGAACTGTAAAGCCATAAAACTTGAAATTTGGCACATATGTTCCTCTCGACTTCTAGGTGCTCACTAAGAAAGGATTTTTCTAAATGACTATTGGAGCATTAGTATTTCCAATATTATTATTAACACGCTCTGATGCTAAGGAGTTCTACTCCCCCTCCCCACCTGAAAAGAAATCTGTTCCAAATGCAAAACACAAGCAGAGGAGAGGAGTTTCAGCTTTAGTTTCACAACACCAAGCAGGTTTAGTACAGAACAGTTCAGCTAAGCCACTCCCAGGTTCCTTGCTGTCTCCTTCTTGCTCACACAGCAAATACTGTTTCAGTTTCCAAACAGCCCTCAATTCTCTCACACACTGACAGGACACTGGCTAGATGAATACTGATGGATGCTGGTAAGCAGAGGCAGAATTTTCCCCCCTTATTTTCCTCCCCAAAAACTAAGTCCAACCACAGTTTTGTAGCGAAGCACGGGTATCAAGCTAGTAGTTCAATATATTCTGCCACTCTAAAACAACTTGTGCATTTTTAAATATTGGGTCAACAGCTATGAACAGCTTAATTACAACTGATAAAAGAGACATATGTATGTATGTATGTATGTATGTATGTATGTATGTATGTATGTATGTATATATTTAACTAATTCTATAAATAATCCTTTTCTTCAGAGGACAAACTATCTTTTAAGCCTAGTCTTAGGTTGAAGCCTTCATTTTCACCATGTGCCCCATTCATTCAATTAATACTCTCTGATTAAATGCACTTGTTGAAATTCTATTAAGTATTTTCATATCATCATCTGAGCACTCATTTAAGTGTGTTTCCACTAATAAAAATATAAGTTCAATAGAGGTTAATGAACCACTAATTCACTCTTTTAACTAGCTCATTTATGTAACATATAGCCTTATTTTCACACAAAAGAGGTACTGATCAGTTAACAGGAAAAAAAACAATCAAAGATCTAAAATAAACTTGGTTTATGCAATCAGTTCTTAATCTTCATAAATCTCCCTCCTTCCCTCCCCCCCCACCGTCTCTCCCCCTCTCTCTACTCACTTTAGGGAGACTACTTCCAGAGGAATGGCTGAAAAAATCCAGAATATGTTATTCCCATCAAAAATAAATATAAACCTCTTGGATTATTGCAACATCTATTTATGGAAGATATATAGATGAGTGTAGAGAATAAACCTGGTATGTGAGGCTGGGTATTTTGACATGAATGATGTGGACAAACAAAAAGGATAGGAAAATTATAGGGAAGAGCAGGTCAAAGAGTACCCAAACTATATGATCTACTTACTCTCATAAACTTGTGTGAAACTAAACAGGTTTATTTCCCAGTCCAGTTATGCATCAGATTGCCATACCTGAGCTGGTAATTACTGTAATTTTTGCAACCCAGATGCAGCATTTTGGTTATGAGGTCGATCACTTAATTCTTGAGCTCTGTTCAATATCTCATTTCTGTAAAAGCAATGAATCTAAGTATGGAATTTGGGATTCAAATTTCACTGCCTTTTCCAATTGATGTGGAGCATCTTCAGAAGTTTGTTAGCCTCACTTCTTCCTGGCAAAGGACCACCACCAATTATTGGAGTCCTCCAGTCAGAACCAGTAAATGGTACCAATTTTAGTTCCCACAATGACTTCTGATGACACTTGGAGGCTATGGAGATTGTCAGTCATCCAAGTCTTGGTTGTCCCAAAAGTGCTTTTTCAAGAGGCAACTGAACTTTGTTTTTTGTTTTTTTTTTCTTGACGATGTTTTGCTTCTCCTCCAAGAAGCTTCTTCAGTTCTGTTTATTTCTTCAGAACGGAGGAAGCTTCTTGATGAGAAGTGAAACTTCTTCAAGGGAACACAAAGAAAGTCCAGTTGCCTCTTGAAAAAGTACCTTTGGAAGGAAGCATCATGCAAAATTAAAAATGGGTCATTTTAATTTTTTTATTGGGATTTGGAAATAGTGTATTCTGGAACCTGGTGTGAAAATTTTAACAGTGGTTGTTGTTAGGTATGCCTGCTGGGGCATAAATTAACCCTAAAGAAAATCAATTATAGGCATTTTCCTATGTTTATGCTAAACATGATCTTCCACTGATGAATGTTTCAAAACCTACGGTTATACAAGCTGAATATGGACATGGGGTCTCTCTGCATTTTAGAGACCACTAAACTGTCAAGGCAGGGAGAAATACAAACATTCAGCATGATCAGGTCTTGAGCACAAAGTGAAAATCCAATTACAAGATGCTGAAGAAGCAACTACAAAGATTATCTCCTTTCCAAGTATCTCTGGGTGAAAAATTCAGAGGTTTTTTTTTTTTAAATCTGTAATTTATTATATCAGTTTTGAATAGTTTAGCTGACATCAGTGAGATTCCTTGCAGAATGTACTCAGTGGTCAAAAGTAATGCTAACTTTGACCCAATCAAAGTAAATTATAGCTAACAATTTAAGTAAATTATAGCTAACAATTTAAAATTGCCTGCCTATTTCTAGAAATATAGTCTTCTCTAATAATTTAGCACCAACTGGCATAGGTACTTTAAGGCGGAAAGGTTTCCAAAATTCCAACTCTTTTTTTTCTTTCTTTCTCTGAAAGTGGAAAGGAAGGAGGAAAATTTAAAGGAATGCCAATCAATCTCTTTTGTCAGCAGTCAGAATCATGAATATGCATGGAGATGAATGGATCAATTTGGAAGGAGCTCGTTTACAGTAAATACGCAAAGTTCAGCCATATGTTTAGCCGGTGCTTATTAAAGTGGCTTGGAATGTAGTCTGACCTCTACTATAATAAGCAAGTTAAAAATAATTCAAGTGAGCTTGTAAAAGAACCAAAGACTAATGCCTGCACTTTGTTGGGAGTTCTCCCAACCATTTCCATTTTGGCAGAGAAGACAACCACTACTAACCTTACCTCCCACCAGGAAGGAAGCAAAATCTGTGTTTTAACAGATTACTTCTTTTGTTTCCTAAAAAATACGTGTAGTGGTCCTTGACTTACAGCCACGATTTTACATTACTGTTAAGTGAATCACAGCAATTGTTAAGTTAGCAAGATGGTTTCCCCATTGATTTAGCCTGTCAGAAGGTCACACAAAGTGATCACATGACACCTGGACCATTGCAACCATCATAAATATGAGTCATTTGCCAAGAGTCTGGTTTTGATCACATGACTACGGGGATGCTTTTCACAAGTGTGAAAAACAGCCATAAGACACTTTTTCACAGTGTCATTGTAACTTCAAATAAATTGTTGTAAGTTGAAGACTATTAGTACTACAATTATCCACCAATATTACCCCACAATGCAGTACAACTCCATCATTCCTTGCTTCCAAGTTTCCTTTCTCTCCACAAAGATGTTCTAAGATGTTTATCTGTCCTGAATGTTGGATTTTCCACTGACAAATATCCTTGAAGGGGGTGGTGTAGCTCAGAGGTGGTGTTCAGCAGGTTCTGACCAGTTCTGGAGAACCAGTAGCAGAAATTATGAGTTGTTCGGAGAACTGGCAAATGTCACCTCTGACTGGCCCTGTCCCCATCTCTTCTCTGCCTCCTGAGTCCCAGCTGATTGGTTGGATCTTCTTTGGTTGCCCTGCACAGGAGAACGGAGCTGGAAAGTAGGTTAGTGGAGTGGGGAGGGAATGGGGATTTTACAGTATCCTTCCCCTGCCATGCCCACCAAGCCACACCCACAGAACTGGTAGTAAAAAAATTTTGAATCCCACCATAGATGTAGCTCTTAATTTGCTAGCTTTTGGCTAAAGTGGACAAAAGAAAACATCTGATTTGGACAAGTAAAACTACTTATGTGTGGATGCGTTTCACCAGATCCAGAATGGTGCTGTTAAGGCTACTGACCAGAACTGAACCTAAAATATGCTAGAGTCACTTATTACAAAAATCACATTAGTTTCTAATATGTTTCCAAGGGTCAATTCAAACTAATGAAAAGTGCCCAGAAATTGCAATTGGTATAAAATGATGCAAAGAAGCTGCTAACTGCTACAAGGTACAAAGATGCTAAAATTCTTGTCTGAATGATCTGAGTTAATTGCCAACTGCCACCTGGAACAATTTAGGAAGCTTGTGCTGAGCTTTGTGGCTTTGAAGTCCTTAAATGACTGAAGTCCTGACTAAGGGGCTTCTTCCTCCTGCTATGAACCAGCCTGCTCCCTTAGATCAGCAGAAGACATCATTTTGAAGACTCCCCAGATGCCAGGAGCTTGGCTGTCTGATTCAAGAAAGAGGTCCTTTTTTTTTTTCCTGGGTAGCTCCCAGTTCATAGAACGCTTTCTTGAGGTTTTTTAGATTCTGCTTTGTCGGCTTCCACCAAATGGTGAAGAGGGATCTTTTCCACTAAGCTTGTACTATAAATGGTACTTGAGTTTTCACCTGACCAAAGGGAATGGTAATCTTAATGGTATTCTTAAACTTTGCATTCATGTTTTAAGCACCTAGAATGTTTATGTATACTTATGTAGTTAAGTAAACTGGTGATAAGTGAAATAATTCTGATCTGATCATGTATAAAGGAAGGAAGGAAGGAAGGAAGGAAGGAAGGAAGGAAGGAAGGAAGGAAGGAAGGAGAGGGAGGGAGAGAGGAAGGGAGGGGGAAGGAAGGAGGGAGGAGAGATAGGGAGAAGGAAGGAAGAAAGAGGAGAGGAGAGAGGGGGATGAATGAAGGAAGGAAGGAAGGAAATCTAGATGGTTTTAAGTAATAAAGATGCTTATCATATTTCACAGAAACATGGGTGTTTACAATTAGTAACTTCACTGTCACCCTCCCACTCTCTACATTTCCAATCTGAATTCCATAAATAGATAGAAACCAATCTCTAACCCACTTCCTGTTATGATGCAATCCTAACCATTTCAGTTTTGACTCTACCTGAACTCTTGCTCTGTTCCTTCGCATTCTCTTGTTACTGACACATTTTTGTTCTGCTATTTTACTATTGTAGTAGCTTACCTTTGAGTACAGCTCTGTATAAACTTCTACTTCCCTCCATAGCAGTGAAGCACCCAGCCAATATAGAGTAGGGCTTAAGGCATTAGATGAAGACCAGGAAGGACCAAATTCAGTTTGACTTTAAGCCACAGAAATACTGGGTAGTATTTTAGCTAGTTATTCTCTTTTTTACTCAAGATGTTTTTGAGGTTCTGCTGGAGAGCAGCATATTTCCCAAAAATGTTTCCTCTGATACAAGGTTACAAAATCCAAAAGATTAATAGGGTCTTTTAATGGAAAAAGAATCTTTAACCCCCTCCCCCTTTTTTTGTGGACAATAATGGGTAGTAACTGAATTTTGCAAGGAATCAGAAAAGCTCTTAAACATTCAACAGGTTGGAAACAAATTATGGTTTTAATCATTAGTCATAATGATGAAGGAGGCCTGTTTGAAGTGTCATTTTTATATATAGTCCAAATGAAATGATTGGTGAATTTAAGCTCTGGGATTTATTTCTAAGTTTCTCTCTCATTCACTAAAATAGAAAACATTACACAGAAAATTTGAGCTCCAAGGATGGAAGAAAACATTTTTTTTTCCATTTAGGAATGTTGATGCGAAAGAAGGTTATACAAAGGACAAATGAAATACAGATTTCATCAGGAGATTTCAGTGAATGGAAAGATGCTTCAGCAACTTGATAACCCTAGTCACCTATTGCATATTATTTATTCATTTACTTATTACATTTATATACAGTTTAGATGGAAAATCCATTTCTTAAATGTTGTCCTGAAAACCAGGAAGGAGCAGTTGAGTGCGGTTATGGATCCAAAGCATGGAAGCAAACAGAGGCAGAAAATGCCAATTTCCCAAGTCCTCTTAGATGGCAACTCCTTGGAGGGAGGAGAAGGCAGTCCAGCTTCAGTAGCTTGTGGAACTGCAAAATGTCAATGTTAAGTTCTGCGCATGGGTGCAAGGATCGGAGACGAGGCAGTGACAGTGAGCTTCAACTCTTTATTAAGCATACTGAACAGAGCAAAACCCTAGGGCAGCAGCAGCCCTTTTATAGGGTTGGCTGCTGTCCTATTAACCAATGAGAAACATGGAAGTGTTAAACCCTTGAACCAATAAGAGTTGGCCCGTTAACAGCCAATCAGACTTCCCAGAAGGGACGAATCCGATGTGGCTATTATCGGCCAATCAGAAGTGCAGGATTACAACCCTGCTTTTTCTTAAAGTTGTTAAAACTTTATTAAATGCCTTTATTAGTTCATAACAGTCAACTAATATTTTGAATCAGATCCAAAAGCCAATTGGCAGCTAGAGCAGCTCTTGAAGCAATAGGGTTACCCAAATAAGAAAAGGAAAGGAAAGAAGGAAGGGAGGGAGGGAGGGAGGGAGGGAGGGAGGAAGGAAGGAAGGAAGGAAGGGAAGGCAGGCAGACAATAATGTAGGTATATGTGTCAGAGGAGGGAGGGAAGGAAGGAAGGAAAAAAAGAAAACTTGAAAAAACACTTGCCTTAATCGTTTTTCTCCATAAGTTTCTCTGGCAACCAATTCTAAACATAGGTGCCAAATTATGGTAGCTCTAAGCATTCTATTACTTTTTGGCACACTAAAGAGCTGGTTGATTTAAGACAGTTTGAGATGTCCATTAGCTGTAGCAATGAATTCAAATACTAAAAAGCTCAGCCATAAATCCACCTTCACATAAAGATTAACCACGACTAATACTTCTGTTTGTCTAATATTAGCAGCTCCTTCTTAACTAGAAATACAACTCTCATCTTGTATACATGTTTATATGTATTTTTTAAAAATATAGTTTTAAGAAGTGTGAAGAAAAAAAAAGGTTCTTGAAAAATGTGAACATAGGAAATGAATATCTGAAATTATGAAGAACAACAACAATAAAAAGGAACAATATGAAGTACTTTGGTTCCTTGGTTTGAAACAGACTTATTTGTTTTTCTTTTTTTCTGGAATAAATTTTGTATTTTTTTCATATTGATCTGTTCTTCATAAAATCCATATTTTCAGCTTGAATAAGAAACTGTCCTACATAAAAGGATTTGGACTCATACAACTACTGGGATATGGTTCCCTTTATTTGAAATACAAGAAAAACAAAGTAAGGGAATATTTTGAAAATGATTTTTGCAATGAGCGTAACTTTGATGGCAGAATGTACCTGAAGAAACCAAATGGCTCATAACAGAAGGAAGGGTTATTTAAAGAAGCCAAAAAGAAGCTTGAATGCCTGCATGGAAGGGAATCAAGAACAACACCATGAAACCTAGCCAGAATACACTGCTCTGTCTTTTTGCAAAGTTGGCTGCTATTTTGCTCCTGTTGTGTTTGACCAAATAAATCTACCCCTCCACAAGACGGGATAGCAAGCTGAGGTTTCAAAATGGTTTGGATCAGATGAGAAGAAATCACAACTTTATGGAAATGGAGCTTAGAAAAGTAGTATCCAGTGAAATCCACTCTTTCAATTCTCTGTTTGTTACTGGACAAGGTGAAGTGTCTGGAGTCTCAAAAAGGAAGGATCCTTTCCTAGAGGTCAAAGAGATAGTGAAGTTTGGAATATCTGATGGGCAGAAAGAGGATGAGAGCCTTCCCAGTAATTCATGGAGTATATCAATAGTTATTGCGGATAATTGCTTTAGTCTGGCAAGATTCTGTCTGTAGGTATATAGCAATACAGGAACTACTCAGAAGCAACTACGCATATTTTTCTTGGTTCTTTGGGCCAAATACATGTCCTCCAATATAAAGATAATTTTTGCATTTTACCTAGGTGTTATCCTCCAGCTTATGTTGAGATGTTAACTCTCTATTACCCTATCTGAAGGGTAGCAAGTTGCTCTAAATACACCAATTTCTGATTTTGAGTCACATTGGTATATGGAACACCATTTCTTATTCTGTTTTAGGAAGCAACCATCCTAGGTCAAACTTGCTCTTCTTTTTTTCTGAATTGCTAGGTTAGCTTGGCTTTTGGCTCACGTTTTGGCGCTTCCAACATTCTGTATTTAACTTATTGGAAGCTGTCGGATTGACAGTGCTATTGCTCTGACGTTCAAACATGGCCACAGAGATTTCAGTCTGATTATGAAAGAGAAGATTTAGTCTGTGCTTTGTAGTTCCTTTAGTTATTCATTTTGAATTTGATGGACGGAACAGGCTGCCAACATGGATATATAAACAGTAAAATGTGTGTGTTTTACAAAGGAGAAAAATACGATTGTGGTTTCTTCATTCAGATCCAGGGATATGTTCCCTAATTCAAGGTTGAACATGGATCAATTTTTTCTTTCACCTCCCAGAAAAGGCATTTTAAAAGTACAGTACGAGAGATTCTCATAAAGTTTGATGGTTCATCGTTATGCATTTTGACCTCTACCAGACATACCTGTATAATAGCCAGTTTCACTGGATGCTTACAGGGGAAAGCTAAAGATTGTAAACAAACAAACAAACAAGGCCTACTGTATCATAGGTTAACTTCTCCAAACAAAATAACTACCTTGTTTCATGTACATCTTCTTGTACCTAATTCATTAGATGTTCAGCTAGTTGTTGAATCCTTAACCCTGGATGTTCAGAGGGCTGCATGAAATAAAACAATGAATCTCAAGGTTGCCGGACGTAGACAGTAGGAAGGGTGAGAACAGATCTTTTTTGAAGACCAGCTGTTCTGCCAATTCAGAGGGAATGAAAAAAAGGAAGGAAAAGATTGCAGCACAGTCATAAGTCACTGCATTGAAGACCTCCGCATTTCACCAGTTTCTGTTTCGAGCTTTCGCCCACCATAGCGTAGATCAAAAGCTGTGCTATTATCAAGGCTACACATGTGGTATTTTCTAACAGAAACAAGTGGTTAACCCATAGAAATCCCCAGAAAGTTAAAAAAAAAAGGTGGGCTCTCAAGGCAGGCCTCCTGCTTCCGGGGAACCCACTAACTGAAAGTAACACCACATAAACCCACCTAAAACAGAGCAAACAGCCAGCTGAGTAGACAATAAAATAGAAATGAAGGTAACGGTTCTCAAAAAGGGGGGAAATATACAATCTGTGCTATATTTGTTCATACAGAGCTCTTTTTTAAAAAAACTCTTGGGAATATGGTGACCTCTGAGGACTGATTGACCCATGTTCAAATATATCCACTAGCATTTTTCAGGTCAAAATGAGGAGGGGTGGTTGTAGCTCTGGTTGTGAATTCCTTTGTAATTCTGTTCATGGTTGTCCCATTGCTGACTTCCACCTCTTAAATCTCATTTTGGATTTAGCTCCCCAATCAATAGCTTCTTATTCAATTTGAGTTAGAGCAGGGCATTTTCTGAAGCCCAAAATCAGATCTGAAACCAAGTCTTTCAATTGGTGGACATTCTTCAACTACTGGTTGAAATAAAAGGGTAGTGAATCTTCTGCAACATAGAGACAAATGTTGGGGTTGGTCTGGAAGACCTCCAAGGTTCTGCAACCCAACAGGATAGACACAGACTGCAGAATATAATTAGGACTGCAAAAACAAAAAACAATTACTACCAACCTGCTTCCACTTGAGGACTTGTATACTGCACGAGTCAAAAAGAGGGCTGTGAAAATATCTACAGACTCCTCACATCTCGGACATAAACTGTTTCAAAAACTTCCCTCAAAACGATGCTATAGAACACTGCACACCAGAACAACTAGACACAAGAACAGTTTTTTCCCAAATGCCATCCCTCTGCTAAACAAATAATTCCCTCAACACTGTCCAACTATTACAAAGTCTGCACTACTATTACTGTTAATCTTCTCATCACTCCTTATCACCCATCCCCTCCCACTTGTGACTGTATGACTAAAGCTTTGTCACTTGTATCCTTACAATTTGATTGCTTATTGTGCCCTATGACTTGCATTAAGTGTTGTACCTTATGATTCTTGACATATGTATCTTTTCTTTTATGTATACTGAGAGTATTTGCACCAAGACAAATTCCTTGTGTGTCCAACCATACTTGGCCAATAAAGAATTCTATTCTATTCTATTCTATTCTATTCTATTCTATTCTATTCTATTCTATTCTATTCTATTCTATTCTATTCCATTCCATTCCATTCCATTCCATTCTAAGGTTCCCTCCAACTCTGTTATTCTGTTAAATTCTTAGTCTAATCCTACATTTAGCCTTGCCTGGTCCACCCAAGAGTGGGTATATTGATATATTTCCCTGGGTTTTATATAGAAAAAAAAAAACAACCCATAACATGCCTCATGTTATAATATGGGAAAGTAAAACAAAAGATCGAGAAAATCACTAAGTTTTGTTTCCAATAGTTCTAACCAGAAACTGCAATGATTTATTAAATCTGGATCTCCATTTATCTATAACAATTAACACCAGTTATTCATATCCACAGCTTCCTGTTACTAGAGGGGAAATCATATTTTTTATCATATAGGCATATATATATATATATATGTTTTCTTAAGTTTTCGCGGGTACTTACATGTCTGGCATTCAGCTTTGTTCGGGTATTTTCCCACGTGGTGCTTTTAAAGTTGTAGCAACGTTTCAGCAGAATCTCATCTGCCATCATCAGGCTTCTGTATATATATATTCATTTCCTTTTACTTTTTACAAAAACGGTAGTAAAATTGCAGCCCTTGTTTCTTAATATTAAATAACTATCACAGTTTCATTCATATTATTTTTTCCATGCATATTAGTTTGACACCTTGTTAAATGAGCTATCATTATGGCCCTTAGCAATTATCCTATTTCTTATCATCTGCATTTGCCTATATTTCAAATCTCACTGACTTATTCCAGGCAACTTCATGAAGAAAAAGAAACTCTATAAAATTACTGATATAGCTCAAACGTATTTTTTAAAAAATCACAGTGCTGGAAAAAAAAAAACTTTGGAGGTCTTCTTGTCCAACTCGCTACCCAAAGTAGGATTCTTATATTATCCTGGACAAATGGTTGACCAATCTTTTCGTGAAAACTTCCAGTGATGGAGCAATCACAACTTTGGAGGCAAGCTGTTCCGTTTATTTTTGTTCACAGTATCAGGAAAATTGCTTCTTATTTTCAGGTTAGATCTCCCTCTGAGAAACTTCCACCCATAGCTTCTTGTTCTGTCCTTAAGTATTATGGAGAATAAAGTGACCGCTTCACCATGGCACAGTGGTGGAATTCATTTTTTTTTTTACTACCGGTTCTGTGGCCATGGCTTGGTAGGCATGGCAGGGGAAGGATACTGTAAAATCTCCATTCCCTCCCCACTCCACTAACCTGCTTCCCAGCTCCGTTCTCCTGTGCAGGGCAACAAAAGAAGACCTAGCTGATCAGCTGGGACTCAATGGGAGGCAGAGAATAGAAGGGGGAGGGGCCAGTCAGAGGTGGGATTTTCCGGTTCTCCGAACTACTCAAAATTTCCATTACTCCAGAACTGGTCAGTACCTGCTGAATACCACCTCTGCCATGGCAGCCCTTCAAGTATTGGAAGATCTAGCAGGGAGATGGATGGATGGAATAGGATCTACTCATCTCCACAACTTTTATCCTGCTAAAAAGACCAGCCCCACAAGACAACATGTTTTAAAATGACATTCAAAAATTAATTGAGACTATAGGGGGAAGCTGGGAATGTAATTTGAGATGATGAAATGAAAATGGGAAACAAGGAATTGATTCACAGGGATGTGAGGTGAGGGACAAAGTAGAATAACTGTTCATAGCTAATTATTTGAAACATGGATGATGCCCAGAGGTGCTGTTGAAATCAATGAGGTAAAAAGCCAAAGAAAGAAGGAAAGCATCAGGGGCTTCTTTGAAGCAACCTGGTATAATAAACCCAAATGCTCTCAACTTAGCTTTTCAGCACCATGCAGAAGTGATTACGTTGATGCAACTCAGACTTAGTTCTAGGTAGAATAGGCCCAGTCTGGAAACTCTGTGATGCTCTTCCAAGATAAATTCGAAATTTATATTTCTGGCCAGAAGTTTCCTTTGATTTCTCTTCCCATCCTTTCACCAAGTGCCCTAACATTTTCCTATTTGTTAGCGGTTGTTTAATGGTTTTTAGACTTTAAATGGCATTTCTTGCATTGCTTTCAACAGCTTTTACTCCTTTACTCGAGTATGACATATCCAAATGGTGAATTAATAACATCAAATTCCACTGATTTTTAGTGAGCCAACAATCAGGAGAAATAAGACTTGAGTTTGACCCACAGTACTTTAAAAGTTTCAAAAGTAATCTGAATGTACTCCATGTCTACCTACTATTCACCAACTCCCCACTGTCAGGGTTTAAAAAAACAAAACAAAGTAGACTGAGTGGAAGCATTCCTAGAGAGGTCTCAGCTTTGTAGGTCTGGTCTAGGAAATAGCAATAGTAATAGCACTTATATACTGCTTGTCAACTCATAAAATATTTAATTGGGGTACCTGCTGGAACTGCTGACACCGCTTCATAGTACTTTACACTCTCTGAGCAGTTTACAGAGCCCCCAATAATCTGGATCCTCATTTTACTGACCTCAGAAGGATGGAAGGATGAGTCAACCTGGAGCCAGTCAGGATCAAACTCCTGGCAGTGGGCAGAATCAGATTGATATACTGCATTCTAACCACTATTCTTTATGAGAGCAGACGATAGATCTTTAATTAGTTGAAATAATGCAGCTGTCAGGTTAGTTTAACCCCAAGCATGGGTTAAACACTCCAACTTTTAGGTCCTTTCTGAGAATTTCCTGTAAGCCTTGAAACTGACTATGTTAAAACATACAAGTTTGGATCCAAACTTACTGATGACAATGGTGGATTTATTGAGACCAATGTTGCAATTAAGTCAATAGGGCTACTTGAAGTCTCCTTACATGGGAAAAATGGGGAAGATTTTAAGGAAAGAAATAGGAATCTTCTCATAAATGCTGAACGCTAGTGGAAAGTACATTGTTGATCTACTGGGAAAACAGAGTTCCTTTTGGGGGGGGTTGGGGGGGTACAATTTTGGAGCTTTAACCGCTCTGGCAAATGCACTAGTATTCAGCTCTAAGTGTCACATCACCTACTAAACAGCCTGCAAAGTCTAAAGGAGGTGGTCAAAGTTAGCTTTCTGTTATTGCTGACTCAGGTATTTCCCTGCCTGAGGGAATTTTGGAATCAAGTTTTCTAAGAGAGATCTTCAGAGCTCAGCATTCAGGTGACCCTGTCTTGTTATTTGCATTAGCACTTCTCCTTCGGCCAACAAATTTTGCATTCAGCACTAGATGCAACCAGCTGAGTTAACTGGGCCAGAGTACCAGGAGTTTCAAAAGTCTGTATAAAGGTAGACTTACAGCAGTTTGTTTAGTGACCGTTCAGAGTTACAACGGCATTGACAAAAGTGGTGGGCCTGCAATGCTGCAAAAAAAAAAAAAAAAGTATTGGAGACTGATCCAGACATGGGTGGAACAAATGGTGGGAGACAGTGGTGGGATTCAAATATTTTTGCCACTGGTTCAATGGGCGTGGCTTGGTGGGCACACATTTTGCGTGCACCAAATGTGCACTCTGCATAGGCGCAGAAGTATTTGCACAGGCGCAGAGGCATTCTAACTCACCTCTTGCAAGCCTGCATGACCCTGGTCGCTTCAGCAGCTGCCGCGCAGCACTATTCTGTGCCATGCAAAACAGCTGTGCTTCAAATTCAGTGGACAAAGGTGAGTATGGGAGCCCAGGTGGGTGGACAGGTGGGTCCAACCGCAGAGTGATGGAGAGAACCGGTTTGGTCTCTGCTGCTCATCACTGATACCGGATCGCCAGAACTGGGCTGAACTGATAGAATACCACCATTGGTGGGAGAGTGTATTCCATTTAAGCCAGATTTTTTTTCTTTTAGGAATAACACCAGAAGGATATAGGAAGGATTTAATTTATCTAATAGTACATGTGTTGACGGTGGCTAGAATAATATATGCACAATACCGGAAGAAGGAAAGCATACCGCCAATAATAGAGATAATAAGGAAAATTATGACCTGTAAAGAATCAGACAGGTCAAACCTAGCATTAAAAAAAACAAGGGGGAATCTAAGCACTGTGAAACATGGAATAAATTCTATTAGTGGTTGCATAGAAGAAGGTAAGGTAGAAACGTAAGTAGCTATGATGATTAGACAAATTAGTAATCAATGTATCAAAGAAGAGGATTGGAAATGATGAGGTAAAATGCAGAGGTAGTACTGAGCAGGTTCTGACCAGTTCTGGAGAACTGGTAGTGGAAATTTTGACTAGTTCGGAGAACCAGCAAATACCATTTTTGACTGGATATTTTACAATATCCTTCCCTTGACACGCCACACCCACAAAACCGGTAGTAAAAAAAAATTGAATCCCACCACCACTGGTTCACCTATAAGAAAGAGAAGAGGCAAAGTATAAACAGAACTTGCAAGACTCTTTTGTAAGAGTCTACCTTTAAAAAAAAGTAGTTTTAGACTTCTGTGGAATTTAATTCTTGATTTGATCTACATTGGCTAACATCAGACCTCAAATTTTAACTGGTAATCTGATTTCTCCGCCCCATCTCTCTCTCTGTTTTTAAAATAGATTTCACTCACAAACAAGAATTCCACTCACAGTCGACAATAGCCAATTTCTCATTAGCTGAGAATAATCATGTTCTTAAATGATCACATTCTGCTGAAAGGATGTTATAAATAATCCAACGCTGTGTTGTTCAGGTTTACATAATTATGAATCATTAGGGCTATGAATGACTAATGGAGACAGATGCAAAGTATTTCTAAATTGGTTTAAAAGGGGAAAATCAAAACCTGTCTGTTCATAAATGAAGCTGTCTTGAATACGTTCTGAATCATTTGGCACGATTTCTGGCCTTAACTGGTTATCCCAAATGTTGCCCATAATTAATGCAAAGCATACAGGCTCTTCAAAGTGTTCAGTAGGATATCCATCAAATTGGACAGGAGGTAGGGACAACAGGCTGACTATGAATGTAAACATCTCTTTTGGTCCTGACACATCTTAGCCTTCTCTTGGAAACTTTTGGATCCAGGTTCAAATATCGATATACCCCTATATAGGAAATTGTGATGACCCAGGGCATGGCACAAAGGCAACACAGTCAAATAAGCAATAAGAGTCCCTTTATTATCTCCAGCTTTGGCCCCAATGTCCAGGTTACCTTCAGCTGGAGAAAAAATCTCACAGGAACAGTCTTTAAGTGGAGGAAATTCAGTCCGAAAACAAAGTACATACAAACTGTAGCTAAAAATCCACACAAACCACACTGCAACAATTAACTGGACAGGGCAGGAAAAGGAATTGCAGACTTGAAAGCACAGCAAAACTCACACAGTTGGGAAGGCTCCAGAAAAACAGATAAGCCTTGATGAAACCAGATCATTCACAATTTGCTCCCAACAACTTGCTGTGCGCAGATTCCTTTTTTAAACACTGTGTTTCCAGCTGCAGCTAATGAAGGTAATCAGGGCCCTTTCCTCCCCTGTAAGCCACACAACTCATGTTGTTCCCTTCTCTGTTCTTCCCTGCATACCCTACGGTGAAGAGGGGGTGGGCCTGGGTCTTCATCCGAATTCCCTCTCCCTTGTTCTGCCTCTCCACTGCTCTGCCCAGCCAGACTTTGCCCTTCCCCAGTTTCTTCCACAGCAAATGCAGCCACACTCCCACTCCCTGTGAGCTGCTCGGCCTCCCCTCCGAATCAGATTCCAACAGGGGCATGACAGGAAACCTCAATTTACGACCACAATAAGTAAGCTAAGAAGGCAGAAATAAAATTAGACAGGGGAAATATTAGAACTTACATTGTTTATAGAATGAATAAAAATAATACAAAATTAGAAGTTTACAGATGTTAGGCATTTTTTATGTATGTTTAAATAATATAATTAGGATTATATCAATTTCATTAATGAGATAGAGATTATTAATAATGTTAGCATGAACTGGATTAATATGAATGATACCTAGTTAAATTTGTTCATATTTAATGGAGAAATGTTTAGATTGAACAGGAAAGATAGAGATGAAGATAGATATTGATATTAATATTGATAATATTTACATACAAACCATGCCCAGCCAGTCACATGACCACCAAACAGCACCCACAAATTAGGCCCCATCCACAGAACCGGTTAGTAATCTCTGGGATCTAAAATTATGAGTTTGGTGGTCCCTGAGGTCCAAAAGGTTGGTGACCCCTGCTCTGAACTGCACAGAATCTTACCTTGGGGTTCTCATGAACCCCTGTGAACCCCAACAGCCCAGCCCTGCCAAGGTTCTACCAAAAGGTTCTGAAAAGAGTCAATCACTTCATTCAATCTGGTGGAAAAGACTTTCTGCCCCCCCAGAAGTTGTTTTTTTTTTTGGGGGGGGGGGAAACCCTGCATGAAATTCTGATGAACTGGTTACCAGTTGTTTTAAAATCTCTTTTAGTTGTGAGAATATATCCCTAATTTGAAGGGTGGCTTGCAAGTATCCTGTATTTTTGGTCCCACAATCTCTCCAGCAATCTGCAATCTTGTGTTACATCCCAAAGGAACATATTATAAGGGAATTAATCCCATGAGGGTTTTTTGGGTTGGGAAGAGCTAGCAGCTGGGGAGGCTGTACATAGAATGAAAATGAGATGGAGGCAACTGAACAGGAAGACCATAACCAAACAATGAAGTGAACTAAAAGTACCTCCCAAAGACTAACATAACTCTTAGAAGGAAACTGATGAAGCCAAAGTATATCATCATCATCATCTTGATGTTTTAGATTTCCAAGGGGAAAAAAAATAAACTTTTGGGAAATTGGCAAAAAGAGTGACTTTTTCCAATGTCAACCGTTACACACGTTGGAAATTGGAAAATGGAATGGTTGTAATGGTGGGATAGGGAAAACTCACAGAAAATTCAGAAACAGATGAATGCACAGATGACCTGACCAGATGTGCTTCCAGTTAAAATAAGGAGAAACCGAATAGTAAAACAGGCATCTGAACATTCTCTTTGAAGGAATGGAAAGAGAAAGGTGGGATGACTCTGAAAGGGTTAACATTTTCACAGGTCTCCTTCTCCCTTCCTCCTCCTGTTCTTTTTAAAGGGGAAAAAAAAATGTTCTGATTTGGAAAGAAAACTGTCACTTTTATGTTGGCATGTTTGTAGAAAAGTAGTCCCCCCTTTCTCCATTTAATGTAAACATTCATTAAACTAATTTGAAGTTGTCATTACTCTCCTCCCCTGCTGCTTTATATCAGATTATTCCTAAGTGCTCAGCGAATAGCCCCATAAACACACAGTCTATTTCCCTGCAGGGTATAATCACACAGTTTGCACTGTGATTTATGTGGTGTAGCATTGGTGAGTGTCCTAAACTTTCAAAAGCTTCCATTCATTCTTCTCTTGAAACCAAGTTTTATGCTAATCTACACCAAACCGCTCAATGCAGAATTTAATCATAGGGTAAGGCAACAAAGAAACTGCTAATTTGCCCAGAGCTTTGGTTTGCTCTAATTTAGTGTCTTCTCAAATTTATAACTTTCATTTGTTGTGTAAAAGGGTAGAAGGAATAAGAAATGGTGAAGCATTCAAACAGGGACCCGTGAAAAACTTGGGGAAGCATCACAACAACATTAATTGTGGAGTCCCAACAAGTATTTGTTAGGGATTGGAACAGATTCAAGCTCTACCTTGAGTATATTCTCAAGGCTTTCGGTTCTCAGAATCTCCTTTATTCTAGCTAGAAGTAAACTCAAGTTGTCTTCTCAATCGACCTGGTAGTTCAGTGGACTTAAGTTTTCTTGCTGACAATATAGAAGTGATTTGTTACTGCTTTCTTTTTAGTTTTGTTTTTTTTTAAACTTCCCACTCTAAGTTACAACTCTGGATTTCCAAGATGACTGTCCACCCAGTAGTAACCTTGGCTAATTGTGCTTAGGTTTATAGATAAGAACAGCCAGGTGCTGGGCATCTTTGCTATATTATATACCGTATCTTATGGCCTTTCTTAGCCTGGTACCCTTCAAATATATGAGAGAATTCAGCTCTTGGAACTCTCAGCTAGAATAACCTTCAGAAATTTTGATCTGATATCCAAGCAGCCAGAAAGAACCAACCTGAAAAAGTCTGATGAGTAGAAAGATATATTACAAATACAGGCAGTCCTTTACTTACAACCACAATTGAGCTCCAAATTTTGTATGCTAAGAGAGACAGTTGCTACATGAGCTTTGCCTCATTTTTCTTGCCAGGGTTGTTAAGTGAAACATTGCAATTGTTAAGTTGGTAACATGGTTATTAGGTGAATCTGGCTTCCCCGTTGATTGTGCTTGCCAGAAGGCCCAAAAGATGATCACTGTAATCGTCATAAATACAAACCAGTTGTCAAACATCTAAATTCTGATTACATGTCCATGGGATGCTGCAATGATTGCAAGTGTGAAAAACAGTGATTAAGTTACTTTTTTTCAGTGCCGTTGTAAACTTCAAACAGTCACAGAATGAATGATGTAAGTTGAAGGCTATCTGTAGAAGCAGAAACAGGAATATTCGTAATAGGAATAAAAGGAAGAGGTGGAACTCAATTTCCTCCTTCTGCCATGCCTCATGAGGCTGAACTACCATTTGACAATATATATATAATCTTGCTAATGATGACACACAAGAGATTATCTGCAGCTCAGTCTCTTTGGCCATGAGTCACCTCAACCTATTGGTTGGTAGGATTTATGAATGGTTTTTGAAACTACCGGCCAAATTGGAGTTTTAGGAAAAGAAATATGTCTGGCAATTGGTTATAAATTGTAGCGTTGAGCTTGGAACAAAGAAATCCAGATCTGAAGCTCTGCCACAGATCTTACTAGATAATGTTGTTCTAGTCACTAAGCCAATCTGTTGTGTACATTTCTTTTATGGCAAGAGGGAAATGAAGAGACAGCTTTCGCTCTCCCCAAAAAAGATGGGATAGGAAATAATAATAAATCATAGCTGAGATCACAATCTCACGTAGGTTGAAAGCCAGTCAACCTATGTATTTGGCCCTGGTTCCTTTTATTCCAGTAGTGGAACAAAGACTGAAATGGTTTCTTCCTTGACATATTTTTTTCTTCTTCTGGTGAAAGTGGTGTTTCCCAAATGTTCTTTTAAGACATAGTTCCTTGAAAGAAGAAAGAGTGTCACAGGCCAAAGATGAGTGTCCAGCAACCCATTCCAGCCTCTTGCCAATGCATATGTTCTGACCTAGGCTTCCCAAGATCATGAAGCAGACTCCTCATCCCAATAAAACCTCTTTTATTTAGGTTAAAGGGAATTTCTCTCCAATGAAGTCCCGGCAAACAGTCTTTCATGAGATTTCACAACTACAGACCGTTATCAGGCTTGGAGAATTGCCAGGCCGATATCTTCCAAATTCTATGCTATAGCAGCAATTACATGACAAGAAATCAGGAACAGATCTTTACCCTAATGAATTGAACTAATTGTCTCCTGCAGACACCACTCCCCTTTCACTCCTCTTTATTCCCTATGGGAGGGGCCATTCACCATCCACCTGTGCCCTTACTCCTGAGTCAGCCATTGTTCCTTAATTGTTCCCTTCTCCTGGCAGCTCTGCGCATGCGTACTCTGAGAACAGGCTCCAGCTGTTCTTATGCCACACTGAACTCCGATTCCAAAGGCAGCTGATAACTGTCAGACGGCCCTGGCCTCACTCTGCCTCTGATGCAGAGCACTTGTCAGAGCCTTCCCCAGACTCCAGGAGTGGCTCATATTCCTCCCCAACCTCCTCACTGTCTGAGTCTGCTGCCAGCTCTGCTGGTCGCTGGTGGGCCACAACAATGTTTTGAGTTGCAAGGGAGTTTACAGCAGTCCTTGGTAAACATCCTTCCATGATCTAGCACCTTCTGTCAATGATGCTATTCCTAAGTTCCATTCCATTTCCTTGAATAACAAAGGTGGCCAACAAACAAATACTGGAGTGTATAACACCAGACATGTCACTGGGAAGCAAAATCACAAAACTGATATTTTGGCCATGTCTTCTGTGGGGGAATTCTCTGGAGAAAGCAATTATGTTTGGAAGAGTTAAGTGGCGAAAGGAAACCAGGTCACCAAAGAATTCAGTGGCTGGACAAAGTTGACACCAGTCAGAGCACAGAAAAATTCAAAGACGTAGTGCAAGATTGAAAGATGTGGAGAGACTTGGCCCGTAGAATTGCCAAGAGTCAGACATGACTGAATGGACATCGTCGTCGTCATCATCATCGCCATTTCATTAAACTGAAGTGGATTAAATACACGAAAACATAAAAGACTGGAAAGAAATCTTCAGAATCTATAAGCAAATTCTCTGCATTGCCAAAAAAAGACACCCCACTTGGAAATGTGTTAAGGGTTTGGAAATATGCAGCTACAGAGAATGACTGAGCACAACGCATTTTAATATGAATGGCATCTTCCATCATTTTTATATAGGGATCAGGTTCTGCCGAAAGCCCACTGAGGAAATGGATTAGACAAAAACAAGATAATCTTGTTTCTGTGTAAAAACAGCAGGTTCCATTAATAAAATACACAGCTAGTTTTACCGACCTCTGCTGTGCTGACAAGCAAAGGAGACTTCAGAAAGATGAATTTCTCCCAAAGATATAACCCAGCATTGTAGTAACCTATTGAGGACAGAAGGAGAGCTTACGCACACTAAATATACCAGCTGCTTAGAAAGCGATAAGAAACTTCTATTACACTCAGAAAAGGACTGTTGTGTTCCAAACTGTGCAGTGCAATTTTGTCCTGCATGAACAGTCCCTGAAGGAATACATGGGACTATTGATAAATCTTGGTAAAATCCATTGTGTACATTATTAGCAACAATTTCACTGAACATTTGGAGAGGAGGAGGAGGAGGAGGAGGAAGAGGAGGAGGAGGAGGAGGAGGAGGAGGAGGAGGAGGAGAAGAAGAAGAAGAAGAAGAAGAAGAAGAAGAAGAAGAAGAAGAAGAAGAAGAAGAAGAAGAAGAAGAAGAAGAAGAAGAAGAAGAAGAAGAAGAAGTTGTTTATTAAATATATTTGAAAAAGCCCTTTAAAAGCAGTCTTGGAAAGAGTTCTTTTATGAGATTTGCCATTGATATTTAGGTGAAATATGGAAAGCTTCACCCCCACCCCATTCCAAAACTAGGTAACCAACTAAGCTCAGAGGGCACCAAGGACCCTATGGTTCAACCCTGAGCTACAAATGTTCTCTTCTATAAATACAGTATTTATTAAATAAGTCATTCCTTGGAAGAATGATTAATACAGTTGTAATAGAGTGAGTCCAAGAGTGAGAATGACTTTGTATCTTAAATGTAAATTTAACACAGAATGTATTATATCGCTTTGAGAGATAAAGAATCACTATTAGGTTTTAAAATGAAAATGCACATTAGGAACCTTGGTCATTGAAGTTCTAAGTTACAATAAACCCAATCAATACTGCAAGTCTACTCTAATTGGAATATCCCATAAAGTTAAGATATAATCTATTCATGGAAGAACCCAAATTTGGGTTAGATTGCATTCTACAATTCATAAGTAAACAAAACATTTGAAAACTTTAGTCTCCCTAATACTTTAGAAGCCTTGTTTACATATTTGTATTTTATTCTTTTATCCTTTTTACTTGCCCTTTGTTTCTTTATTTATACTTTCTTTAAAATGTGTATTTTTTTTTTAAAGGGACAAATTTATGAAATCCTTTGCACCTTTCACTCAAAGCATGATATCAGGATCTTACTGGCTAAACTGGTCCTTTCTTCCATGCCACCAAATTTACTTTGCTACTTTCATAGGTTCCAGCTTGGCTAGTCTATTCAATTTATCATTTCAAGTATCCAGATGACATTCTAATCAAAACAATATTTATAGAGCATTCTAATTAAGATGATGCTGAGAATTAAGAACAGTGTAGAATATTGGTATTTCTACGACGGTCAGGATGTTAAAACTGGTAGTACTGGTTACTGATACTTTTCCAATAAAAATGGTTAGAATTGATAATTGCAAGCTCTATACCAGGGATTCTTAAAATAGGATGCATGGAAGTTGATCAGGTACATTGCCACAACCCAACCTGGATTATGTCTCCCATCTCAACCTTCCTTTATGGCTCAATGTTCACCTGGCCACACCAGAACCAATAGTGAGTTATTATTGGCTTGTTGTATTATTGGCTTGTAAAATTGGCTCATCAGTTCATTAAGTGCACAAATTATAATACAGAAAGCAAATTCTACAATTCAGAAAACTGACACCAGATCGAAGTTGCAGCTACTGGTTGTGTGGGCGCATGTTCTCTGCAAGGTGGAAAGAGTATTTTGCATAAGCAACTCAAAAAGAAAAATGTGTTTTGGAAACAAGCATTTTCATTGGCCAGGCGATCCATTCGGCCCCAGATTTCCTCTGTAGGAGTGCTTGTCTTGAAGAACTATCTTCCAAGGAATATAATCTTCAATAGCAATAGCACTTAGACTTATATACTACTTTACAGCCCTCTCTAAGTGGTTTACAGAATCAGCATATTGCCTCAACAATCTGGGTCCTCATTTTACTGACCTCAGAAGGATGGAAGGTTGAGTCAACCTTGAGCTGGTTAGAGTCAGCCTGAAATACTGCATTCTAACCACTTTGCCACCATGGCTCTTGATGAATATCAAGTGTGATATCCAACCTTGGGCTGCCTATTTCTTTATGCAAGCCCCCAAGTTTTCTGCGGCTTCGAAGAACCAGCCCTTTGGAGGCAAAATGTGATTTTCAGCCTTCCTCCAATCCCTGCACCAAAAAGGTTGCACGTAAATAATATAATTTCTGTTAAAATAGGCAATTCGTATTTATTTTATTTTCCTTCTGGAGCCTGAAGTGGAGTGTATGCTGGAATCTCCCTTCATTTTATTCCCCACAACAAAAAAACCCAAGTGTCTGAGTGTGGTTTTGGGTCCTCCTGATCCTAATCCAACCTTTTAACCACTACACCACACTATCTCTTCAGCCTAATGTTGCTATTGCTGCTGTTGGTAATGCTGAATTTTAAAAATTAATTATAATGCAGTAGTACTTTTGCTTTTAATTACATTTCTGTTTTGTTTACTGTCTTGAGCGGACTCCTTCCAGAAAAGCAGCTTATGAAATCAATATATGTGTGTCTGCATTATGCATAATTCATTTTGCAGAACTGTATATTCCAATAATACTTTTGGTCTGGATCGCAGGCCAGAAACCTTTTCTTTGGCTGATTTCTCTCTCCCCTCCCCCCATTCCAAAAATCTCACAGGACATCAGCGACATCTTCTGTGACATTTGATGGGATTTGAGAAGTCACGAGGTTGGTGCAGGGGAAGTGGGGCTTAAGGATTTGCTGGACCTTCTAGCAGAAGATCTTTGTTTTGAACACAGCTACAAAAATATATCCGGTTAAATGCCGACACACACACACTTATGCAGGATGAAATTAGAATTACTCAATTTAAATCACAGGTGACAACTGTCTTTGAAAAAAAGAGAGAAAATGCATTTTTGTAGAAATCATTACATTCAAATACTAGCTCAATACCCATGCTTCACTATGAAACTATGTGGTCAGGCTTAGTTTTAGGGGAGGGAAATAAGGGAGGGAAAATCTGCCTCTGCCTACCGGCATCCATCATTATTTATCTGGCTAGCGTCCTGTCAGTGTGTGAGAGAGTTGTGGGCTGTTTGGAAACTGAAACCGTATTTGCTGTGTGAGCAAGGAGACAGCAAGGAGGCTGGGAATGGCTTAGCTCAACTGTTCTGTACTAAAGCTGCTTAGTGCTCTGAAACTGAAACTCCTCTCCTCTGCTTGTGTTTTGCATTTGGAACAGATTTCTTTTCAGGTGGAGAGGAGGGAATTTAATGTATAAAGCGATATAATTGGGGCATCTTTGTATGCCTTCAAGTCAGTGTTGACTTCTGGAGATTGCCTGGACAAGTTCCTTTAGTTTTCTTGGGAAAGTTTTTGGAAGTGGTTTGTCACTGTCTCCTTCCTAGGGCTAAGACAAACTGGCCTAAAGTCATCAAGTTGTCTTCTTGCCCAAGACAAGACCAGCACTTATGGTCTCCTGGCTTCCAGCCTGGTGTCTTAACCACTCAAAAAGTGGTTCTTTCAGTTACTTGATATAATTCCTGAAGTTGGATTTGTGTAGTTTGGGGCATCAGGTTATAGAAGGCTCTGCTTCTCACTTACAGTGTTTTGAATATGTTAAGGTGTAAGTCAATGGAGACTCTCAGTCCTCCAGGCCATGGTTGTCCCAAAGGTGCTTTTTCAGGAGGCAATTGGACTTCCTTTGCTTTTCCTTGAAGACATTTTGTTTCTAATCCAAGAATCTTCTTCAGTTCTGACGTCGGAAATGAAGAAGCTTCTTGGATGAGAAGTGAAAAGTCTTCAAGGAAAAACAAAGAAAGTCTACTTGCCTCTTGAAAAAAGCACCTTTGGGTTAAACTAGAGGAAAACTGACCAAGTGAAATATTATGCTGAGGTTCTTTAAAAGACCCGTGGTCGGATTTGTAGGTGTGACCTTCTGGTCATCTCTGCAAGGTGAGAGAAATACAAGCTTGTAACAGGAAGACAAAAAAGAAAAAAAAACTGAACAACAACAGGAAGGTATATGGTAATACGTGGCTTGTCGGATGTGTAACTTTATGTTATGTGCTTGATGGTTTTCCTGTCAAACATTTTATGAGATTCATGCAGCATCAAAGCTGAGAGAATGCTGATTTATATGCAGGCTGCCTGTTTTCTACAGTTCTTAAAGTTCAAGATTTCTAATGATCAGTTTAACATCCTATTCTTTTATGCTATCCTGGAGTTCTCATCTCCTCTTTCCTGAAATGCCTCTTTCTTCACTCAAATACACACATTGCAATGAAACATGTATCTCCAATATCCTGTTACCATTCTAACGATCTAAGCCCAAGGAAGGTAATCAATGCCTTCAAGTCTGCATGTAGTCCTCAAAGGTTGTTATAACCTCCTGAGCCTACTGTCAATGAAGATTCTCAAGCATCCAAGCAGAGTTGTCTGGAAGTTGAGTCATGGAACCTGGACTTAATTTCTTTTTTGGTCTGAAACATTTTGCTGCTTATCCAAGTAGCTTCTTCAGTCTGGAGGGAGACTACAGGTGCATCTAAAAATTACCCAGCCACTATAATTAATTCTATTTCTACTTGGAAACCACTTCTAAACGTTGTGCTTGAGGTGGAAAACAAAAGGAAACCTTGATTTTGGGTTTGTTGATTAGATAGGTTTGCTGTTGTAGAAATGACCAGGATATATTATTATGTAAAAGTAAAAAGTGGAGGTTATATGTGACTCTTCTACTGTGCCAAAAGGAATTGGAAGTCAGTGCTTTTCTTGTTTCTTCTCTCCTTTATCCTACACTTTTTCCCTTTCCCTATTTTCACTTTATTTTTATTTGTATTTGTATTTCTGTATTTTACACCAATCAAAAAATATCAACTGTAAATAAAAATTGTCCAGTTATTTGCACACACATTTTGGAACTATCCAGACATTCAAATATTTATCTCAAGTCCACAACAGGCCAATCATTTGGAGAAAAAAATGCAAAGGGGTCAAAATGAAATACCTATAAGGTTTTGGACTTCCTGTCTGAAACCTTTTCCAGGAAAAGCAGCCTGACCAAAAATGAATTCCCAAACTTTCCCACAAATTCTACCTGGTTTGGCTAGATGGGGTTTCCTAAATGACCTTTTGCAACCTTTACACAACTAGACTAAGACATAGCGGTCTCCAATTATGCCTAAAGACAATGCTGGCTGAATTTAGCACAACAGCCCTAGCTTGGCCCTAAATTTGACCAGAGTCAGGCTCATTTCCTGAATCTGATCTGGGTGCCTAAGGAAACGCATTAGCTTGCAAGGGCAGGGAAACATATAATGTTCATTATTGTAATTTTTGGCCCGGAGAAGATGCTCATCAATTCTTCTGAGTTAGAACTTTTGAAGCTAAGAGACATGTTCATTAACTGTGTACACCAATCATGTATCATTCCAGCGCCTATAATGCTTGCACTTGGAATTCATTAAGCCTCTTTTTTTCTAAGTGATCATGTTTCCTCCATTCTTAAATCTGGCCTGTCTGACAATTGCATAAGCTTCGGTGTCTTAATTCATACACAGATGTCTTTTTGAAGTTATAACCATGTATTAAATATTTCAGAGTGTTCCCCCTCCCCATAGCAGCATTGTAGTTTTCTCATTGTTCTTCAATCAACTCTTTTGACTCGCAAGATGAACTTGGTAGAAATGGCTGACTCCACCGAATTACAACTCCTATTACTCTTGCCAAGGAATATAATTCTAGAACTGTAAATTAGAAAGAGGTCATCCAATCCAACCACCTCTTTGATGCCAGGTAAGCATCACTGACCTGGATAGATTATCTGGTCTATCTCTCAAATTTTCTGCACAGCAACATCATTATAGCAGAGGTTGTAAGAGAGTTGGAGTATAACAAATTGAAGGTGCCCCTATGGGATCACCACTGTCACCCGTCATTGCAAACCTGTTCATGGAAGAATTCGAATCCAGAGCCCTGGCCAATGCCATCCACAAACCCAAACTATGGTTAAGATACATTGATGACACATTTGTGATTTGGCCCCACGGAAAAGAAAACCTAAATAATTTCCTAACACACCTAAACAGAGAGTTGGAGTATTACACCGAACCTTGCACTCAAAGGCTAACCTACCAGATTGGAATGACCACTAGATATCAGGAAAGAGATGATGAACTCTAACTCTTTGATGGCATCTAGTGGTCACTTTTTAATTTTTTTGCAGCATGTCTCTGGAAGTGCTAGCCAAGAAAGTCCTCAAGCTTGCCACTTCCGGTTGAAAAATCAAGTCTAGTCTTTTCCTATTTTCTTTTACCTTGTGCCTTCTTGATCTATTATCATCCTAATACATCCTAATAATATAAGGGAAGACTTACTTATCTGCACTGTTTCCTTAAGGGAGTCTTGATGTATGAAAAACCTACAGAGTTCCTGCTCAATTGATGTTGGCCGTTAGCATAATTTTGATACACTGTAGATGTGTTTTCTTCTACATAAATCACACAACAAATTGTAGGAATGGATCTTCTCCAAATAACCTCACTTTTCTCTTGGTCTAAAAACCATCAGTTTTCGCACAGCACGAACAAGCTGAGTAGAGTATAATCTATGAGTTTCAATGCTAAGTCATTTTCAGAGTCCCTTTATGGTGTCTAATACACACAACATATTTTTTATCACTTTCTCCTTATATACTTTTCTCCTTAACTGTATGTCCTAGTATTATTTTCTCTTTTTTTCTGCAGCTTTAAACTCATTACTTCTCAGTCATATTAATCATGTGCAGCCTGATGACTTAAGACATTACATTAAGATTTCATTTTGTTTTAACTGTAACTTGTTGAACAAACACCCAAAGAGATCATACCAGATTAAGAAAGGTATATTACAAGTATGGAGCCTGCCAAATGGCATTATGGTAAAGACTTTGCTGTCTACAGCAAGGGTGTCCAACCTTGGCAATTTTAAGACTTGTGGACTTCAACTCCTACAATTCCCTAGCCAGCTTGGGGAATTCTGGGAGTTGAAATCTACAAGTCTTAAAGTTGCCAAGTCTGGAGACCCCTGATCTGGAGCAATGGTTCCTAATTTATGATCTAGGGACCACTATTAATGTGTGAAGACAATATAAGTGGTGTAGAAATAATATCTGTCTATCTATATATATGTGTTTAAAAAACAAGCAAGGCAATGATCAAGATTTCAGGCGAGAAAAGCAAAATTGTGTGATACTGAAAAATCTTGTCAGAGGTGGGCTATTTTATTTATTAATTCAATGGTCTTATAGACCTAATAAAGGTGGTGTGTATCTCCACATGTACTGCACTGACAATCCTGGGTTCAAAAGTTTGCAACGATAAGATAATGGCTTGCATTTGGAAAAAGACTGAGAACCACTGATTGAGGGCAAAAGTGTCAGACTGACTGGCAACCATGGTCAGGAAGGGGTATAAAGTGCTAAATAACAGGATGCACAAATTCTCCGTTGTCCTTGAGGTACTCACTATTTTTTTTCTCTGAAAGAAAAAAAAAGTAGCAACCACAAAATAAAAATACATGGAACATGTTGTGAATTAATAAAAAGTGAATTAATAAAAGTGCTTAATAAAGATTATTAATACCTTTAGAAAAGTGCAGGGTTCTAACCCTGCACTTCTGATTGGCCGATAATAGCGACATCTGATTGGTCCGTTCAGGAGAATCTGATTGGCTATTAGTGGGCCTCTCTCATTGGTCAAGGGAACTAACGTTTCCCGTTTCTTATTGGTTATTTGATCAGCAGCTTGCCTATAAAAAGGGCTGTTGCTGCCGTAGTTTTGCTCTGTTCCACAATGTTAAATAAAGAGTTGAAGTTCACTGTTCATCGTCTCGTCTCCAATCCTTGCGCCCATGTGCAGAACATAACACTGGCGACGAAGGTGGGATTTGGAGACGTCAGAGCTGACTGAGCACTACAGAGTGCAAACAGAGCTCATGGCTGAACCAATGGCTGAACCATGTCTAGCAGCGTCATACCACCCGCTCCATTCGACCCGGCACAAGAAGACTGGGACTCATATATGGACCGATTCCAGATGTTTCTGGAGACCAACAACTTAAAGGATGCCACTACCGGAAAGAAGCGAGCGGTATTCCTACCTCACTGCGGGCCGACCATGTTTAAGATGGCCAAGGCACTAGCCAAACCAGCTGAGGTGAAGTCCATGGACTGGGATGTCCTCGAGCCCCTTCTACGGGCCCACTATGCACTGACCATACCAACGCTTGTTCAAAGACATGAATTTTATCAGAGAGACCAGCGGAAGGGAGAAAGCGTTGCAGATTTCATAGCGGATCTCTGGAATTAGGCGAGTACAAGGGCCCCCCAATATCATTTAACCTTAACCCCAAAGTAACTCCCATCCGCCTTAAGCCTCGTCGAGTTCCATTTGCCCTTAAACCAAAGATTGATGAGCAGCTTGATAAGTTGATAGCCCAGGGTGTGTTAGAACCAACCGACCACGCTCCCTGGGAAACCCCCAATCGTAACACCCATTAAGCTGGATGGATCGTTAAGAATTTGTGGGGACTACGGAGCCACCCTGAATCACGCCCTTCAGCAGAACGCTTACCCGGGGCCGGTGGTACAACACCTTCTCCATTCCCTGGGGGGTGGAAAAGTCTTCACTAAATTGGATTTAGCACAGGCATACCAACAACTGCCTGTAGACAAAAAAACGGCAGAGGCACAAACGATCGTTACGCACCGAGGTGCATTTAAGTGCAACCGACTCCAATTCGGAGTTAGCGTGGCCCCAGGAATTTTTCAGAGCTTGATGGAGAGACTACTACAGGGTATAAAAGGGGTTGTACCTTATTTTGATGACGTTTTAATTGCTGCTCCAACTAGAGAATTACTAAGGGAATGCTTGAGGTTAGTTCTCCAGAAATTTAAAAACTCTGGCCTTAAAGTAAAAAAAAAAAAGTGTCAACTATGTACGGATAAGATAGAATTTTGGGGGTACTTAATCGATAAACAAGGCATTCACCCCACCGTTAGCAAGCTTAGGGCAATCAAAAACGCTCCAAGGCCCCAAATAAGACCGATCTCCAAGCTTTCCTGGGCCTTATCAATTTCGTGTTCCTGCCCCATAAAGCGACCGTAGCCGAGCCCCTACATCATCTGTTGGACAAAAAGGGTCTGGGGACACCGAGAGGAACACGCGTTCCGACAAGTAAAAAACTTATTGACTTCAGACGCTGTTTTGATGCAGTATAATGAGACTTTGCCTTTAACGATTACATGTGATGCATCACCATTCGGAGTGGGTGCCATTTTGAGCCATGTGTTACCAAACGGTAGTGAAGCCCCTATTGCCTACTTTTCAAAAACGCTATCAAAAGCTGAACATAACTATAGTCAAATCGATAAAGAGGCTCTTGCTGTTGTTTCTGATGTTAAACGATTTCATGAATATATTTATGGGCGAGTTTTTACTATAGTCACTGACCACAAACCTTTGCTGGGGATTATAGCGGGGGACAAGCCAACCCCATACATATTATCTCCCAGAATGACTCGCTGGTTGGAATTCTTGGCTGCATATAATTATAAACTGCAACACCGCCCAGGGAAAGCCATCCCCCACGCTGACGTACTAAGCCGTGCACCACTTCCTGAAACCGTTAACGACTCAGCTCCAACCGTCGTGACGCTCCAGATTGAAACACTTCAATCACCACCATTGACAGCTTGAGATATCGCGATCGAAACCAAACGCAATCCTGTTTTGGCACGAGTTCTTAGCTGGGTCGAGCGAGGATGGCCATTGGATCAAATCCCTAACAACTTCAGTCCTTTCAAGAATCGACAGATGGAACTGTTTTCACAGAAAGGCTGCATAATTTGGGGGAATAGAGTCGTCGTCCCAGAGCGGCTGCAACAAGCGGTGTTGAAAACCTTGCATGAAGGCCACCCCGGCATAGTGCGCCTGAAGGTGCTCGCACGAAGCTATGTGTGGTGGCCGGGTATCGACAAGCAAATCGAGGCCTGGGTAAAGACTTGTTGCAAATGCCAGGAAGTTAGCAATGCCCCACCGAAAGCAACCCCAACAGAGTGGGAAACACCCAGGGGACCATGGTCCCGTATTCATATTGACTTTGTGGGACCTACTAAAGGACACACATTCCTAGTAACGGTGGATGCCAACTCAAACTGGCTTGAAATCCATGAAATGAAAAGTACCACAACCGAATCCGTCATCAGGAAATTGGACAGATTATTCGCAACCCATGGACTGCCAGACGTTCTGGTATCTGACAACGGGCCCAAGTTTACCCCACTTTCTTTTGAACAGTATTTAGCGGACCGTGGTATTCGCCATGTGCTAACTTCGCCGGCTCATCCTGCAACCAATGGAAGAGCCGAGCGCATGATACAATTCGTCAAAAAAACCCTACATAAAATGGACTATGGCGATATTGAAGATAAGATTAACCGGATACTCCTTCTTCAACACATCACTCCGCACAGCGTCACCAACAAAACTCCAGCCAAATTGTTAATGGGACGAAAACTCCGCTCCCACCTTGACTGACTACACCCATCGTACGAACCAGAAAAACCACACGGATCCAGTGGGAAATGCCGCGAATTCCAGATAGGCGACTTAGTCTTCGCTAAAAACTTTTCTGGCGATCCGTTGTAGGTCGAGGCAACTGTAATCCAAGTCACAGGACCCAGGTCATACCGAGTAAAAAGTTGCGACGGAAGAATATGGAAGCGCCATATTGATCAGCTGCGTTCAAGGCTGCAACCTCGTTTCTGCGACTCCGGTAACTTTCAAACTGAGGGGGGAGGAGATGCCAAGGAGACCGAGTTCGAAACGGCAGAAAGCACGAGTGGAAGAAATGAGCATTCGGAAGAATCAGAGAGGGTGGTGGACTTGCCTCAAAGAGACACCTCGTCAGAAGCAAGCCCACAAAGGCAAGAGGACAACGAAGACATTAGCGGTACTGAGTTTTTAAATGAAGGACCGGAGGCAACCTACTCACCAGAAAACGTCCTGCCCAAACAAGATTATAAACAAGTACCAGGGGGACAGCGAAAATCTAACAGACAATCTAAACAATCTGCCTACCTCAAAGATTGTGTCACCGCACCCCTTAAACGGAACCTGGGGGGAAGGGGTGTTGTGAATTAATAAAAAGTGAATTAATAAAAGTGCTTAATAAAGATTATTAATACCTTTAGAAAAGTGCAGGGTTCCAACCCTGCATTTCTGATTGGCCGATAATAGCAACATCTGATTGGTCCGTTCAGGAGAATCTGATTGGCTATTAGCGGGCCTCTCTAATTGGTCAAGGGAACTAACGCTTCCCGTTTCTTATTGGTTATTTGATCAGCAGCTTGCCTATAAAAAGGGCTGTTGCTGCCGTAGTTTTGCTCTGTTCCACAATGTTAAATAAAGAGTTGAAGTTCACTGTTCATCATCTCGTCTCCAATCCTTGCACCCATGCGCAGAACATAACAGAAAAGACAGGTTGGGAGAAAGTAGATGAGATTAAACACACATACAGGTGAGTGGGTAGATATATTTAGATAAATAATAACCCAAAACCTTTAGGTTTCATTCTACAAATCTGAGGGCTATGATTATAATGGTCTGTGTAAATGAAGTGGTGTAGAATGGAATGAAAATTGAAAACATATAAAAACTAATGATTTGTGAAAAAAGTTGGTACAACGTTTTCAGCTTGTGAATTACAGGGGCTTTTTGCTTCTGATAATGAGTACCAATTGTATCCTAATGGTACTTCATTGATTTCTAATCCATGACAGCTCCCATGCTTGTTTCAACCCTAGCTTCAAAACATGATAATCAGTTCACTGTATTTAAAAAAAAAAAAACTCTGGAAGAAATGGTCAGCCTTTTAAGGAAGCCTTTTAATTCAAATGACAAAATACTTTGTGAATACTGTATAAGCCACCCCACACAAAAAACCTGGGTGTCTGTGATGGACTAAGCAATCTATGGTAAAATATTTAGGTCATCGCAAAAAAGGCGTAACAATGACAAATAGAGATAATCTGAAATTGTGGAAGTGTATATATTTATGCATGGATATGGGTCAATGCCCTTTCCAGATACTATTGATCTGAAAGATCACACAGTGGGAATGTTAGTATTCCCCAAAGGTTGTCTTTCACTATCACAAATTGTAGAGTAATTGTGGATAGATAGTCATAGGACTGGCTCACAGTTGGCCAAGCGCTAAGTAGAGTTTTGAATCTGATTTTTATCAGTTCTAGTGAACGATTTTAACCATTGTATCATACAGATTTTCTTTCCCTATTAGCTTTAAATTAGTAGAAAAAAATATTGCAAAGTTAATATGTGCATGCTTATAGTTAACAGTTTTCACCTCCTGGCATATTTATTTTATTTTATTTTATTTATTTATTTATTTATAAAAAATTGGTATTAACTTTTGGAGTGTCAGGTGTGAACAATCAGATCCACACATGTAAGGTTCCAGCTGCCAATTTTGTTATGTTCTGCCTATTAGACAGGAATCTCTCCAGACTGGCAGTTTTTGCATGGGAACTACTAGAAAAGGCTCTAAGGCAGGGATCGCCAACCTTTTGGATCTCAGGGACCACCAAACTCATAATTTTAAATCCCAGGGACCACTAATATGAATTTTGACTGACAGTGGCTTGCTGACGTTGGTGGGAAAGTTGGTCCCATATTTCAGAGCTGCAGTAGTCACAGGGTGCACCAGCCTGCCATGGATTGGAGGAGCTGCTCCGAGATGACCAAAGGGCCAATCTTGTGACTATTGCAGCTCTGGGATATGGGACCAACTTACCCACCAAGGAAGGAAGGAAGGAAGGAAGGAAGATGAATTTTTCTTCAAAAGGATGACCAATGCTTGAAAAGTTCCTGAAATATTGACTGTTATCACAACACTTTTTTCCCTTAATCACAAGTTACAAATGCACAAAATACACCTAACAGAACTGATGCAAAGCATCCAAATGATGAATAGCTTTCCACTTGCATAATTCTTCACTGAATGTCATTCTTCCCTCTTCCAGGCAGCACTTATTTGATGAAACACAAATTCCTTTAAAAGTGTGTTCCATCCTAAACCAATTTGTCAAGTTGGAGAGTATGCCCATCTGTGAGCACATGTGCTTCGAACATCCAGAAAACATTAAAGAAATTAAGGTAATAGGCACATAATTCAATTAATTATTCATATCTTCTAAATCTCTATTTGTGATACATAACAAAAAAGATTAAATATCCACTCAAAGGATTAAGCCCCCCCAAAAAATCAAGCAACAGCAATGCAGCTACATTACCTTGTGGTGCAAATTGAAGAAAAAAAAAGTTGATTAATCTAAAGTTTTGCTTAAAACAAATCAGATATTCATCCATGCTCAACTTGAAAACCTGAAGAGGCATTTCAAAGATGCTTTATTTCAGATGTATACCAAAATTGGATATGGAAAAATGGGAAAAGGTTGATAGATGTGGGCTTTCTCCCCAATTATTGTACCAAAGGACATATCCAGACAAAACTTAGCACATTAAGTAGATTTCATCCTACTTTGTCTTTATTAAGCAAGCACAGTAGGAATTACCTGGAAATCATCAACAGGACTTGATGGTCACCTTGAATTTTCCTCTTTAAAAGCTATGCCTAATTCACTTAGTAGGTAAAGAACCTGTCAGATGATTTCCCCTTTTTGGGTGGAAAATAAAAACTAGATCTTTTTGTGGATTTCCAGAAGCCTGTCTGGCAATATCCACAAAAGATTAAATATCTCCCAGGTTGTCCTTTAGGACTGATGATGTGGAATAGTGGTTAAGGTGCTAGAGAAGAACTGGAATCAGCCACATTGAGGTCGGCCTTCAACTATGGAAGCTCATTGGATAATTTTGGGCCAGTGACCTTCAATCAGCCTGACCTACCTCAAAGGAGAAGAAAAATGAAGTGCTGTCTATGCTGGGTGGAGCTTTTGGAGGAAAGGCAGGATATACATTTAAAACATAAGACATATATCACATTATCTTGTGTGTGTGTGTGTGTGTGTGTGTATGTATATGTATATGTATATGTATCAGTATATACTGACAAATATATACCATGTATATATAGCAGAAGTATGGATTAAGAATAAAGGATAAGACATATTGCTGTGATCTTCATCTGTTCACATTGCCTTGAATAAGGTTCTTTTTTCCATATTTAAAGGTAAAGGTTCCCCTCGCACATATGTGCTAGCCATTTCTGGCTCTAGGGGGTGGTGCTCATCTCCATTACAAAGCTGAAGAGTTAGTGCTGTCCGAAGACGTCTCTGTGGTTATGTGGCCAGCATGACTAAAGGCCGAAGGTGCACAGAACACTGTTCCCTTCCCACCAAAGTGGTCCCTATTTTTCTACTTGCATTTTTACATGCTTTCAAAATGCTAGGTTGGCAGAAGCTGGGACAAGTAACGGGAGCTCACTCCATTATGCAGCACTAGGGATTCAAACCATCGAACTTTCTGATCGACAAGCTCAGCGTTTTAGCCACTGAGCCACTGCATGCCTTTCCATATTTACTCATGTTGAAAAGCCAAGAAAGGAAGAAACTTAGGAAGGATGATGGCCAGCAGGGATCAGTAACTGGAAACTTGATATAAACTGAAATATAAGCATCTTTTCACAAAATACAGAATAACAGGATTGGAAGGAATCTTGGAGGCTTTCTAGTTGAATTCCCTGCCCAAACACGAGACTCTTATACCATTCCAGACAAATGACTGTCCATTCTCTTCTTAAGAACTTTCAATGATGGAGCACAAGGAAGCTGTTCCACTGATTAATTGTTCTCACTATCTTTTTCTCTTGAAAGTTATAGTATTTAGAATTCTATTATCAGTTGAGAGGTGTATACCCAGACCTTTTAAATACAGGCCCTGGGACTGGAATATTCTTCACACATAGATCCAGAACAACAAATGGAACTGCAACCACAATTCTAGTGGCTTCAGGAGATCATTTAATCCACATCTTGTCTGGTTCACAGATGTTAGAGAAAATAAAAGAACACATGTTTTTGCCAAGCTGTTCAGTTGGTAATTATTTGAATGTTACCAATCTTAAATTTCAAATTTCAACCGCATGGATGGTCTTATATTTTCTGTTTTGTATTTTTCCCATTGTTGTAAACTGCCTTGAATTAGCACAAACAGAAATGCAGAGTATAATTTCAAAAACAAAAAATCTATCTCGAAGCTGATTGATCTGATTTATGCCCATCAAAATACAAATGTTGTTTCAATCTGGCAATTCTCCGAAGACTGCAATGCAGAGTTTGGCTTTAAATGGCTACAGGTTCCTATGATATTTTATTCATTTCCTTGATTTGATTTATATCCCACTTTCATTTTGTACAACTCAAGGCGCTCGCTCATTCTCTGTTAATGTATATTCTAAGACCTTTAAAAATATGTGGAAAATATATTTTGCTATCCATAGGTTTTTTTTTCTCAGCATGTTCCCTGTCATAGACGAATCTGCAAATGAAATAGGACATATTTGTGTGTGTCCAATTCTGTCTGATTAGAAGAGTCATTTGAAGTTCCAGAATTTTAGCTTGTCCAAGAACTGCATTTACCTATTCTCAGAGGTCTTGAGCAGTAAGTAGCTGGATCCGAACCTCTTTTCTAATTTCCCACAATGCCTTTAAGGAATATTTTTTTTCTCTTGCAATTTCTTCAAGCCTAGAAGGGAAGAGATTCTCAGAGAGCTCTTCCCTGAAGATCTTAGGTGATTCTGGTTAATTAAAAACCTGAGCAAAACTCCATTTTTTTATAGATATGTCTGGAAAAACACACACATACACGTATACCCTTTACATTTTGTGGGAATTACAAGATATGTCTTTGGAATCCACCTCTATAGCTATGTACCTTTGAGAAAAGCATATTGTTCTATATCATAGGGTAAGTAACAAATAGCACTTATACCTACAGTGCTTATAGTGCTTATGAGTTCTGATGGCATAATAGTTAGAATGCAGTATTGCAGGCTGACTCTGTCCATTGTCAGAAGTTCAATCCTGATCTGTTCAAGGTTGACTCAGTTTATTATCCTCCTGAGGTCAGTAAAATGAAGACCCAGATTGTTGGGGGCAAAATAGTGACTCTGTAAACCACTCGGAGAGTGTTGTAAAGCACTGTGAAGTGGTATATAAGTCTGAGTGGTATTGCTATTGCTGTAAAGCAATTTAAAAGAGTCATCATATTGCTCCCAACAATCTGTGTCTTCATTTTATTGACCTCAGAAGTTGAGTCAACCTTGAACAAATCAGGATCAAACTTCTGACAATGGAATAGCCTGCAATACTGCATTCTAACCACTGCGCTACCATGTCTCTTAAGCGCTATAAAGCAGTATATAAGGATGAGTGTCATAAAGCATTATGAAGCGGTATATAAGTGTAAGTGATATTGCTATTGTTGTAAAGCAGTTTACAGAGTCAGCCTCTTGACTCCCAACCATCTGGGTCCTTACTTTACTGACCTCAGAAGGATGAAGACTGAATCATCCTTGAGCCGGTCAGGATCAAACTCCTGGCAATGGGCAGAGTCAGCCTGTAATATTGCACTTTAACTATTATGCCACTATGGCTCCTAACCTACTTGGTTACTGTACATTCGGTTTCCAGAATACTGCCTTTAAAATTGTCATGCATTCTCCTCTTGATTTCGGATCTACAAACATGAATCAAAAAGAAATCAGCAGGAGTAAAGTTGATTTGTATGCTGAGCAATGCTGTTAAGAATTCTTGCACAGAAATCGAGGAATGGCATGCAGGAGAAAAGCAGGGCGGGGGGCGGAATGGAAATAAATACGAGAATGATTCCAAATCACCAAAGGCATATTTGGCCTGCATCAATCTCTGTGAAGCTAGCCAAAAGTTTGGAGAAACGGAATGTAGGGAGGCAACCTAGATGGAAAGAAGAATTAATAAGCAGGAGACACTTTAGAGTATAATTATCAGAAAGAAAACACGTTGTTTAGCATACTTTATGCTAATGGTGGGCTAGCAAGGCCCACTGTGCATAATTTAGCCAAAGAACTGGTACAATGTTTTAATACTTACAGTGATAAGATATATGTTTAGAGAGGTATGAGAGAAGAGGAAAAAGAAGTAGAAGAACAAAGCACAGGAGAGATCATAATAAGCACATATGAACTCTGAAGGCCTAATTACATCACGGGGGAGGTTAAATTGTTACTGCTGATTCAAGTAGAAAATCGGGGTAATTTGTAAACAGGTAGATCTCCTTTCCAGGTGCACGAGCATGTGAGAGGAGAAACAGTAGAGGAGAAGATCAAAAGGTCTCCATGCATAGGATCAGCTCTGGATTTTATGCCTCAGCATTAAAAAAATTTAATCATCAATTCTAAATAGTTGATTTGTTACATTTTAGAAAAAGGTTCACTGCAAAGTATATCTGTTAAACGTATCTCCTCATAGAAGACAAGTAAGAAGAGATTTGAAATATACGTTCATTCTGTTTGTGTTGTCATTTTTTTCCAGAAGAGAATACAGCCCTTTCTTTTATTTAGCTCGATACCCATGCTTCGCTATGGAACTACGTTGGGTTTAGTTTTTGGGGAGGAAAATAAGGGGGTTAAATCTGCCTCTGCCTACCAACATCCATCGGTATTCATCTGGCTAGCGTCCTGTCAGTGTGTGAGAGAGTTGAGGGCTGTTTAGAAACTGAAACCATATTTGCCGTGTAAGCAAGGAGACAGCAAGGACCCTGGATATGGCTTAGTTCAACTGTTCCATACTAAAGCTGCTTGGTGCTGTGAAACTAAAATTGAAATTCCTCTCCTCTGCTTGTCTTTTGCATTTGGAACAGATTTCTTTTTAGGTGGAGAGGGGGAGTAGAACTCCTTAGCATCAGAACATGTTAATAATAATATTGGAAATACTAATGCGCCAATGGTCATTTCCAAAAATCCTTTCTTAGTGAGCACCTAGAAGCCAAGAGGAACTTACTTGCCAAATTTCAAGTTTTACAGCTTTACGGTTCTGGAGATTTTGTGATGATGCATGAGTCATCACATACATACATATATATATGTGTGTGTGTGTGTGTGTGTGTGTGTATGTATGTGTGTTTTCTGAGGTTCTCGCGGGTATTTGTATGTGGATCTTTGGTTATTTGGGTTTTCTCCCGTGTAAGATTGGAAGTATCTAGGCAACGTTTCGATGAAGTTTCATTCATCATCTTCAGGCTTGTGTCTTCGGCTCTGTGCTTCTCAGAGTGATGTGAGCTTGCAGCTGCTTCTTCCTTTTAACTGCTAGTGGGGGTGTGACTTGATTGGATGGGGGCTTGGCTGTGTTCTGATTGGGTAGGGGTGTGTTCTCATTGGTTGGGGGTTTGGCTGTGTTCTGATTGGTTGGGGGGTTGGCCGCGTTCTGATTGGCTGGAGGCATGTTCTGTTGGGGGGCTTGGTTTTGCTCAGGTTAGCCTTAGTTGCTGGGGGATTTGACCTACCAGCCATTTGGAAACCCGCCCTCATGAACAGACAAGTACCTAACATGAAGAATGACACCAGACCCACACCCATGAGAGCCACAAAGATGCCACCATCACACTTCCATATAGAAAGCAAACTCACACCCACACAGAAGATGAGACACAACCACAGACCAGAAGCCGCACTGCAGCTGCATTACTACCCACTTCAAACCCCTCCGAGCCATACATGAAGCGAACTGACACCCACCATGAAGATGCGGCACAACCACGAACTCGAAGCCAAACAGCAGGATCACAGCTCACTAGCTCAAATCCCCCAGCAACTAAGACTAACCTGAGCACAACCAAGCCCCCACCTGAACAGAACACGCCTCCAGCCAATCAGAACACAGCCAACCCCCCAACCAATCAGAACACAGCCAAACCCCCAGCAATGAGAACACCCCCCACCCAATCAGAACACAGCCAAGCCCCCACCCAATCAAGTCACACCCCCACTAGCAGTTAAAAGGAAGAAGCAGCTGCAAGCTCACATCACTCTGAGAAGCACAGAGCTGAAGACACAAGCCTGAAGATGATGAATGAGACTTCATCGAAACGTTGCCTAGATACTTCCAATCTTACGCGGGAGAAAACCCAAATAACCAAAGATCGATCGATCTATCGATCTATCTATCTATCTATCTATCTATCTATCTATCTATTTTCGTAGATTTTCACGGGTAGATTTTCACGGGTACAGGTATGTACATCTAGGTGTGTTTGGGTCTTTTCCCATGTAAGATTAAGAGTATCTTGGTGACGTTTCAGCGAGGTCCCACTCGCCATCCTCAGGCTGGTGCTTTCGGCTTGCACTGGCACGAAGCCGAAAGCACCAGCCTGAGGATGGCGAGTGGGACCTTGCCGAAACGTCGCCAAGATACTCTTAATCTTACACGGGAAAAGACCCGAACACACCTAGACCATAGATAGATAGAGAGAGAGAGAGAGAGAGATAGAGATATAGAGAGATAGAGAGAGAGAGAGAGAGAGATAGATAGAGATAGAGATCTACATATCTCTATCTCTATCTCTTTATATATAGATTGCTTGAGCTTTCCTCAAGCAGTTCCTTTCTCCACTGGGATTATCATCCTCATTATAGTTGACTGACTGGTTAGGTGGCCCTAACATTCCCTGTTTTATTGTTCTTACAGCATAATATTATGTATGTATGTTTGCACTATTTTGAGAATCCTGATGGATAAAAGTTGTTAGGATCTTAAGATGCTGAGAGATGTTTAATACAGGTCCTCTCACCACCCCACCTTCCTTCCTTCCTTCCTTCCTTCCTTCCTTCCTTCCTTCCTTCCTTCCTTCCTTCCTTCCTTCCTTCCTTCCTTTCCCTTTCCTTTCCTTTCCTTTCCTTTCCTTTCCTTTCCTTTCCTTTCCTTTCCTTTCCTTTCCTTCCTTTTTTTTTGTCTACTCAAATCAGTGCCTGAGGAAACAGGAGTGTGTAGAAACGCCAAGACGATGAGAACAATTCTTGGATTATATTTTAATCAAATAAATTTGCTTCCTTGAATGAAAGTCTTGATCTGTCTGGATTCCATGGAAAAAAATTCCCCCACTGCCACAACTGTTGTAATAAATAATAAAGCGGTATAATAAATAAATATTAGTAAATAATAAATCCTGGAAAAAAATGCCTTGTCTTCTCTTTCTAAGGCACATCCTATGTACCGTAATGCATGCCTAGAGAGTCCAAGGTTTTAATGATGTGGTCATACCATATCGTTACTTTTTTAAAAAAATCCCTTGCTGGATGATGTCCCTGGATCTTGGCAGTTTCTTCTTCCCCTCAGCTAGTCAAATAGAGAAAAGAAAAAAAAAAACATATATAGATAGTCCAAGGACTTATAGGCAAATTAGGACATCTCTTAATTTGTCTTAAGTATATTTTACTGTTTTAAAATGTTTTCTTTGAATTGTTTTATTTGTCCCTTAGTCTAATTTCCACAGGCAGGGAACTGTAGTCAATGGACTATAAACTACAGCAGAAGGAATAAAATGTGCTTGAGCGGGAGGTTGGACGAGGCCTCTAAGGTCCCTTCCAATTCTGTTATTCTATTATGATATTGGAAACATGCTACAGGGTGCAAGTTTTAGAGACAACTCTACGTTTCTACTTCTTTTTGCCCTCTAACTTTTGAGAGATTATTGTAGTATTTATATCGGTCTTACATCTGTCTTTTCCTCCAGGAGCTCAACTCAGCACACATTAAGATTTCCATCTCAAGTTTTCTTACAGCAGCTCTTTGTGATAGGTTATCTTGAGAAAGACTGACTGCACCCAGTGAGCTTTTGAGGCTAAGGTGAACTTAAACAGTTCTCTAAAACTGGTTAGTACCTGCTGAATACCACCTGTGTACTGCTTCACAGTGCTTTACAACCCTTTTTAAGTGGTTTACAGAGTCAGCATCTTGTCCCCAACAACAATCTGGGTGCTCATTTTGCCGATCTTGGAAGGATGGAAGGCTGAGTCAACCTTGAGCTTGGTGAGATTCGAACTGCCAAATTGCAAGCAGCCGGTAGTCAGCAGAAGTAGCCTGCAGTCTACTAACCACTGCACCACTCACCTGATGTGAGACAAGAGGCAACACAGCCCAGAACTGGATAGGAGACAGAGGAAGAGCATAAGGATAGCCGTTCTCTGCAATTTCTAAGGGTATATCCATTGGGTTATGAGTAATAAAGCTTTAGTCTGGCAAGATTCTGTCTCTAGGGTATAAATAAAATGAAGAACTGAACTTTGGCTGGATTGTTCTATGTGGTTCTTGGGTTGGGAATGACATCTTGTTCCTAATCTAATATTTTAAATGATGCAGTACCCTGGAAATCTTTTAGAGAAATAGGCCATCTAACTTCCACTAAAGGTTAGTGGAGAATTTCAAAGGCCATTTCTACCTTGTGCATAAAAAAAAGAGTCATACTTCATAATTGGTGCTGATTCTGTTCCTACCAGCTATCAATGGGGATATTGTGGTTCTGCTTCACACAAATCAAATCTAACCCAACCTGGTCCAGATATGGGGGCAAAAAGCATAGTTGGGCATACCCAACTATGACACCATATTCATCTTAGCCCCGATTAACAGTTACATGATTCAAGTGACAAAGAGTTTTCTGGTTCTGCGATTTCTGGTCTGCAGCGCTTCGGAGCAGGCAGGAATCTGCGACTGTTCGCGGTTTCTGCCTGTGTTCTCTGCCTGAGTGCCCCGAGCCATTTGGCTTCGGGGCTAAGCCACCTCCGTAGAAGGTGGCGAAGATGGGGGGGTCTGCCAGGGTTGAGAGAAATCGCATCTGTCTTCCCTAGCCAGCGAAACCCACTTTTCCAAAGGCAGCTGAGCGGCGGTCAGCAATGGCCACCACATAGAAGAGTTCAGCCGGAAAAAGAAAGTGCAGGAGGAGCTGTGAAGAATTGAAAGTGATCTTTGCTGACCAGGACAAGTAACAGTGAAAGTACTCTGGAATTTGAAACTTTCTAAAGAAACATCATTTCCAGAACGTGTCAAGCGGCGAATGTAAATTAAAGGAAAAGCTTTTTTTTTTCTTTTCACTCTCCTTCCGAACGTGGCAGTGATAGAATCTTAAGAGAAATCGGAAAACCCACATTGGAGGTATGGATTTCTGAACATTTAAAGGAAAATTGTTGCTGTAAGTGGGAAGGGAGAGGAAAAGAAATTGAAGCAGAATTTGAAAAAGGACGAGATTGCCTAGAATTTTAAAGAGCTTTGAACATTAATACGGCTTCTAAAAGATATACCTTCATTGGAACTCTTTGATCAAATAACCCCAGAAAGAGAAATGGAAGAAAGAAAAAAGCATTAAAATAAATAGTTTATTTGGATTCTCTGGTGACTTTGGAACTTTTGGGAATTATTCTTGATTAAAAACACTCGGGTGGTTGTTTTGGAAAAATCTTTTCTCTTCATGATGGCATCACTTGTGGATAAACTAAAAATTGAATATCAAAAATATAAAAAAGAAGAACAAGATGGGAAAGATACTTTGGGCACTCTTTTTCAATTTCTAGAAATGGCGGTATACACTTATGAAAAATTGACTGTGCAGCAGGACGACTGGGACAAAGAAGAAGAAATCATCTTTGATGAACAAATGGTTCTATTTGGGGAGGAGGAGAAAGAGGAAAAGAAAAGGGGATTTTAAGGCTTGAAAAAACAACCAAAAAAGAGAAAAATGAGGTGAAAGGTGGATATAAGGTTAGAAAACAACAGAAAGGGGGAAAACAGAAGAAGAAAAGGGAGGAGGAGAGACAAAGGGGTAAAAAGGGCATGGAGAAGAATAAGCAAGAGAGAAAGGAGGGGATGAAAAGCCTTAATGGTGGGAAGCAAGATTTAAAGAAACAAAACTCATTTAGAGACAATGGGTAAATTTAATTGAAAAAGGGGATTCTGTAAGGTACATAAGATTGTATTTTTATATGTGTATTTAGAATAAAATGCTTAAGATATAAATGAGTATTATTAGTTTTGTATGATAGATGTATGATTAGTTTTTTAATGGCATGGATAGTGATCTTATATGCTTTTTCTTTGTTATTGTTGTGTTTTTTCCTTTTTCATAAAATTCATTGTGTAATTTTAGAATGTACTAAACAGAATCCCAATATAAGTTAAGTGTTATATTAAGTACTATTAAGCTAGGGGAGAGAGTTAAAGACGTCACACTCCAATCAGTGTACAGGAGAATTTTATTTAAAGAGAAAAGATGAATGGATAGCTGGAAATAGAACAGACAAAGAATGATAAGTATTATGAATTGAACTGAGATGAGATAAATAAAATAAAACTAAGAAAGATAAAAGAAGGAAGATGCTATATAGAAAATGGTAATAAGATATGGAATGGTATATAAAGTGAATATGAATTTTGAATTTGTGTCTGTGCAAAGAGTTTTAACCCGGGATCAAGCAACTTTCAGAAAAGATGTTGTATGTTTTTATGTTTTATGTTTTGTTTGTTTGTGTATTGTTTTTGAAAAGCAAAAAAATTTTAATTAGCAATAATAGAATGAAAAGGAGAAGTTGGGATAAGATACGAAGCTGAACAGATAATGTAATTATATATATTATAATTTGGAATTATTTTGTATGTTGTATTGTTTTTTTCAGAAAAGATCTTTTATGTTATTATGCCTTGTTTGTATGTATATTGTTTTGTAAAACTAATAAAATTTGTCTTTTTAAAAAAAGAGCTTTCTGGTTCTGAAGGCTACAGAGATAATCTGGAGAGAACTGTGGCAGCTTCCAGGTGAAAGAGATTAGTCCAACTGAGGCAAAATTCTTTAAAAGAATAATCATAAAAATAGAAATCTCAGTGGTATTAACATGGATTTGCATCAGCTCTCATTAACTGGAAGGCCTGATTTTTTTTTTTTTTTTAAGGAAAACAACATTGACTGGAAGTGATCACCAACGTGTGTCATCATCTGATCCCATTCTACATTATTGTAGAAGAAAGGTCACAGATGGAAGAAATGGAGGCTTCAGAAGATGGACTACCCTTCTCTGCCTTGCCTCTTCATTATTTATGGCTGTAAAGATTTGGTTCTCTGGAATCAACAACATTAAAAGGTATTTTAATTTGAGCTATAATTCTTTTTTTCTGCTTTACACAATTGACAAGCTTCTGGAATAAACTTTCATTTGAGAGTGCCAGATTAAGGAAAAAACGAAGAGCAGAAGGGAAATGAAGCTGACACTATCTGTCTGGCTCTTTCTCCCCTCCTCCTGATAAACATATAAATAAAGGCATTCTTCCTGGACAACCCTTGCACAATCTCCTGCCCACTGAAACTGTACGAGTTTGATTAACTGCAGATGTACTCCCCAGCTTACATATGTGACTAATTTGCTCTGAATTTCCATGCTATATTATAATGCTAATGATCAGGAATAACAGACAAACCCACCGTTTCCTGAGGAACTAATTGAAGACATTATTATTTTTGCTCTATGACAGAGGATTGAGATGGCCGAATCAAGCTGGCCCATCGGATAAATAATGTGTAAATCAATCTTGGAGGGGAGGCCAGCGGCTTCTTTGAAAATGATTAGGGATTGACCAGCAGACAGTAGGATTGTGTTCCCTACCACTGATAGGAACTCATTCAATCCATCTTCTCAATACTTGTAGTTCTTGACTTATGACGGTTCGAAGTTACAATGAATTTAGTGATTGTTTGAAGTTACAACGGCCCTGAAAAAAGCGATGTAGCACCATTTTTCACACTTGTGAGTGTTGCAGCATCCCCATGGTCCTATGATTTGCATTCGTATGCTTGGCAATTGACTCACATTTATGACGGTTACAATGTCCCAGGGGTGGTGGTGGTGGTCATAAGATCCCCTTTTGTGGCCTTTTGACAAGTCAACAAGAAAGCCAGATTCCCTTAACAACGGTGTTACTAATTTAATAGCTGCATTCGGTTTACAAATGTGGCAAGAACAGTTGTTTTTGGAAAAAAAAAAAACATTTCTCACTGAGCAGCATAAATCGTGGGCTCGATTGTGGTTGTAAATTGAGGATTACCCGTAATTCTATATTCAGGAGGCAAAAGGTCACTCTCGTAAGAAAGTTTAATTCTACTGAAAGTTTGATATTTTTCCACCTCTCCTACTCTCCAGTGTAACTCCACCCTGTCTACAGCTATCATTTTTCTTCCATTGGGTACAATTCAGATGGATGGTCCTAGAAGAACAGGCTTCAGGCAAAGAGATATTGAAATAGTCCACAACTTCATACTCATTCTGAAATGTGCTTGCTTTTCTTTTTGTTTCTCTCTCTTTCTTTTCATGGGTCATACCATTTTGGACATTCTAGATCCCTACTTTTCAGAAGCCCTTCAAACAGAAACAGTGCAGAAGGAAGGATGGAAATTTCCCCTTAGATTTCAAAATACCTTCACTCTCAGTCCTTTCCCTGGGACCTCTTCCTTCCTTCCTTTTATGTAGAGGGTTAGGCTTCATCTCTCATCGCCCTTTTCGATTCTTCTGATAGGAGTTGTTATATTCAGGAATGAACCCCTGGTTCCATATGTATAGCATTTATGTTCTCTGCTGGGCCTGTCAAATTCTTCAACTTTTGTTTTACAAACACGTTGTGACACGCCTTGGGGATTGTAAAGATATTTTGTTTATTTTAATACTATTTATATTGTGATTTGTAAGTAACCACATAAATATCATGGCCGCTTTTACAATTTTGTTTGTTTCGTGTAATACCCTAAGATCAGATAAATAAACTTCAGCAGAGGGGGGAATAGATGAAAGAATGAAAGAACTTGCGGAGTTGCTCATCTCTGATCTAAGTGTTTTTGCGTTCATTTCTTGAAAAACTCTGCACGGTTATGACTCAAACAAAGCAATCTGGAGTTGTAAATTGATTCATTTTGTTGATTCCATAATGCTGTAATAAGCTCCCCCCCCCTGAAATTACATGTGATTTGTCAAGTGGATATTCTAAGAAAAGTCTACTTTTATGTACAATTGTCTATACCTACTCCAAGTCATGTGCACTGTTGGGCCCATGTATCATTTCAGGAAAAAAAAATCTTAGAAATGTTTCATCAAAAAACAGAGGCCATTACGGAGAGTGATTTATATATAATTATACGTGCTCCTTCCTCAAGGTGTCATAGCCAAAGTACGGCCAATAGTTTTGATTCAAGTCAGTAGAAGTAATTAATTAAAATACAGTACCAAAGATCACCTCAATATTTGAAGCTTCCCACATATTTTTGCTTGCTGGACCATGGGCTTTAAAGAACAAAAACAGTGGAAAAATTGTATATGAGGGGAAAGAATCAACCTTCTACAGAGCCCAAAACTCTCTGGTCCTTTCAGGATCTTAGAAAATATAAGATGATGAAGTTCACTATTTGCTTTTTTTTTTTTTTTAAACAACAGCAATCAACTTCCTATTCCATTCTTTCTTCCCACATACTAATAAATTGTGGGAATTTATTATTGAGCATGGGAATTAGGTTAATTATCTCTTGTGTATTTTGCCTGTTCCTCAATATCATCCTTCGTTTAAGTACAGAGAACTCAACACTGTTCGACTATTTACAAAGTCTGCACTACTATTACTGTTAATCTTCTCATCACTCCTTATCACCCATCCCTTCCCATCCCTTGTGACTGTATGACTGTAACTTTGTCGCTTGTATCCTTCCAATTTATATTGACTGTTTCCTAGTATGATTTGATTGCTGATTGTACCCTATGACTACCATTAAGTGTTGCACGTTATGATTCTTGATTCTTAATGAATGTATCTTTTTTTTATGTATACTGAGAGTATTTACACCAAGTTGTGTCCTTTTGTGTCTAATCACGCTTGGCCAATAAAGTATTCTATTCTATTCTATTAGGATGAGCAGCTCATCATAAATTCTACCATCTTTCTGAGATATTATTTTTATCTCTTGAATAGACGTTTAGGTTATTTAGATTTTATAGCATCACTCTCAGGGTAGAGAGTAAGCATCCCAACTTCCTTAAACTCTACATGACTTCTTAAACTGAGTACATGAACTTCAACTGAGCTTTCACCATTTTTTAAATTTTTGTTCCCTTATCAAGAAATTGTTATTGAACAATCTATTTCTTACAATCTCCCTTGCCTGGGACAGAAACCTGGAAAAATTGTCAGAGAATTACATTGAGCCTTGTCCTGGGGTAAAATTGGCAAGAAATTTATATCTGCCTTTGAAAATGGGTCTGCAAAGAAGGCTTACTAGTTGTAACACTTGGTTGTAGAAATTAGGACACTTAATTGTCTTACATGAAAATGGAGGACCTAATTTTTATTCTCATAAACATTTTGACCACGTAGCAGGTACATAGAAAGCCCAGACTACAATGGGGGAGTGAGTGAGGGAAGGAGGGAGGGAAGAAGGAAGGAAGGGAGGGAGGGAGGGAGGAAGGGAGAGAGGGAAGAAGGAAGGATATCTAGGAATTTAATATGAGCAGTATAATTTTAATGCTACTAAATAATTCTTTTATGGCAGCTAACATAGTGCTATTAATGTTGAAAAATTGAATTAAAATTAACTGGAGCTTTAGTGATGCTTAGGATGTTGGAATTAGAATTGAGAAGGTTGTTAATTATATTTGTAGGACAGATAATTAAAATATCAATTTCTTTAAAATACAGTGGTTCAATGGAAGGCACACATTCCTCTCTCTCTGCTCCTACCCCATGAGAGAGAGAGAGAGAGAGAGAGAGAGAAATACATATATTCACAAATGCACAAGCACTCCTTTGTTGTTTGCTATAAGAGAGATCTCCTCCCCATATTTTACTTATAAAAACTCCTGGACAATTGCACTATGAATAAAATAATAAATAGTCCAGAAAGAGAAGTGGAATTTTTTGATGCACATTTCAATATGTAATTGGAATTTACACTCACAGGGGTAAACACGTAAGCAGATCCCTACTGCTTCATATTAATTAATCTTTGTTGGCATTCATGAGACCTGTCTTACATAATCCAGTTGTTAAGCAGGAGCAGCAAAATCAAGGCCCACCATTTCCCTCATGTCCATGCCACACAATCCAACGTATTGAAAAATCAGCATATTCAATCAAGGGGTTTAGAAAGAGTTTAATTGTACAGCAAGATGTCTTCCTATATAAAATGTTTTTATGGCCTTATAGGGCGGCATTTAGGGATATATGGCGATCTGCATCTGTGGAGTCCTGGGTACCCTTTGAGCTTAGTTGTTATCTTGCAGACATTTCATTACCCAACTAGGTAGCATCATCAGTGCTATAAGGGAGTGAGGTTTGCTCTTATTTTTATATACTAGAAGCTTGCCCTTTCAATGTTGATGGGAGTAATCTTGATTGGGCTGTTGTTTATTGTTAGATTGTTGTCTGCCTTCATAGTTCCTTGATTGGGGTATTGTTTATTTCTTGATTGTGGCTCTGGTGTTAATCTGGTATTAATCTCTGTTCATATGGATGTTGATTGCTAGTTAGGAGATGTCTTAGTTTTTTTCCCCCCCTTTGGGACTTTTTGATTGTCTCTTTTCAGTGATATATAGAGGTTGTTTATGTGCCTGTTGATGGACAATTTATCTAAGAGCCAAGCCCCGAGCAATTCTCTGATGTTTTAGACTTGGCTTGATTTAGGAAGCTCAGTTTTCCATTTCAAATTATGGTTGAGTCTGTGTATATATATATAGAGAGAGAGATGTGTTCTATATATTCTGATTTGTGGGTTCAAAAATGAGGAATCAGTCATTTTGCAGTAAAATGTTAAACAATTAATCCTGCTCCTTATTGGTTCATTATTATAGAATTCTTGGCTATGACTCCAATCTTGGATATTTGATAGTCATTCCCAATTAAAATTCTACTGACTTGATCAGTTTTTAACCCACCCAACCTTCATGGTTCAGATAAGCATTTTTTTCCTTATTGAGAGATAGTACCACCCTAATTTTGAATGGACTGTAAGTTGATGAAAACTCGGCATGAACTAAAAAGTTCTAATGAATCTTGGGGAGTGCATATTTGTTTGCTAGAGAGTAAAGTCTTGTTAACATACACCTTGGGCCTTTTGGAGCTTTAGAAACTACACATTGGGATATATTGATTGCAGAGTTTCTGTGATCAATGCATTTTAATTTAACCAGTGTGTGGTGTCTACAAGTACTCTCTAACCCCATAACAATTACCTATGCAACATAGGTACAAGGTCAGCTAAATGTTTGCAGAATGTCCCAGTTGTCCATTTCCCTTCCCTCCCCCTCCCACTTTTTAATCAACCCAAATGATAAACATTATCCAGAGCACGGAAAATTGCCCACTCTCCAGGTCAGGAAACCGAAAAGGAAAGGTATGGATTTGGCCTTTTTTCTTTTGCTACATGGCAACATTATGTGCAATGGTGGGGAGGAACAGTTGGCATGCATTCAGCTTCCTTGTGGTCAAGTCTACAGAGGCATCTTAACCTGTCACAGCTAATGGGTTTTACTATGGATGCCAAAACGTAACATGTTCAGAGCATTTGAAGAAAGGGGCACTCGAAGCATCTAAAAGTGTTGGCAATCTCAGAGGCATTTTTTAAAGCCACTATATTTGTTTGATTGTTTGCTTCAGAAACTCTGCAAACGCTAAAAGAAATCAAATCTAATGAAGTAATAATAAAGAAACTGAATTAGAGGTAGGAGGGTGGAAGAGAGAGAGAGAGAGAGAGAGAGGAACCATAGAAGTTTTGCTAAGTAATACAAAATCATTACAATGTCCTGCCAGACATGCATTTTTAAATGATAGCTGTAATAATGGAAAATTAGACTCCATTATTTATTCATAGCCTTCTTGTTCATGCTTGTCTCCATATAGGGCAGCCCACTTTTTATAAATAGTATCTTTGAGAATGATAGGTCTTTGGAGGGTGGATGAATGTAATGTCTAAAACAATTATTGCCTGTCTCAACAGGAAATTGTCCCAAAATCCATAGGAGGAACCAAAATCCATACAGAAATCCCCAATACTCTTGACCCAATGGGTAAATATAGAGTAATTTTCTATCCAAAATTACTATTTGGATAAAGAGTTAAAAAGCACACTTGATGAGACATGCCTCTGGCCTGAATCAGCAGCTAAAGTTGGTATCTTTAATTTAGGCCTAGCAGATAAAGTAGGTTCCATTTTATAGACCTGTAAATGTCCTCTGTTGATTGATGCTTGTTTATTTAGAGAAAGACAAAATACAGAATACCCTACACCACCAGACTTGAGATGCTAGGCTAAGACAACCTTGAACCACGCCGGCTAAGATTGGACTTAAGCATAGTACATAAAATTATCTGTTACAATATCTTACCAGTTAATGAATATTTCAGCTTTAACCACAACAACACAAGAGCACACAACAGATATAAACTTAATGTAATCCACTCCAGACTTGATTGCAGGAAGTACGATTTCAGCAACAATGGTCAATGTCTGGAACTCACTACCTGATTCTGTTGTTACCTGTTCAAACCCCCACTCCTTTACCCTCAAACTAACCACTATTGACCTCACCCCATTCCTAAGTGGTCTGTAAGGGGCATGCATAAGCGCACAATCGTGCCTACTGTCCCTGTCCTATTGTCCCCAATTATTCGTACCTATTTACTTAACTTTATTGTCATTGCACCTCGTACAACAAAATCAAACACCATCTTCAGTGCACAAAATGACCATGACCATGAAAATAAACACAAACACGCATCCTTCACACTCCACACATGGAAGCGAAAACCCCCAACATCACACCAACACTGCACTATGCAGCAGAATTCAAAAGAGCTACTGCCCTGGGATAGAAGCTGTTTTTCAGCCTATTTGTCCTTTTTTAATTATTTTTCTGTATCGTCTGTCAGATGGTAATAGTTCAAAAAAAGGGTTCCCAGGATGAGAATTTCATGTATTAATACTTATGCTTATTCTTATTTCTATTATATTGTAAGCATTTGGCAAATAAAATAAATAAAAATAAATAAAGGAACACTCAGGGGTGCTAACATTTTACTTTCAAAAGTTTAAAACAGAAGTTAACATTTTGGTTACTATAATTCTACTGGTACTGCTTAGTAGCTGTTTTGCTTCTGATGTGGAGCATCACTGATACTTTTGTCCCTTTGATGGTCCTCCTATCCAACTAGACATATCTCTAAATAGATATAGATTATTACACTTTAAATTATACAGCTATTGTTGATAAGCATTGATCAAGCAGTAATAGCAGTGTTTTAATGATACTCTTCTGAGCATTCTTTTCCCAAATCACGTTGTCTCTATTTATCTACCCATGCACGGGTGGACACACACATACATGCACACACACCACTCAGACAATAGTCCATATTTTGGACAGAGAGGACTGCAGGTATGAAAGAGGGGTCAAAAAGGCCATCTACTTCAAAATTAAACAGCCTCTCTCAACATAAGTCGAGGACTATCTGTATATACATATAGTATATCCTGTGTACATAACACAGAGAGAGAAATATATATATATTTACCCAGATACACAATTCCATCCTCTTTCTCATGTATGCAGACATAGAACGGTAAGGAAAAATAAAAGAAGATAAACTATATTCTTGTTAAGAGACCAAACCTCTGGATTTCTTGCTATGCATTTTTAACAGAAAAAGAATGGTTGGAAGAATGAAAAAAAAAATCCACAGTGAGTCACATCTAAAAGGCTTTAAATGTTATTGCGAAAAGGTGCTTGGTAAGAATGCCAGCATAGTTTCCCAAATGTTAGTATCTCTCTAAAAATCCAGGTGCTTCATCTAGGCTTTTCGGAATTAAATTTTTATTGGCTAATGCTAATAAATGTCAATTGAATTTATATTCGTAATATCAATAAATGTCATTTCTTTACATACACCTGAGCCAGTGGGATAATTCCACATATTGATAATATTTAGAATGGATTTCCGGAGGCAGGCTAATTAATGAATGGTATGTTAGGTTTATATTTAGAGGTGGGGTAAAAAGATATCAGAGTATTACTGAAGACAAGCCAGAACCATTGTCATAAACAGGAGAAAGACAACCTTGAACATGACTCCTATTATAAGCAACCACTGTATATGTGAGTACAGGTAGTCTTTGACTTACAATCACAATTGAGCCCAACATTTCTGGGGCTAAGTGAGACAGTTGCCAGTGAAATTTGCCCCACTCCTTCCATTTCCTCACCCTCCAGTCAGAGCTGAAGAAGCTTAGTTTTTATTTTATTATCTTTCTTGCCACAGTTGTTAAGGGAATCACTGCAGTTGTTAACATGGTTACTAGCTAGGAGATCATATATTAATGCAGACTAGTAGTTTACTGCCTAGGATTACTAGCTCTGTTTGGTTCAAGCTCACACACTTCCCAAAGTGCACCATAGGGCGCGAGCTAGTTCCGCACCAGAAAGACAAGCGGTTTTCCTGCAGGCCATCTGGGGCCGTCTCCCTCCATTGAAGCTGCCTTGCAAATGGGTGTTGTAATCGGGCAGTAGGTTACTCACCATTCACTGGCTCTTCTCCCCATTGAAGTGGTACCTATTTATCTACTTGCATAGAACATGCTTTTGAGCAACTAGGTGGACAAGTGATGGGAGCTCACCCTGACACGCAGTGCTAGGACTCAAACCGCTGGAGCAAAGACTATCTCCAGCATCATTAAGCCACTGATCTCACCCTGATGGCATTTTGGAAGACTTTAACGACTTAATGAGCCTTGGGTTATAGTACATGAAATCTCCTTGTTAAAGGGGATGGATCTGTTTTCTTCTGATGTTAATATTGTTATTCAGACTGCCATTATGTTATTTCTCTCACTGTGTGTCTATCATCTCTATCTATCTGTCTGTCTGTCTCTCTCCCTACCTACCTACTATCATATCCATATTCTGTTTTACACTGTGAACTGCACAGAGTCGTTCTGAAGTTGGATGTTGCCAAAATTATATAATAATTATTTTTTAAAAAACATAAAATTATCTCTACCACTGACTGACTCCAAATCTCCAGTTCTTTTTTTTTTTCCAACTTTTCCAGTTCTACATTTAATTTTGGTATTTCCCGATCTGCCTCTTTCTCAATAATACATTAAATGAGATTTCAATATCTGACATTACATGATTTCCATGAGCTACACATGTACTTGTATGTGTACAAAAACACCAGGTGGCATTTAAATATCTATATCTTCACATCATTCTAGAGTTGCACATATATTATAGGAAATAAATCATAAGGAATCCTGTTGAAGTAACAAATGAGTTCGCAATTGCTTTGCTTCTCATAATTCCCATATGTTTTTTTAAGCTATCTTTGGACAATCAAGTTATTTTTCCATCCTCTACAGAGATTAATATATGCCACACAGTATATTTATTTCAGTCATTGAGAAACTGTCCCAGTCTTTAACGTAAATAGAAATAAAGAAGTGGGGGAAAGGAGGCTAAAAATGGGGATATTTATTATTTGGAGAATATCTAGATGTGGTGCACAGACTAATGATGTTGCAATGCGCCTGGAAGACTTGGATATTTTCACATGGGACTATGTTTAGATGCAGGAATAATAATAATAACAACAATAGCAGTAGCAGCAATGCAATTGGTGCAGAAGGATAAGTTGCAGATATAACATTTGCTATCTCTTCTGCCTGAATCAGCTAGAACAAGCCTTGCTTACATTTCCCAGTGGATTTAAATCCATAAATATAATATTAGTCTTTGGAGGGCTAGAAACCATACTGATTCATTTTTAAATGATTTACATTTGTGCTCCACTTCTGGAATTGTGGGACCTGAAGGAGCTGGCTTTAAAACTTGACCCTGAACCTTAAGACAAAGCACAGTAGAGAGATGTGATTACAACACTTGTCTATGCTCTAGCATCACTTCAGATACTTGTCTGAAGAAAGTACACACAGAGATCTGTTTTTTTTATTCTTGGGTTGCAGAGAGAATGTACGTATCTCCCGAGACCCTTAAATATCTCAGCTTCCCTGAAGATTCAGGGAAGAACTCTGCAAGTTTGTCTCACGCCTCTGGTTCTTAACATCTAAAATAGTTTTCATACACTGAGAAATCCGCAAAAATGGGAATCATTTAACAGCAGAATAATCTGCCTTAGGAAGTGGTGTCTCTCCTTCACTCGAGTTATTTTGCATCCATTAAGTGGAAATTGTATGTTGTAGAATCCTTGGTACTCTCTGAGCTTGGTTTCTTGTAGACATTTCATCATCCAACTGGCTAACATCATCAGTGCTAGCAGGAGACCCTATATTATTCTGGACAAATGGCTGTCCAATCTGTTCTTCAAAACCTCCAGTGTTGGAACACCTACAACTTCTGGAGATAAACTGTTTCATTGGTTAATTGTTCACATTGACAGGAAATTTCTCCTTAGTTCTAGATTGGACTGTTCCTTGGTAAGTTTGATAATTAGAAATAATGGTTTCTATCCCGGTGCTTTAATCACTATACCAAACTGGCTCTCTAAAGTTAGGCCTGCTTACCACCATATTATTTTAAATCTTTACTTAGCTTTTCTTGCTTTAAACTGTTTTCTGGGAGTTGCTTTTTAAAATCAATATCCTGAAATCACTGAGTGGGGGAAAAAAATCAGATCTCCTCCCAAAAAAATCTGGCCTACGAGAAAAGCGATTGCTATCTTTATTTTTTCCCCAAATCTTCATGTGAATTTTAAACCATGAGAAATATGAATGACAAGGTGTGTGGGCAACCCATAACCCCTCCACCCAATTTCCAATGTCTTCTGCAAAGAAATGAATTTGGACTGATGCTGAATCGTAGAGTTTTACAATTTTCCAGATGCTTTTCTTTTTTACTTTGCAAAAGAGGTATCTGTTTATAGGTCATTCTATTTTCAAGGTGCTTGAGCAATTATTTCAAATTTTCTTGGTGGTATAAAATTTTTGGCAGGAATTCCCCCTCCCTCCCCCAGTATGGCATTAATTTAGACTTCAGAGAAGAGTAAATTGCTCCTTCTTGACTGACAGCAACTCAGCCTTTGCTTGAAAAGAGAAAATAATAATAAAAGACGTAATCAATGTCCCAGAAAATAACTTAATAAAACAGAGTGAATAGTGTGAGTTCCATCAGCTCATTGTCCTATGAAGGTGGAGAGGTTGCTGATATCCACCCACCAGTAATGCTAAGGAAAGGTAATTAAAAGAGGTAGGATAAAGAAGTCCTATAAGGTTTCAGCCCTTTGAGATGGGAAAGATAGTTGATGTAATCAGCCTTGTATTCTATCACCTTTTCATGAAAATATCTAGAAATTGAACTCCAGTCTCTGAGGTGAAGCTTCAGGGAGAATGTCATCAAGAATATAGGAATTAGAGAAGGGTTTAATTCTCTAAAATGTTATCTTGTTGTGAATGTGGATCCCAGCTTCTGTTGAAGCTAATTTATATACTACTAAAATCCTAGTGGTAAGGGATTAAGAGATGCGGTGGCTCTCCAACTAAGACGCTGAGCTTGTTGACCAGAAAGGTCAGCAGTTTGGCAGTTCGAATCCCTAGCACCGTGTAACAGACTGAGATCCTGTTACTTGTCCCAGCTTCTGGCAACCTAACAGTTCAAAAGCATGTAAAAATACAAGTAGAAAAATAGGGGCCACTTTGGTGGGAAGGTCACAGCATTCCATGCACCTTTGAAATTTAGTCATGATGGCCACATGACCATGGAGACATCTTCGGACAGCACTGGCTCTTCGGCTTTGTAACAGAGATGAACACTGCCCACTAGAGCCAGAAATAACTAGCATGTATGTACAAGGGGAACCTTCAACTTAACATCCTAGTGTAACCTTCATCTGGGTGAAATGAGGAGTCATAAATATATGCCAATTGCCAAGCACCTGAATTTTGATCACATGGCCATGGGGAGGCTGCAATGGTCATAGGCTGTGAAAAATGGTCATAAGTCACTTTTTTCAGTACCTTTGCAACGTTAAATGGTCACTAAATGAATAGTTATAAGGTGGAAAAGAGAGTGGCTTGCCGTGGTAGTTGTGGAGAAGGGGAAAAAAAAGACCCTTTTGTAACTAGAGTGTATAAACTAGCTCAAAGTCATAAGCAACTATCCTTGTTCTATTACTCCCCAAGTTTGCCGTTTGTTCCACTTGACATTTTGCTTTGTTTATACGTGTGTGTATAATATATTGTAATTTATCACACAAGTGATTTATTACAACCTTAGAACATAAAGGGAGCAAACCTTAGTTAAAAATAAATCCAATGGCTACAGTAATCTCTGAGGGTATTAAAAAAATAACACTCGACAACTTATTTTCTTTGTCTGTGTACAATGTATATTGTCCAATAGCTTAAAAGGGAACACGCTACAGTTGACTCCTACATGCTTGCTAATAATACCCACAATCCATATTATCCAATTAATAGATACACATTGGTTCATTATGTACCACTTTGGCTTAAAAGGAGAAAAAAAAATAATATGCTTTTGAAATGGACGATTTGCTGAATTTATGGTAAAGGAAAACAGGTAATTTGTTTTCTCTATGAACTTTCGCAATGAAGGAGCAGGGAAGAAGTCATCTTAAAATCAAGATCTTCTTCCTTCTAGATTCTATCATAGAATTTAATAAATTCAACAGTATTTCAATTAAATTACAATCCATACTAAGTCATTGTAATCAAAAATGTGCCAAATGTTTATTTTTTCCTTTCATTCATTTGATGCAGCATTCTGCTCATTATTTCTCTTCCTTTCTTCTTTGTTTAATTAAAACATGTAGAGCAAGTAGTCTACTAAAAAAGCTACGGTCATGGTGGACTCGCTACACAACCCTGCTCTCAACCAGACAACAGTAATGGGAGTGGGAGGAAAGGCATTGGAATGTAAGGGCAGCCTGGGAGGGAAATTTAGAATGCAAGTGTGCCAGCTGGAAGCCTACTGCTAAAATCAATACCTGTACTCAAACCACTAAATCTATACCTGTACTCAAACTGCCTTTGCTTTGCACAGGTCACCTTCAGCAAGTGAGGGAAGCCAAATGTCAATCACGAAGCATTCCTGACCTGCTCTTGAGTTGCCATAAGCAAGGGGGATGGGAAATTAAACCTCATAGCTGCATCAAGGAACTTGCATTTCAGTCAAAACAAAGCACATTCCAGCTGACAACATCAAGGTCAACTCCAGGGTAACCCACAGTGGCCAGAGGGAGTGACTTCTACAACCTGCAGAATTGCTTCATTGGGGAATGTGACTGATGACACATCTTGATGACATAATAACCCAAGTTCACCGGCTGGGAACATCCGAGGCAGACAGACTGTTGCCAAAACAAAGTGAGTGCAAATGATTGATGGACAATGGATAATGCTGCTTGCGGACAAAATCGTTAGAACTGGCTTTTCTACTTCTGCACCCATATGTAATTTTCAGTAAGTTATACTCTTGGTTAAAAAAAAAAAATGTCCCAGGATTTTCTTTTGCTGTCTAACCCAGTGGAAGAGCTGAAGATAGTGAGTATGGCTTGTCTTAAACTGGAAGTATAATTGTATACATAGCTGTAAGGTATGTTGAGTATTTTAGATTGAGGATTATTTTTCAATGGATAAAGGAGGAATGGAAGATGGACCATTGTCTCACAAGACATGGAATAGGTCTAATGGAAAGAGAGATCTTGTTCCTTTTGGGATTTTGTACTCTTTTGTAAATACGAAGGCGACTTTCTCAAAGACTGCAAGATCCTAATGCCACATCAACACCCCCTCATGGCAATTCAGCAGCCATGACAATAAACCGTCACGTATTGTAAGTCAAGAGGAAAAAATAGTTCTCAAAATCTAATCTAGTCAATATTGATGTTTCCCTTCTGGGAGTCTTAATTCCCCCCTCCCCCGGTCTGTTTTTGAGAATGTGTGTGAATATATATGTGTGTCCTCGCATGTGATCTGTACCGATTGGATGTGACTTTTAATACATTTATTTACATTAGGGTGAACCACTTTTTCATTTGTAGCGATGCTTCCCCTCCCCCATTTGTATTTAAAAATGGTAAATTGCAGAATTCATAAGCAGTTTTATAGTGATTTATTAAAGACTAGAAAGTCACTCCTGCTCTTCACACTTAAGCAGCCCTGAGAATCAGCTGCGAGGTCCTGCACAATCTTACTTGGCCTATAAATACATAAGAACAAGCTCCTTTTGAAAGGTATTTGTGTGTGTGTGCTGGTGAGAGAACATACGGGGGTGGGTGAGATGCTGGAAGGACAGAAAACGAACTGTTTAAAAAACATTTGTGGCACCATTTTTCATCCTTCTTCTTATTAGATGACCCATTTTTATTCAGCCCCCAAGTAATAACTGGGCCCCCATAATTTACAAAACACTTGAGCCTGCAAATTAGAAATGTTCAAAGGCAACTTTCTTGTGATGTCATTGAATAAATGTTTCTTTATTTGCACCCTCCCCCCCCCCTCTCTTTCTCTCTCTCTCTCTCACACACACACACACAGAGTGGTTGAAGAATCTGCCACAATCAGCGGAGAGGAGAGGAGAGGAGAGGAGAGGAGAGGAGAGGAGAGGAGAAGAGAAGAGAAGAGAAGAGAAGAGAAGAGAAGAGAAGAGAAGAGAAGAGAAGAGAAGAGAAGAGAAGAGAAGAGAAGAGAAGAAGGGGAGGAGAGGGGAGGGGAGGAAAGGAGAGGAGAGAAGGGGAAAAGAGGGAGAAAGGAGAGCAAAAGAGAAGAGAAGAGAGAAGGAGGGAAGGAGGGAAGGAGAGAAGAAATCATATCCCATTCCATAATGGCTGACGGTCTTTGTTAGATTCAAAAATCACCAGTCAGCCAAGCATGTATGTTATTCCTTCCCTCCGCTGAAGTTCAGACCTTACTCTTAAAGTCCCTGTTGAAGAACAGAAAGGAGAGGATGACTTTGGAGCCTCTCTTCATCATCTTTGCTGGCAGTAAAGTCACCCAGGAAGAGAAACCCGACCAAGAGCTCAGAAGGGGCACCATTATTTTGCCTGGTTCCCAGTGGACTTTCACTAGAGGGAATTAGAAAGTGCTCTGAACAAAGGAAATGCAGGCGCGCGCGCACACACGCACACACACACATCCCCTTCAGACACAACTTCCCTTGCCCTTCCAGTGACCAAGAGGGAGGATTTCTTTCTATCTTTTCCACACATTACAATAATGGCTTTGAGGCTCTTGAAGAGAGAAGCGCTAGCAGTCCAACAAACGGTGCATGACCAACTGAAGACCTGCTCTTTTGTTACAATAGTCCTTCCCTGCCTGCTTTTCCTTGCCATTAAGTGCGATGAAATGAGTTCCCCACACCCCTTTTTGATTCCAGTCCCCTCCTCTGGCAGCCTGACTTATTTGCACTTATGCACAGATGATTTCATGAAGACATTTTCCCACCCACCTTCCTATCCCACCAGACCCAAGAGCTCTTGTCTGCACGGTTATCTGTTCAGAAAGCAAAGCTTCTTCAGCGCAGTCTTTCTCTGCCCCCTGCCTCTTTTGGAAAGGGAGGGGGGAAAGAAAATCTGATCTCGCAGATAATAACAAGGTTGCTCACTTTACAGTCCTTTGATAAGCAGCTGCACATTGGAGTCATAATTTTTGATGTCTTTTGCCACTGAACATGCAGCTTCTTTTATATATATGTATGGTATTCAGCTTTGTTCAGGTATTTTCCCAAGTCATTGTTGTTGTGGGATTGTGCTCAATCCCACCCCCCACCCCCAGGAAAAACAACTACAATGACGTGGGAAAATACCCGAACATGTATGTATGTATATATGTATGTATGTACGTATATGTGTATATTTGTTTTCTTAAGTTTTCGCGGGTACTTACATGTATGGTATTCAGCTTGGTTCGGGTATTTTCCCACATCATTATAGTTGTGCTTTTAAAGTTGTAGCAACATTTCGGCAGAATCTCATCTGCCATCATCAGGCTTCTGTATTGTGTTTGTCTGTGAGTCGGACTATCACAGCCATTTCAGTTTTTGTGATAGTCCGACTCACAGACGAACACTATGCAGAAGCCTGATGATGGCAGATGAGATTCTGCCGAAACGTTGCTACAAATTTAAAAGAACAACAACAATGACGTGGGAAAATACCCAAACAAAGCTGAATGATATATATATATATATATATTTCGGCTTCGTGCTTGCACTGGCACGAAGCCTAAAGCACCAGCCTGAGGATGGTGAGTGGGACCTCGCTAAAACATCACCAAGATATTCTTAATCTTACACGGGAAAAGACCCGAACACACCTAGACACACACACGTGTGTGTGTGTGTGTGTGTGTGTGTATTCTTAAATATATTTATTTTAAAAAGCAACAATTGCAAAAGAATCTTGCTGCTTTCTAAAGCTTAAAAGCAGTATAATGCAACACCATAATTTGTTAGAAAATGATGGAGATGGAGGAGGAGGAGGAGAAGGGGAAGAGGAGGAAGAAGATGAGGAGGAAGGAGTAAAAGCAGAAGAAGAAACAAGAGCAGAAGGAGCAGAAGAGGAGAAGAAGAAGAAGAAGAAGAAGAAGAAGAAGAAGAAGAAGAAGAAGAAGAAGAAGAAGAAGAAGAAGAAGAAGAAGAAGAAGAAGAAGAAGAAGAAGAAGAATTACATCTGAGATTTATTGCACTGTTTGCAAATATTGGTGTTGGTAGCCTGCAATAGACCTTTCAGGAAACCAACTGTGTGCATTAGTGTTTGATTAACTTTTCTCAAAGAGTGAACTTGAGTCTGATGTGTAACTATTTCTGTTCATCATAAACAACTGCATCAAGGCAGACAGAACCATAACCCTTGAATGCAGACAGATGATTCAGCACCACAAGTAGAAGTTATTTCCTCACATGTCAGAAGTTGTGTAGCAGCAAAACCGTAGCGGGGGGGGGGAGGAGTACGAAGAGGAGGAGGAGGAGGAGAGGCAGTAGAGGAGTGAAGCGAACAGAAGTAAAATACTGGGGGAAATTTTGCAAACCTTGTGTGATGTGCATTAACAAAATGCCTACAGAGGGTGCACAACCCCCTCATGCAAATAAGTTCCAGAGTATAAGGAGGTTAAATATTAGCTTGAGACATTGGTAGAAAGCACAAAGGCCTCCCCACCCAACCTTACCCAAAATCCCTGTGGCACTAAGCACAAAGAGACAAACACACAAGCACAAAGAACAGGCAACTTCTGGCTGAAAATGAGCTGTCCAAGCTGGGCCTGGGCTTCGGTTTGAGCTGCCCTACACCTGGGCTTGCAGCTGATAAGGCCATAATAGCCCTCCTTTGAGGACAGGGACTTTGGTGGGCTGATTACTCATTTATCACACGTGGCAGCCCTGCTGAGCTATAATTACTCTTCCCTTATCCTCCTGCACTGTCATGTCCAAGAGGAGAAACCGTACTGCAGCTCTGGCTAATGACACATTACCTCCCTTGACAAGCACTTGAAGCTTTCTTTCTTTTTTTCTTTTTTATTGTAAATATTCAAGATACAAAAATCTGAGATTTCCTCCTTCATCCCCCTCCCTCTCCCACCCATCCCCAGCTTTTTAATTATAAAAAGCAATTTTCAGGACCTTCTTTTTTCTCTCTCTCTTCCCGCCCCCCCCCCATCCCTCCACCATCTTCCAAGCAGTCCGAGTTGGAGTGTCCTCCCTCCAACCCAACACAGTTTGTCTCCCGCCCACCCTTGCAAACAAACTGATTTCCTCTTTTGTCTGCTCATTGCCACGAGTTTGCGTGGGGACATTATCAAATGTAATGCAAGGGTAAAATGGGTCCTTTTAAGGGGAGGCACTTTCTCTCCCTGCTCTCTCGGGGCTGCAAAATGGGAGAATCTGCTGCTTTGCCTCCCTCCCATCATCCCCACCCTGCCTGGAAATCTGAAAGGCAAAGGAAAGTTTGCATTTATATGACAAAATTACAAAGCGAGGGAGGGGGTGGCGGTGGAAAGGCTGTGTGTGTGTGTGTGTGTGTGTGTGGCGGGGGAGGGGACGACCAGCCATCATAACTATGAACTATCTCACAGTTGGACAAGTAAGGTGTTTAGAGAGCAATTTTCAGAAGCCGAGTTTCTTTCTTGCTAAGGGGAAGAAACCTGGTGGAATCAAATATATACAATGGATTTTCAATGGTCTCATTGTAAAGCTGTTCTTACGATGCCTGGGACATGAAGTGTCAAAAAAAGCAAGCAAGTCGGAGGGTGATAGACTCTTCCCAGTTTTCTCAACTTCATTAGGAAAGGGTTCATTATCCATGGAAAGAGTTGCCGCGCATTGATCAGTCGCCCTGACTTTGCTTACAGCCGGTTTTCACAGGCTTCAGATGCCCTCAGAGAGGGATGGAAATCACCCTGAGACTTTAAATATGTCCCTCTGTCAGGATAACTTCTGCACACCAATGTTCTCCAGTAACGTGGTCCCAGAGAGGGATTAGCAGCTGGTGACCAGGAATTCAGTAATATAATGCAGGATGATGTGGAAACACCTTTTCACCGATAAAGGTAATGATTTAAGTAAAGCACCTTGGGAGGAACAACCAGAAGGCAGAACAGTGCAACGTAAAAGTCTCATAAATCTACGCAGACTGATGCAACGATACAAGAGGCACTTTCTATTTTAACCCTGGTTTTGTGACTGTGTTGGTGCGGATGTACATGCACATCTCTGATTTAGTCTGGAGTCCTGGTGACAGTCTAAAACCTACACCAAACTGGAACATGAAGTTTTTTTAAAAAAAAAACAAAAACAAATTCACAGTGTAGGTTTTATGAACATCTTCATGGTTTGGTGCCTAGTTGACTCTATTCAAGTCCCACTAGATACAGCAGACTAGGAAATCAACTGCAGAGCTACTTTTATTGAGATGGACTATAATAACTTAATCTTACAAATCTCATTGTGTTGCTCATCCTCCTCCTTCTTATAGTTGAGTAAATTAGGGAAGTGTTTGAGCCAATTTTGAACATTGCCTGTTTGCCGTGGACTTAAGATAACGTTTTTTCACCCCTTGTCACTTTTGGTAATGAAGCTTATCAATTTTTATCAAGGTCATCTTCCTTATTTTCAATTTATTCCTGGTAACGTTGGCCTATCTCATTTATTTGTTCCAAGCGGTAGTATGCCTCAGAGATGGTGAATTCAGCAGGTTCTGACCAGTTCTGGAGAACCAGTAGTGGAAATTTTGAGTAGTTCGGAGAACCGGCAAATCCCACCTCTGACTGGCCCTGTCCCCATCTCTTCTCCGCCTCTCAAATCCCAGCTGATCAGCTGGGTCTCCTTTGGTTGCCCTGCAGAGGAGAACGGAGCTGGAAAGCAGGTTAGTGGGGTAGGGAGGGAATGGGATTTTGCAGTAACCTTCCCCAGGAGTGGGGAGGGAATGGGGATGTTACAGTATACTTCCCCTGCCACACCCACCAAGCCATGCCATGCCATGCCACGCCCACCAAACCACGCCCAGAGAATTGGTGTAGTAAATCGGTGGTATCCCTATGTCAGATATGAGGAAGATGCAGACAATATTACTCTGAGTATGCTCCAGTCTTATGGGAGCTTTTATCTGGAGATCTTAATACTCTTCCTTCTTTACGATGGCAGTTACAACTGAACTGTTCTGCGGGACTTTTAATGGATGAGGAGCACATAACAGAGTAATAGCATTGGAAGGGACTTTAGAGGTCTTCTAGCTCAACCCCTGCTCAAGCATTCTATACCATTTCAGACAAATGGCTGTCCAGTCTCTTCTTAAAAGCCTCCAGGGATGGAGCACCCCACAACTTCTGATGGCAAGCCTTTGCACTGGTTAATTTTTCTCACTATTTGTAAATTTCTCCTAAGAGGAATATTGCTCCTTTGTTTTTATGCTACTTTTTAAAACTGTCATACATCCTTGTGGAATTGCCAGTGTAAAAACCCTACAAGCAAACAAATACCTATCTACTCAATAACCCAATATGGAATCTCTGAAGACTATGAAATTTCTCCCATTGATCACAAGATAAGGATTTGGTGAAGGATTATCTCTCGAAACCTTTCAGAAGAGTTTTAATCAATGGAAAGCAAGGCTCTGAATTGTGCATGGATTCTCCATGGGTATCCTTTGCTTGCTGTCATAAAAGTTCACTGGTCAAATGAAGATTCACAGGCAAGGGCTATAGATATAAACCCACATATGAAGGACATTGTGGATGAACATTTGTTCAGATTTGCAACATCTGAATAGGAAGCACCTCTCCCTTTCACATCATGTACCATGCTTTGGGAAAATCCACTAAAAACAAAGGAGCTTTATTTATTTTTATGGGTATGTCTGTTTTTCCTTTTTGGCACAGCTAAAAAAAAAGTATAGCAGGTGGACTTTAAAAATGATATCCTTTTCAGAAATAAAAGTATGGAAAGAGAAAGATCATTATCATCATCATCATCCTGGACTCTTTAAAATATTAACAGTCTTGCTGAAATGGGAATTAAACTCCAGCTTTTTCTGCCTGCTTCTGTCAGAAAGCTACAGAGCATAGAATTGCAAGTGTACAGCTAACCATATAATTGATAACTCCCCAGTCTATTCACTGTGGGAATCTGTCAGTTAAAGGGTAAAGATGCAGACACACATGCTATGAAAATGAACTTATATTAAGTCTTCCTGTGAACTGAATGCAGCCAACATTTTGATGTTTAATTGTCTAAGTCCAGTTTACCAGCGCATGAATGTAGTCTAGCAATGGCATCGTGCAGCTGGCTCTTCCTGACAGATCTGTTTAGTCTGGAGGGAGAGGGGGAAGAAAGAAAAATACCATGTGCCCCATTCTTTTTCCTTCTTCAAGGTAATTGCTCAAAATCATGCCTCTGAAGTTTGAGTCAATCTATCTTTGTTTATTCGTTTCTGCAGGCAGGCAGGCAGGTCTATTTGGAAGCAAATGGAAAATTTCTAGAAGAGAGCACAGAAATTTCTAGAAGAGAGTTCCTATAGACTGATGCAGGAGGAATCTATAGAGCTGGATGGCTTCCCTTGGAAGATACCACTGGTTTTATTGCAATTTGGACTTTTGAGGTAGCAAAGGATTTGGCAAGGAAGGCCTTGTCTTGCTCAGAGTTGCATGAGGATCTCTTGGTTAAGAACACATTCTGTTTGATTGCGGTTATTTCAACTCAATCAGGAATTGGCTGAATAAGTTACTGCAAGCCCTTTTCCAATAATTTCTGCTGGTTGGTTTGAAATATGAGCAAAATGACAACAAGAGTCCAGAGTTGTTGGAAAGATAATTTGGAATGAGCCACAGTAGCACAGTAGTTAGAGTGCAGTACTGCAGACTATTTCTGCTGACTGCCAGCTGCCTGCAATTTGGCAGTTCAAATCTTACCAGGCTCCAGATTGACTCAGCATTCCATCCTTCTGAGTAAAATGAGGACCCAATATTTGACTCTATAAATTATTGACTCTATAAACTGCTCAGAGGGGGCTGTAAAGCACTGTAAAGCGGTATATACCGTAAGTCTAGGTGCTATTGCAATGTTCCCATAAGAACCCTACCCAGTAACATCTTGGGGCATCTGCTAAGTGAGCAATGGAGAATGAAATGTTTTGGTGATGCTCCTAAAATACATCCCCAGCCAAAACTCAACAGGTTCCCTCTCTACGTCTTTTCCCGAAGAATCAGAAGACAGCTATTTTGAAGAGCATTTAATGTACATGCTAGGTTAGCTCACTTGTGCAACCTCATCACTTCCTCTCACTGCTGATTGCATTGTGATTTAATGAACTGCTTTGAATCATCGTGATTATATTGTATTCTTCCTCCTTCCACACACACACTATCAGCTAGTCCAGGTATAAAAGAATTTGGAATAACAGCAGCAGCAGCAACAACAACACATTAATATGGTAAAATACATCTTCTGCTATGCACACAGAATGTGTGTTGGTAATGTCCCTACATGTGGTAGCCAATAGTTGGATTTAACTTATCTATTCAGCATGGAAGCAAACAACTCTATCAAGATTCCAAATTCCTTTGATGAGTTCCCAAATGAGCACCTCGTTTAATGGAGGTTATGAGATAAAGTCTTAGTAACAAAATTAACCTATGCTAAAATCATACAGTTGAAAAAGGTGTATGGAGACTATCAAGACCAACCATATACCCAAGATAGCAATCCAATTAAACCATTCTCAATAGGTCAAGAGCAACTGGTTTCTTGGTTGATTATTGCTCTTCTAAATCTTTGCTTCTATACTGAACTATTCTTAACCATTTTATTTTATTTTATTTTGCTTCTAACATTCAATCAGAACCTATCTTCTTGTAACTAAATTCATTTTTCCAGGACTGGCGAAAAAAATAACCCAAAGCTTTGACCTCCTTCTTCATGACATCCTTGCAGGTACTTAAGAAGCCTATCATATCTCCCCTCAGAGGTCATATCTCCTGGTTAAATATACCTACATTTCCTCCAGGTAATCTTTTAAGTGTTGGCTTTCACTCTCCTGAACTCCTCATCATTCTGCTTCTTCACCTTTATTCCAATTCCTCAGAAACCGTCTTGAAATATGCTACCTAAACTGGGAACATATCTGGAATGGGGAAGAAAAGGCTTAAGCCCTATCCTGATGAGAGAGAGGGTGACTAGCAACTGATAATGATCAATAATGAGGTTGTTTATCGTCACATATTTACATGTTGTGGCTTGAAGGCTATTTGAATGAAGCGGCATAAAAATAATTTCAAATAATAAAACAAGAGTTATAACTTCTTGCAATTTGGAAAGTAGACTTCTAATGATGCCACCTAAATATTGCTATCACTGGAGATTGATATGAACTTTCAATCAATCTCAGGGGTGGGCTTCAAAATTTTAGGAAAGGGTTCTCTGCCCAGTTGATGGGTGTGCGTGGCCTAGTTGGCCTCCTGCACCATGGTGGGGGGAGGGGGCATTTTTGTCCTTCCTGGGTTCCAGAGGCTCTCTGGAAGCTGGAAACAAGTCCATTTCTGGCCTTCCTGAAATTCCGGGAGGCCTGTTTTTCACCCTCCCTGAGCCTCCATTCACGCCCTGCACTTACTCCTGGGAGGGGAGGAGTAGGTGGGGTGGGTCAGGAGTGGGATTTGGGGGCTCTCCAAACTGCACAGAACCTTAGCTAGGGGCTCTCCTGAACCCCTGCAAACCCCCAGCAGCCCATCCCTGAGTCTTCAGATCTGCTTGAATCACCCGTGGACAGATTGATGGATCTGTGGATTTCCTTTCTAACCATTTCAAATCGCATTGAAAGCAGTTTGACACAATCTGTTCCAGATTCAATAAAAAGTGAAAAACAGGAGAAAGGTTTGCTTTAAAAATTACAGGAATATAATTTACATGTTGAAAACAGAGCGGGTGTTTTATTTGTTTAAGATAGAAGTGTAATTTCATGTTGACTAATTCTGTTTAATGGAATTTAAATTCTCTCTGAAGCATTTATTTCAGGCTAACAACTTCCTGGTAAATTTATTGTATTTAACCAATTACTTGAATTTAATTTGATGTTAGCACCGCTGTTACGGAACAGTAGCATAAAACAAAATCTGATTAACAAAAAAAAAAAAAGTAATATTGAGTGGCAGAGAAGGAGAAATGAGCTTTGCTATCTTTATCGACTTAAACTGATTTAGAAAGGACTGAAAATTTCTATGTTTTTAACAAGCAAACAAGCTGTACAAAGAGCAGAGAATTCAGAATGATTTTCAAGTAATTGGAACTTGGTGGGAACAGATAAAATCAGTAGGAATACTGAAACAAACAATTTAGAGAGGAATCTATTTCTGTCTTTTTGAAGATGGGGCATCCCCTAAACTTGTAGTTAAGATTCTACCCATTTGTACCTATTCGCTAGAACCGGTTGTTAACAATCTAAGCAGTTCAAAGAACTGGTTGTTAGCAGAAATTACTGGCCTAATCCTGTAAGCAAGGCAGGAAGGGAACATTCTGGTGTTGATTACAGAAACTGCCTCTCCGTTAACCCTTATTACATTCTTGGCAGGACTTGACTTCCTGTCTCAGGAACTTCTCTGGAGTTTTTCCCCCTCCTTTGCTGGTAATTTGCTTGTGTGGAGTGACCATTCAAAGTTACAATGGCACTGTAAAAAGTGACTTATGTCCATTTTTCACATTTACAACTGTTGCAGCATCCCCACAGGCATGAGAGGCCAGGCGAGAAGATGCGTGCCTCGATGTAAGTGATATTGAGTTGGCCACATCCAGCCAATAACATTACCACCAAGCCATGTCCCCCAGTCACATGACTACCAAGCCACACCCACAGAACCGGTTGTTAAAAATTTGAATCCCACCCCTGCCCTAAAGGTATGTGATATATATGGTAATGGCAAATGAAATTGCTTCATCTGGTGTTAGATATCAAGCCAAGAGACACATTCCATCTCTTGAAACTGATAGCATCTCAAAAGATGGACATCTTTTCCAGCTTGGCCAACTACAGCAGAGGTGGTATTCAGCAGGTTTTGGCCAGTTCTGGAGAACCGGTAGTGGAAATTTTGATAGTTCAGAGAACCAGTGGAAACTTTCCCCCAGGAGTGGGGTGAGAACCACAGAACCAGCAGTAAAAAATGTTGAATCCCACCACTGAGCTACAGTATATAATAATTTAAATGAAGTGCCCCAAAGTCTGAATTTAAACATACTTCTGAGCATATCCTAATTAGCAAGCCACAAAATGTCCACAAAAATGCAAGTCAAACCTATACATTATTGCTAACTTTTCAGAAAGATTTGCTGAAGCTTTGTCCTTAATGTGCTGATTTCCAAAATGCAAGGAAGCTTCTTAACAGTAGATCATCCAGAACAATGCCATTTTCTCCCTCTACTCTTTCAGTATGCTCCAGAATTCTACTCTTTCATTCTGTACAACACATTTAAAGCTTGTAGAACATTATTCTCAACTGGGAAGATCCCAGGATTTAATTAGCCTGGAAAACAGTGCATCCATTCACTGAGAGACCTCCTCAAAGGGCCCTGGGGTAAGAGAAGAACATTCTTCAAAACTTATGACCAGGCCATATTTTACCTTATGAAACTTTTCTCCTACTTTGGAGGAGCAAAATTCTTCCAAAACAACCATTTTCCCACGACTTCTCACTTATCTTCAAGCTTCTCCACTAAGTTCTGGGACATCTGGATTTCTGACCCTGCATCAGATAGCTGAGAGTTTAATTCTTTTTGCCTTTCCTAACATTACAGATTTTTTTTTTCCTTTCCTTTTGCTAGCTTCTATGATGTACTTTTTAAATGTTTGTATCTTGCCTGGAGTTGCTTTCTGATTAGGCATCTTATTTATTTATCTATCTGCACAGCCACCCATCACACCACAGGTGACTCTTATGAATCAATAAAATAAAATATTAGATGAGGCTGGGAAGGAGATAGGCATTCATCTCAAAATCTTTCTGTGCCACATTCTTTGTTTTCTGCCCAACTGTAGATGGATAGAACTGTATTTAAATGCCAGATATTTTGCATCACATTCCACTTCCAGCTCCTGGCTTTGGGGAAAAAAACCCAAAACCCTTGGCCACAGTTATTCCCAGGAGAGGAAAGAAAGCAGAATGAGAGGTTGGGAGGTGAGAGAGAAGCAGCTTACAATTTCTCAAGTTTATCCAGAGACACACTCTGAATATTTTTGGAAAGTGCCTTTCATACCACCGAGAAGGTTATTTCTCTAGGCTAATTTTTATGCTAGTACTTTGGGGGTGAGTTGGCTGGAGAGGGAAATGGAGGGAGGCACTGTGTGCTTTAGGAGAAGACTGTTATTTCTAGAACAAGCCCGTCTATCCTTATTGTCTTTCCAGCATTGTCTTCCCAACTTCATCCTCAAGAGAATAGAATTACCCCAATTGTAAGCCTGACAACCCCAATTTCTACAAAGTAGCTTAATTACTCATTATGAGATTCCATCAATAGAAGCTCCGGTCTGTGATTTTGTAATAAATGCCGCTATCTTTTGTTGAATGTTTCACTGCTTCACCAAAGGGGGATGTGACTGTGATTTCCACTTTTTTTTTCAAAAAGAAAACAACGGAAAGATTTTAATGGAGAAAATCTAGTGTCATTAACAACACTGACAGATGTTTGATCCCAGAGCAAACAGCAGCAGAGACCATCAAGCACAGAAGACAAACCAACCATGATTATAAAAGGATAATGAGACTTGTGACAAAATGTTGCAACTTGGATGCCCTGAACAAACTCCCAATTGACCACAATCCCCCGAAATGGCAACTGCCTGTCCTTTATTGACCAATAATGTTTCATTGTGGTGTTTTGTGGTCTCATTTTGATTTTATAGGAATTTTTCAGAGGGAGAAAGGAGCAGGGAAGGAACCCTGGTTCAACATCAACCAAGGCACAAGATAATATGTTTTATTTTGGCTTGTTGCCTTTTGTGATTTACAACACATGTTCTATGAGTTGCACACACACACACACACACACACACACATCTCCACTAATCTGGAAGTGAAATCTATTGTTTTAACAATAGTTGACAAATCACAAAGGCCTGGTTCCTTTCATACGCCATTGATTTGACATTGACAAAGAATGGTGTAGGGGTGTAAGGAGAATATATGTGGCAGCTAAAAACAGATAAAAACAGCTTAGCTCAGAGAGACAAGAGATGGTGAGGAAGAAATTTAACCATCTTGACTCTCTTAAGGAAGGAGAATCTGTCAGATTTTCAAAATTCCCTCATTGTACCCTGTAACAACAAAATAGAGTAGTGAATATAATGCTGGTTTCTTCACCTGGTCCATCTCAAAGGATTGAAAGATACATTCACACATCAAAACTGGACATCATGGCTTAGCTAAATTTCAATGGATGGTTTACTAAACAAACAATGACCTAGTGCTCTACTTGAACCTAGCCATATGTAGTCCTTCCAAGTAGATCACACTAGGAAACCAAAGTTATGAATACTTCTTTAATTGGAGGGTTACTTTTGACAAAAACACCGCATGTCTGAAAGTGTCTTCCTCATTCTTGTCTTCTTGCACAAAAGAATCAGGATGGGTCAAGTCTGAGATCCTTTCTCAGATTAAGTAAAGGTAAAGGTTCCCTTCGCACATCCGTGCTAGTTGTTTCCAGCTCTAGGGGGCAGCGCTCATCTCCATTACATAGCCAAAAAGTCCAAAGACATCTCTGTGGTCATGTGGTCAGCATGACTAAGCGCCAAAGGCACACGGCTGTTACCTTCTCACCAAAGGGGTCCCTATTTTTCTACTTACATTTTTGAATGTGCTTTCGAACAGCTAGGTTGGCAGAAGCTGGGACAAGGAACGGGAGCTCACTCAATTACGCGGTGCTATGGATTCGAACTGTTGAACTGCCGATTTTTCTGATTGACAGCTCAGCGTCTTAGCCACTGAACCACCGCGTCCCTTCAGATTATATTCCTGCTTTGGGCTTTTTCTTTTCTGATCACTATTGAAGCTGTTCCTTCTGTTCCTCAAGATTATTCTCACACATCCATCACAACATTCTAAACTGCTGCAAAATTTGGGAGTGATAGTATTGTTTACCAAAGTCTCCACTTTGGTTTTACTTATTCTTGACAACCATGATTTGTATTCAATATTATAGGAAGCATATAACTTTAGGCTGTATCATGTAGGGAAAAATAATTGTAGGCTTACTCCCCACATGATACTACGTAATATTTTGGGTTAGTGGTGTTAATTTGGTCAATAGCCATTATTTCAACAAGCTATGTTTTAAGCAAACAATTAATTAATATGCAACGCTAATCTCTATAGCACTATCTACAGATCTGGGAGAAATTCACTCAGTAGCCTTCATAACTATTAAAACAATTGCCAGAGTTAACAACAAATTTTCAATCAGTCTTAAAGTAGCTATACAATTCTAATTAGATCCTTATTAATCCCATTAATTAAAACTAATGCAAATTAATACATAAAACATAGGTTTTCCCAATTCTGTGATTCGGAACCCTGCAGTTAAATCTGACAATTATTCCAAACATATTAATACACGAGCTTCAAAAAAAATGGAGCAAGAAAAATTATGCAATGTTGCTTCCTTGCTATTTGTTCACGGAAACTGAAAAAGAATCCTGAAACCCAGAGTGGAGCTAAACACAGTATATGATACAAGTTGGAAATCTCTTTTTGTGGCATTTACAATTTAATCTGAATAGGACAATTAGAGACAAACCAATTACAGTCGATTCTCCTTAGAAATTCCAATTACAGAAAATCCAAAGCATTTTAATGACAAAATCCTTTAAGGATTTAGGAGGTTGAGAGATTATGCCAAGAAAGAAGACCTTTCTCTTACTGTTCCTTGGCCTTTATTTTAGCATCACTGTCATAATTTTCCAAGTTCTGCAATTGGATTTAGTCCATATGGGGGAAGGAGAATAGAATAACCACATTATAGGGAGTTAAAAAAAAAATCAAGGTAATGACAACAACCATGAAATCAAAGCCCTACAACCTTTCTATGGCTAAAGCTTTACTTTTTCTACTTCCTGCAATTGACCACAGTATTTACAACAAACCATAGTTTTTTTCCCCCTTGGTTTCAGCAATCCACATCCATGGGGAATGGAAGTATTTTTATTTTATGCCACCTTTTAAATTATTTCAATTTATATAGCTGCTCATCTTAAGTATCTGATTTTGGATGACTCAGAAACAATGAAAAACAGTATAAAAACATCATAATTATACAGAAAAACTTTTCTTTTTTTAGCCACTTTCCCCTTTAAGAGTACCTATTTTACTTTATCTGGGGTAAAAATATCCTGTTTTGTCTGCCAATATTATAGAAAAATGGAATGCTTCTCTCCTTCCTGATCACTGGATGTCAGAATCTGCAAAACTTCAAAACATGACAACCTAAATTGAATGAGATCTGGGTGTTCTGTAACAACAGCCTTTGCGTAATAAATATAGCCCTCAGCTCTGGGAAGAATCTCGGGGTCTGCGATGGGATCAAAACAAATAGACAAATGTATTACTATAGCACTTAAAATCTTTGAAAATAGAACATCTCTTTGGCAGCTACAGTGAAGTCTGAAAATGAGACCATCATTCCATTTCTCCAGCTTACAGAGTTATACATTGTGCATTTAATATTTGGGAGACACATGCTGTAGATCAGTGTGAAAATACGGGGCGTGGCACAAAGGCAACACAGCCAAATAAGCAAGAAGAGTCCCTTTATTATCTCCAACTTTGCCCCCATTGTCCCCATTGTTACCTTCAGCTGGAGAAAAACTCTCCCAGGTACAGCCTTTAGCTGGAGAAAATTCAGTCCAAAAACAAAGTACATACAAACTAAAAATCAGTATTTCTCAACTGCAGTCAGTTTATGCTCTGTCGATGTCAACTCCCACAATTCTCCAGCCAATATGCTGGGAGTTGTGAATTCTGGGAGTTGTGAATTCTGAGGGTTGAAGTCCACACATCTTACATTCATGAGGTTGAGAAACACTCCTCTGGGTAATATCACATTCAGCAAAATCAACACAAATCCATTCTGATGTGATCAAATAAGGCAACTAAGAAGTCTTTCCATACCAGGACTGTAGCTTCTGACATCTTTCTTCTATCACCATCACATCCCACTAGTTCAAATGTTGCTATTCTAGATTTTATCCCACTTTTATTTTTAATTTGAAAAACTCATTTCCAATTGGTCAAATCAACTGAATATACTTATCAACGTGAACACATTTTGGCTAGAGAGGATCCTTGTTATGGTCAGCTTGTTCATATATTGTAAGAGAAGGATAGGCAGAGCTTGGGGATGGAGTCAAGAAAGGAATCAGCCTGGAGTCATTACTTTCTCACAAACAGTTAAGTCCAACCCCTCTTGAATTCTGTTAACTCTTATCTAGCAATTTAGTGCTGATTGTTAGTTGACTGGATTATTGTCTATAGCCAAAATATTATCTTAACATGTAGGAAACGTATGGTCCTGATTCTTTGCACCTGGCATGGCATATATTAACGGTAGGAATCAGAAATCAACTTTTGCTGTTTGTTCACAGAAACTGAAAGATGTAATTAAAAAGATGCTTGGGCCATACAAATACAATAAAAGATTCACATAATTAATCATACATATAATAATTGCAGCTAGAATGTTATACACACAAAATTGGAAAAGTGAAAGGACATCTACAGAGAAAGAAGTAATAAAAAAAAAAACTAGAATTTGCCAAAATGCAACTTAAAGATAAAAAAGAGTACTATTTAACAAGGGACACATGGATAAATAATAGAAGCAGAGATTTGAGTTAAATAAGGAAAGAAGATCAACAATATATATATATATATATATATATATCGATATATGTATGGTATTCAGCTTTGTTCGGGTATTTTCCCACGACATTATAGTTGTGCTTTTAAAGTTGTAGCAACGTTTCGTCAGAATCTCATCTGCCATCATCAGGCTTCTGTATTGTGTATTGCCTGACGATGGCAGATGAGATTCTGCCGAAATGTTGCTACAACTTTAAAAATACAACTACAATGACGTGGGAAAATACCCGAACAAAGCTGAATGCTTATATACACACACACACACACACACACACATAAACACACACATTTACATATACATATACATACACTCACACACACACATACATATACATACACACAGACACACAGGGTTAGGGGAAGATGTAAGAATAAACAATGTAAAAAAGTATATTTATGAACTGTACATGAATATTATACGAAGTGCACAAAGTGAGGATTGTAATAATATATCATGGTAGAAGATAATAGAGATAATTTGTAGGTATAATATGATGGAGAGATTTTGCTACATGATAGCTTTAACTAGGATGTATAACATGATGGGAAGGAAAAAAAAAGATGATGTAACCAGTACAGAATGGCATTGCATCACTATGAACAGTTATATATATTAAGAAAAAATGTACAATAAAACTTAATTAAAAAAGATGCATGGGCCAGAGACAGTGTTAAGATCCAGCCTGAATGAATAACATTTCTAATTGTCTCTAAATAAACTTTTTTTCTTTAGGTCTTGCTTCCCCCCATTAAGGCTTCTCCTCCCCCTCTTTCTCTCTTGCTTATTCTTCTCCTTGCCCTTTCTACCCCTTTGTTTTTCCTCCTCCCTTTTCTTACTCCTTTTCCTTTGCTTTCTAACCTTGCCTCCATCTTTTCGCTCATTTTTCTCTCTTTTGGTTGTTTTTATAATTCTTAAAATCTCCTTTTTCTTATCCTTTTTCTCCTCCTCTCCGGAAGGGACCCATTGTTCATCAAAGATGGCTTCTTCTTCCTCTTCTTCCTTGTCCCAGTCCTTCTGCTGCGTAATCAACTTTTCAAAAGAACATAACGCCATTTCTAAGAATTGAAACAAAGCGCCCAAAGTATCTTCTTTTTTATATTTTTGATATTCAATCTCTAGTTCATCCACAGACGATGCCATTATGAAAAGGGAAACTTTTTCCAAAACAACCACAAGTATTTTTAATCAAAGACAATCAAAAGCAATTAAAAAAAAAAAAAAGTTCCAAAAGTTAATACTTTTCTTCCTTCTTCTCTTTCTCTTTCTGAATTAATTTTTAATCAAAGAGGTCCAATTACCATATATCTTCTTTTGGGATCCACAAAGACGTTCTAGACAATCTCCTCCTTTTTCAGCTTCTGCTCCAATTTTTTTTTTTCTCCCTTCCCACTTGCAATGACAATTTTAAATAATCAAAAATCCATACCTCCAGCAGAGATTTTCCAATTTCTTAAGTTTTTCAATGTCCAAAAATCCCTTTGTCTCTTAGCTTCAGCTTTCAAAGCAATCCACTTTCAATGTCTAATATATCCAAATATTTCTGCTATTTCCGTGGGGTGGGAGAGTAAAAAAAAAAAAAAAAGTTCCCTTTAACAGCTTCTCCGCCGCTTTTCGCTCTTCTTAGGGATACAATGTATCCTCCAGCAATTCAAGCAGCTCAATTCCAGGCAATTTAAAAGGTGTTACTTGACCCGGCTCAGACAGAACTTTCACTCTTCACACTTCCTCCAGCACAGTTCTTACCCGGTTGCTGGCTTCTTCGTGGCGGCCATTGCTGACCGCCGCTCCACCGCCTTGGAAAAAAGGGGTTTTCCCGGAGAAGGGGGGGTCTGCGATACCCCCACCTCCCTATCCGACTCCCCTCTCTCTTCAGCTGTCCCTACAGGGCAGCCATATCCCCCTGACCCATCTGGATCGGGGGTACCTCGACGGCTAGCACAGCAGGAATCGCGAGCTGTCGCGAATTCCTGCTGCCCTGAAGCCACGCAAACCGGAAGTTTAATTTAGATTAAAAGAGGGATTCTGGAGGGTATATAAGAGTGTGTTTTTATATGTATATTTAGAATATAAAATTTATTATGTAATTTTAGAATCTTTTAAACAGAATCCCAAGAAAGATTGCTATATGTAGTATTTCTAAGTTAGGGTAATGAGTTATAGATGTTACTCCAATTGGTGTACAGGAGAAGTATAGTTAAAGAAAAAAAAGATGAATGGATAATTGGAAATAGAACAGACAAAGAATGTTGTTGAAAATGGTAATAAGATATGGAAGGATATATATGCTTTTTTTTTTTGGATTTTGTATATTGATAAAAGGCAATAAAATTTTAATTAATAAATAATTTGGATGGAAAAGAGAAGTAGGGACAAGATATGAAGTTAATATTATATGAAATATTGATATTATAATCTGGAAATGTTATGCCTTATTGGTCTTTTATTATTATTTTTTCTTAGAAAAGAATTTATAAGCTGCTATGCCTTGAATCTTTGTGCATTGTTTTTATAAAACTGATAAAAATGGTTTTCATATATATATATAAAAAAGAAAATGATAATAAGATATGGAAGGAGATATGGGTTGAATATGATGTTTGAATTTGTGTCTGTGTAAAGAGTTTTAACCCGGGAACAGACAACCTTCAGAAAAGATCTTTTAGTTTTGTTTATGTTTTGTGTTTGTATGTTTGTGTATTGTGTTTATGGTAAAACTAACAAAATTTGTTTTTTATAAAAAAAAAAAGGAAAAAAGAATCAATAAAACCTTGGAGGAATGTTAGACGAGAATAATTTAAACAAGCCAGAAAGAAAAGAATATGATGACTATAAAATGGATAAATATGGAAGAGAAATGAAATTGAATAGGAGTAAAGAGAAATAATGAGAAATTTGCTGAAAGATATTTGTGTGTCCATATGGAGATGGGATAAATTGGAATTATGCTGTATAAAAATAATGTTTTGTTTGACTTGTAAGGATTTACAATGTTAAGAGGTTTTATGTGTTTATGTATTTAATGGTTAATGATGTGTTGTTTTATCTTTAAAATTAATAAAAATTTGTTTCAAAAAAAAAAAACATTTCTAATTGCACCTGTTTGTGTAAAAACAATCCATGGTTTATGTCTTCACATTCTCCACTTAAGAAAGAGAGATTGCTTTTAATTCTTTGTCCTTGCACTGCTTCTAGTATCACTTCAACCTGTTTTTTTTTCTGCGTGCACCTCACTCTAATCCCCTTTTATAAGATATTTTGTCTTCTTTTACAACATGCAACCATACTAGCTACAAACTGAATTGGAAAAGGAAATAGAGGTGTGTTAAGTGAAGAAATGCATGTGCAGAAGCTTTTAAACTACTGGACTTCTCCTTTCACAGCTATTTTTCAACATTTCCCAACACAATGGGAATACATAACCACGGATGAACAACCCTGTTAGTTTTGGTTTCTCTCAAGTTTGATTTTAATATTATTGAAGAAACTAGAGCTGATACAAACCTCTTATTAGGAGATGTAAATATATTTCAGTGCTTTGATTCTAGGTCACACTATTTTTTTTCTGAACTGTTTTAATCAGAAGAGTGCATAAACCCCTCAGGACATTTAATCCATGTTTTGGCAGAGATTATTAGCAGACATTCTTTAACTTTCACCTACAAGTTTAAAAGAATTGCTCAATCTAATTGTATGGAATATGTTGCTTCCTAAGACATTCAATTTAGAGCTGAATAATTTCTATTTGCCAGAAATATCCTATAGAAAATATTTTATAGGTCCTGGCAAATAGCTGAAGGTATTTCCTTAAGAGAGCAAACTAGCTATGAGGCAGGTGCTCAACCTCTTTTTACATTCCCTCTCAAAATGTGGAACTATTTGATTCACATTACTGAAATTCTAGGATAGATGTGTCAATTGGGTTGAATGAGTGATTGAGTGAGTGATTGAGTGAGTGAATGAATGAATGAATGAATGAATGAATGAATGAATGAGTGAATGAATGAATGAATGAGTGAGTGAATGAATGAATGAATGAATGAATGAATGAGTGAATGAATGAGTGAATGAGTGAATGAGTGAATGAATGAATGAATGAATGAATGAATGAATGAATGAGTGAATGAATGAATGAATGAATGAATGAGTGAATGAATGAATGAATGAGTGAATGAATGAATGAATGAATGAATGAATGAGTGAATGAATGAATGAATGAATGAATGAATGAGTGAGTGAATGAATGAATGAATGAGTGAATGAATGAATGAATGAATGAATGAATGAATGAATGAATGAGTGAATGAATGAATGAGTGAATGAATGAATGAATGAATGAGCAAAGCAAATATCTCAGTGTTGGACATGGCTGGGAAGATCCAGATTCAAACATTCTTTTGATCAAGAAACTTACTGGATGGATGTTAGACAACACCTTGCTAGACTATGTCAAAATCCATCTTTTAGATTCTCATTGTTTTTTTATGCCCCAAGCAGAATACAGGTGTCAAGCCTGAAATTGACATATGTGTAGCCATTTTATTTAGCCTTATTATATATTCCTTTTCTTTCTTTCTCTTTGCTAGTTATGGGGGGAAGTGCTTCGGGCTTGCCACATTCCTAAGGTGGAAGGAGTAGAGATAGTGAGAGTTGTTTAGGCTAGGTGGTTCTCCTTCCTTTGGGAACAAAAGCTGACCCTGCTGAGACCTGGAAGTGGAGATTGATGATACCAGGCAACATTGATTTACTTCTATTGCAGAATGTGACTTTTGGGGGGGTGTTTCTAATTTCCAATATTACGTGGTATAATTCCAGGTTGTGTCAGATCCAGAATTACAACAGACTTTGCCAATTTGATGCTTTCCTGAATAAAAGAAATTGTTTTGGAAAATGACTTTGCTCTTTTCTTTTTAAATGGATTTCATCATTTGGAAACCTGACAACAGGTAGTCCTCGACTTACAACAGTTCATTTAGTGATCGTTCAAAGTTACAACGGCACTGAAAATAGTGAGTTATGACCATTTTTCATACTTAAGACCATTGCAGCATGCCAACAGTCACGTGATTTACATTCAGATGCTTGAACAACTGACTCCTATTTTTGATGGTTGCAGTATTCAGGAGTCATCTTCTGACAAGCAACGTCCAATGGAGAACCCAGATTCACTTAACAACCATGTTACTAATTTCACAACTGCAGTGATTCACTTGACGAACGGCAAGAAAAGTCATAAAATGGGTGAAATTCACTTGACAATTTTTTCACTTAACAACCTAAATTTTGGGCTCAGTTGTGGTCTGTACATGTTGAGGACTACCTGTACAGAATAACAGAATTGGAAGGGACCTTGGAGGTCTTCTAGTCCAGTCCCTGCTCAAGTAGGAGACCTTTACCATTTCTGTCCAGCCTCTTCTTAAAAGTCTCCAGTGATGGAGTACCCACAATCATCCTATGCTAAGGCCAAACTTCTGGGAAGAGTTGGAACTCAAGGGGACAATTTCTTGCTGTAATAGCGCACCGTCAAAATAATTTTGCAACTCTACCAAAAGAAACCAACCCCAGTAGAAATAAATTATTTCAGAGATCTAAAATATTTCAAAACTGCCAATTAAAGATGGGACCACATGGACTGTAACCATTTTACTGTAAGTGCCTTCTTTTTTCTTCCCCCCCCCCCCAACAGTTACACTAGTTAATAATGCAGTGATTTGCAGTAACAGAGTAAATGTTATTTTGATGACATTTCCTGATTAAATTAAAGATGACATTAAAAGGACCATTTCAATAAAGAAGAGAAACCTCAAAAAGCAACTGTGGTTGAATGTTAAGTCAGCTGGAGTCAAGTTTTATTTCACATTCCTCGACTGACTGTTGAATGCTTGGGATAAAGGCCAAATAACATTCACATGTGGATAGACGCACAAACATACAAATTTTAAGTGAGTAGGAAAGAAAGGAAACAAGAAGTAAAATTCCTTGTGTACTTCTATGCATGTATGTGTGTAAAGGGGATAGATTTTAAATAATCTAAAATAGTCACCAATATAACAACAGCAGCAACAACAACAACAGCTGAAGAACTATTCCAGTAATATAAAATGCATAGTATATATAAGCAGGGAAGGGATTTTTTAAAAAATATTTCTGATATTACAGACCCGCCACATCCTGGACACAAACTGTTTCAACTCCTACTCTCAAAATGACACTATAGAACACTGCACACCAGAACAACTGGATACAAGATCAGTTTTTTTCCCCAAAAGCCACCACTCTGCTAAACAAATAATTCACTCAACACTGTCCAACTATTTACAAAGTCTGTACTACTATTACTGTTAATCTTCTCATCGCTCCTTATCACCCATCCCGTCCCACTTGTGACTGCATGATTGTAACTTTGTTGCTTGTATCCTAGAGATTTTTATTGACAGTTTCCTAGTATGATTTGATTGCTTATTGTACCCCATGACTATCATTAAGTGTTGTACCTAATGATTCTTGACTCTTGACAAATCTATCCTTTCTTTTATGTACACTGAGAGCATTTGCACCAAGACAAATTCCTTATGTTTCCAATCACACTTGGCCAATAAAGAATTTTATTCTATTCTATTCTATTCTATTCTATTCTATTCTATTCTATTCTATTCTATTCTATTCATTAAATTTTGTTCATATAAGACGAAGAAAGAGATGAAGTAAAGTCATTTGAGAAAGACTTTCTTTCTTTGGACATTTTTGTCCACATTAGGCTGGACTGTTTATAGAGAAGAAAATCCTCCCTTTTTCCAAAGCACCAGAAGGCAGGACAAGAAACAATGGATGGAAATTAACCAAGGAGAGAACCAACCTAGAACTAATGAGAAATTTCCTGACAGTTAAACAATTAGTGGAACAGCTTGCCTCCAAAAGTTGCGGAAGTTTTTAAGAAGAGATTGGGCAGGCATTTGTCTGGCATCACATAGGGTTTCCTGCCTGACTAGAACAGGGTTCTCCAACAGAGGTGATATTCAGCAGGTTCCGACCAGTTCTGGAGAACAGGTAGCGGAAATTTTGAGTAGTTCGGAGAACCAGCACATACCACCTCTGACTGGCCCCATCCCCATCTATTCTCTGCCTCCTGAGTCCCAGCTGATTGGATGGGTCTTCTTTGGTTGCCCTGCACAGGAGAAAAAAGCTTTCGGAGCTGGAAAAAGCTTTCGGAGCTGGAAAGCAGGTTAGTGGGGTGGGGAGGGAATGGGGATTTTGCAGTATCCTTCCCCTGCCAGGCCCTCCAAACCATGCCCACAGAACCAGTAGTAAAAAAATTTGAATTTCACCACTGGTCTCCAACCTTGGCAACTTTAAGACTTGTGGACTTCAATTCCAAGAGTTGGGAATTGAAGTCCACAAGTCTTAAAGTTGCCATGGTTGGAGGCCCCTGGACTAGTAGACTTCAAGGTCCCTTCCAACTCTATTATTCTACTATTCTATTATTCTTAGTAACCACACAGATTTTCTCCAGGTCAATCTGTCCCTAACCTGGTCTTCTAAATCTTCCCACATTGCCCCCATCTCTGCTGTAACTGAGTCCATCCACTTTGCTGCTGGCCATTCTCTTGTCCTCTTTCTTTCCACCATTCCCAGCACCCAAGCCTTCTTTAGAGCCTAGCTGATCTATCAGGAACATTTTATTCTGAAGAGTCTCTTAGCATTTATAATGTCAGATGGACCAAGGTTAATCTTAGCTGATCAGGAGCTGTTTAGAGTAGGGGTCTCCAACCTTGGCCACTTTAAGCCTGGTGGACTTCAACTCCCAGAATTCTGGGAGTTGAAGTCCTCCAGACTTCAAGTAGCCAAGGTTGGAGACCCCTGGTTTAGAGTAAGTGAATTAGGCCTCCACCCTCATTTGGTCAGAAATAAGCTTTGAAGTTATTCTTTTGATGTTTTGAAGTAGTGACAAAAAACACAAAGATACATACTTTATCCATGGAGAAAGAGACCCTGAAGGGGCATCTGAAATTGTCAATTTTATTTTGCTTTCCAAAACTCATCACCAACCATTAATAACCGCAATTGTGTCCGTCTGCCTCTGTCCATACAATTGCTGATAAAATATACAGGGAAATCTTATTTTAATGGTCGAATTGGGAGGAAGGGGTTAACAAAAGTCCAAGTGAAGCATCCATCAACTTGGGATCTTTATACTATTTGTGTCAGGACATGGTGACATAAATTAAGGCAAGTGACACAGCTTCATTTGGGTCCTGACGTCATCATTCCTTGACCTTCCTGAAGACCCAGGCTAGATTAATGCCTCCTGGATTTCTAGTTCCTGAGGTTTGCCATGCAGGAAAAAGACAACATTATAAGTGGGGACACATAATGTAAGATGCATGAATAAAGGAAAAATAATTGAAAGATGAAATGAATCAACTACACACTGACATCTTATGTACTACGGGTAAGTTCTCAACTTACAAGAGTTTGTTTAGTGCCTGCTTGAAGTTATAACATCACTAAAAAAAAAAAAAAACTTATGACAATTTTTTTTAACACTTACAACTTTACATTCTCCCTGTGGTCATGAGATCAAAATTTAGATGTTTGGCAACTGGTTCAAATTGGGCACACATATGTCCCGAGGTCATGTAATAATTCTTTGCGACTTTCTGACGAGTAAAGTCAATGAGGAAGCTTAACAACTTAACAACCATGTTGCTAACCAAATAAGTGCAGTGATTCACAACGGTGTCAAGAAAGGTCATAAAATGGGACAAAACTCACTCAACAAATTTCTCACTTAGCAACATAAATTTTGGGATCAATTTTTGGGCCCAGTAAGTTGAGGACTACCTGTACTAAATTTAAGTGGAGTTGGACATTTTCAATCAGAAGGTTGCACTTTTACTACTTGGAACATGGAAACAAAGGCGAAAAAAACCATCCTGTTGCTTTCATGATCAGGTAAAGTACTTTGAAGCAATGCAGTCAGAGACCAAATCATATCAATCAGGCTTTGTGGACAACCATTTGGTATGGTAGTTATTCAAGTTTATGCTCCAACCATTGACACAGAAGAAGAGATAGATAAGTTTCCTGGTCAAATTTCAGACTGATGTTACCCCCTCTCCCCCAGGTATTAAGACTCAGGATGTCAGGCCAGATATCTATTCTGAGAACTCTGTCAATATTGGTTTTGCTATATGGTGCCTTGTGTTTCCTTTGAATTGGCTCATTTTAACTTTGTGCGATCATGAGGGTTCTTTTCCTATTGTTTTTTGGAACATGGTTGTTAGCTACCCAGAGTTCCATAGACATTTCCTTCCACAGACAGAGTTCCATAGACACTTTGCATTTTCTAAATAAGTACAAGCAGGAATAATTTAAACTCATTCCTGCATGTACTTATTTTAGCAAACATAAACAGCCTACAAACTAGAAGTCAATGGCCAGTGACCTCATGGGCGTCTAAAACAAAGATGGCAAGATACCAACAACAAAGACATGCCAGTCATTGGCCCCTGCCCTGGAGACACAGCTGACCATGCAAAGTGGCATTCAATGATCCAAAAAGCGAACACTGCATCTGTGGGAGGACACAGAAAAGGAGAAGGAGGAGAAGAGGAGGAGGAGGAGCAGGAGGAGAAGGACAAATGACCTAAGTTCACTGGAATTTGGTCCAATGAATACAAACCCATTGCAGTGAAGTCTGGTCAATTGAAATTTAACTGAAAATTATTCTACTACCCATTCTCCCTAACAACAAACAAGTAGCTGATTATAACAATAACAAATAAATATATAAAATAAAGTCCAGTATCTGACTGTATTCATAGGACAGTGTTATAGAGTAGGATAATGCTTCTTATTTAATAAACACAGGATGGTCTTAATCTTGCCTATAGATTTTGAGGATTTTTAAATATGTTATAAAAGTGAAGTTTGTGAATGAATAGAAAGCCTTCAATATGCAGTAAAGCATGTAAGGTCATCATTCATCATCATTCCATCATTCCAAGTTTTTCAACTTTTGTTGTTGTTTTTTAAATCTGTTTGAGTGTTGCAAGCTGTCTCCAACTCTCCTTCTTTTTCTCTTTCCCCCTCTTCCTTCTTTTCCATCCATCCAACCATCCTCCCCTCCCCCCTCCCTATATTATCCTTCCTTCCTTCCTCCCTCCCTTCCTCTCTGCCTTCTTGCCTTCCTGCCTCCCATCTCTATCATTTCCTTTCCTTCCTTCCTCCCTCAAATGGTAAAATTCATACTAGGTTCCTTTTTTTCATTTCCTGCAACAGGGATAACCCTTCTAACTTGCAGGATCTGGAAACTGTTGTGAATTTGGGATACACTGCTTTAGAACATAACTGGAGGAGGAAATGTGACAATTTAAAATCCACATTGCCTCCGAAAAGTCACCCAAGAGTAGATCTTACTCCCTAGAGGATAAAAAGTAGATACTCTTGACGTTATCTCCCAAAGGAGTTGTACACCTTGTGTGCCCTCTAGAGAGTAAGTTAAGAAGAGCTTTAGAGAGAAGGGTTATAATGACAGAAATGTGTTCAGCTGTGAAATTAAAAGTAATACAGCATGACATACAATGTTACGTGTTGAGGTTCATCAAAAGCCATAATTAGGCTACATTAAACTACTAACACCATCACAGCCAAATTGCAAAGATTATATCCAGAAAGCCTCAACAAAAATTCTGGAATGTCTTGTTAGCAGCTCCAAGAATTGCAAATGGCTGGTACCCAGGTAGGTTCATGCGTTCTCTTGATGAGTAGTAAAATATTGAACCTGGCTAAGAATTCTGTCAGAACTCATGAACTCCTTTATACAGATAAACTGTGCTTATTCAGTTTAGGGTAAAGCTCAGGTTTCACAAAGGTCTGTGAGATTGAGGCTGCAAAGTGATTAGAACTTTCAGAAATACTGAACAAACTTTATTCGCACAGGGCAAATAAAGGCAAATAATATAAAATATTTCAAATTGAAGGGATTTCCAATTTTCTCTGGATAAAACATATAAATGCCTCCGGGGTGGTGGTGATACATGAATGAGAGTTCAATTAATTTTCAACATAATTGAAACATTAAGGTACTGATGTCTAACACCTGTTAAGAGACATCTGAACTTAATCTGTGTAAGTAAGGTTTTTAAATTGAGCTCAGCTGGTGACATGTCCACAAAATTTAACGGACATCAGTATATAGTTTGCCACCTATAATTTGCCACCACATTATTCACATCTCCTTCCCTGTGTAATCTGTGGGTATGATGTTGCTTACAGCTCCCCTGCAAATGCCATCCAGTTCTCATCCTTTATTATTTATTTATTATTTTTATTTTACTTGTTTATTTGTATCTTGCCTTTTGTCCAATTAGGCGCATGCTATTGCAACCACTATCACTTCTCAACTTGCCAAAAAACCAGGGGGGAAGGAAGGGAAGGGAAAGGAGATGGAATGTAGGCTCCTGACATCAAGAAGATGAGCCGCGAGAGCCAAGGACACTTCAGCAGGTATTTGCCAAAACCAAAACCTTTTTCTCATAACAATGCAATGGCCTTCAATTGGACAATTTGACCTGCACTAATAGGTGAGAGAGAATCCTATAATTTAATTGTGTGAGTTTGTGGGAATTAGCTAGATCTGATTTTGTCCTCATTAGTGCCAAAATTATGTATATATACGATCTAGTATATATAGAGAGGCAAAATGCATGCAATCTTATTTGGTTATTGAAAATCCTACAACTGGATAGCAACAATTATTATGCCTATCTCATACATAAATAATAACTTTCAATAAATTTCTATATTATCACAATGTTGTACATTATACTATTCAATATTGGGGAGGGTTTTCAATTTTTCCATTACAGCAATTTTCCAGCATATTTGCCACCATATGGAAATACTTAAATCCTTTTCTGTTTTCCAAGACCTTGCCACTAGTTGTGTGTCTGCAACCAATAAGAAAATCACCAATTCTTTATATTTCAAAGAATTTGTAACACAACTTACTAAAGCCAATATAGAATCCAATTGGTCTAAATTATAACTTGTCCTCCATCACATTTTGCAAAGCTGCATGCCACATTTTTTTATTTAAGAACTGGGCATAGCGGGCCTCCAAGATTTGGTTTCCAGCTTTATCTTATTAAATCTCCCCTTCGCTCCCATCCCCAAATCTGCTAAAAATATTTAAAACGTGGATAGGAGATGAGAGTGTAAAACCAGAGTGATGTGGGCTGGATAATCTGAAGTATAGGTTCTGACCAGTTCTGGAGAACCGGTAGCGGCAATTTTGAGTAGTTCGGAGAACCCGCAAATTCCACCTCTGACTGGAGATTTTACAATATCCTTCCCCTGCCACACCCACCAAGCCATGCCCACAGAACCGGTAGTAAAAAAAAAATTGAATCCCACCATTGGTCTGAAGACATGTTAAAAGCCATGTCCATATTATAGGTAGTCCAAAGCTTCTGTTGCTAAGTGAAACAGTTATTAAGTGAATTTTGCCCCATTTTCTTGCCACAGTTGTTAAGTGAATCAGTACAGTTGTTAAGTTAGTAATGTGATTGTTAAGTGAATCTGGCTTCCCCATTGAGTTTGTTTGTCAGAAGGCTGCAAAAAGTGATTTACGTGACCCCGGCAGAGTGCAACCGTCATAAATATGAATCAGTTGCCAAGTGTCTGAATTTTGATCACGTGCCATGGGGATGTTACAATGGTTGTTAGTGAGAAAACGGATCATAAGGCAGTGACATTTTAACTTTGAATGATCACTAAACGAACTGTTGTAAGTCAAGGACTTACAAATATATGGTTGTGTCCAGAGGTAGTATTCAGCAGGTTCTGACCAGTTCTGGATTACTGGTAGCAGAAATGTTGAGTAGTTCAGAGAACCGGCAAATCCCACTTCTGACTGCTCCCATCCATTCTCTGCCTCCCAATGAGTCCCAGCTGATCAGCTGGGTCTTCTTTGGTTGCCCTGCACAGAAGAATGGAGCTGGAAAGCAGGTTAGTGGGGTGGGGAGGGAATGGGGATTTCCCTTGCCATGCCCACCAAGCCATGCCCAAAGAACCGGTAGTAAAAAAAATTGAATCCCACCATTGGTTGGGTCTATATCATCATCAGGAATCTAACAGAAAAACACACAGTTTTTCCATACTGGCTTCTATAGATTGCCTACTTCTGCAGTTCTACCACTGAAAATAACCTTTTGTGGATAACCTTTTGTGTTAATTCAATTGTTGCTTTTGTCCCTTGGAAAAATGTTTCATTTAGCTTTTCCCGCCTTACTTGATGAAGGAAAACTTAGCTTTCTGCCCTCTCTTTTGAGACACAGTGAAAGACGCTTCTTCTGAACCTATGAAGATTCAGCTTTTAAGAGCACATCTATATCAAAATGCAGCTAGCAATGTTGATACCTAGGGAGGAGTGCAATCTTGGTTAGGAGAATATAATTTTGTTTCATTGTTCTCGGAATGTTCCTTGATGGGTTTTTTTTAAAAAAGGACAAGTGTGTGTGTGTGTGTCTGTGTCTGTGTGTCAGTGTGTGCATTTTGCACCACCCGTTGCAAATTTTCCAGACCAAGAGCACTCCCCTTTGACTTAGGGGCTGCTTCCATGCCACACTGTTCAGTGTGCTTTTAAACATACCCAGCCTAATAGATCTTAAATGACTTTTCTTTTCAAACTCTGGGGGAAAGGAAAAGTGTTATAAATAGCAGCAGGGTGCAACATCATTCTTTACCATACTCAGGAGGCTAAGCAAAAGGGGCAGAGCAATTATGCTATTGAACAAGGGAAGGCATTGCCCACTGGCTTCATTACGATAGGAGAGCTTTATCTGATCCCAGCACACAGATGGTTGGGCCCCTGGTAGGCTCCGAGAGGCAAGGGTGAGCGCAGGAAAGTCTTTCACAACCAAGTTCTCCAAACATTCTGAACAACTACTGAAGCATTCTGGGAAATAAAGACCTATATACTTAAAGGGCATTGTGCTGAACAAGGCTTTCTGGTATATATGTGTCAGAGAGAGAGAGGGAGAGAGAGAAGGAGAAAGAGAGAGTGATATGGAGAAAGAAAGTGTGGGAGAGAGATGGAGAATATAGAGAGATATAGAAAGAGACAGAGATACATACACAGAGATAGAGCAACAGAGACACAGAGAGAGAGATGGAGAAAGAGGGAGAGAGAGAGGCAGAGAGCTAAATAAGAGCTAAATTCGAATAAACCCCCCTGCAATTCTTCCATTCTCTCGTTAAAATCAACATACTTTAGCAAATGCATTTATTCAAACCAATGTCTTTAAAAGATTTCCCAGTAGAATCCTACCAAATGAAAGAAAGAAACAGGGATGAGAAGATGGCTTCCTCCCTTTGGCTACTGTCATCCATGTTGATGATATATGGGGATGAAAATAAAACCCAAGCAGAAATTCCTTGCATGGCCGTAAGAAACACAGACAATCAAAGGACAATTTGTTTCAGCAATATGGGTTGGTGAAAGATGACAAACCAGGATTCCGACGAACTTTTTTTTTGAGTTTGGAAACATTTTACATTTGTAATATGGGAAGACTGCAGCCATGGACAGCATCCATTTGTTTATCATATTATGTTCCACAGTGGGGCCTTTCCATTGATTTCTGAGAGAATGCCAAATGTTCCATTCTAGAGAGGGTTTAAGAGAGAAACTGGATCAGTGATGGGAATTCAAAAGGTGGCATTTGTCAATTCCCCAAACAACTCAAAATTTTCGGTAATGGTTCTCCAGAATTAGTCAGAACCTGCTGAATACCTCTGAATATCTCTGAACTGGAAACCAGCTTCATATCTAAAGCTCCTAATCTCTCCAAATCCAGTCCCACCTTTAATATGCTGAACAATGATGTGGGCGGCTCACTAGCTGAGAAAATTTGGACTTTCCTGATTTATGCCATCGTTTAACATCCATGGCCTGGAAAGCAATGAAGTTTCCTTAGCTGGTCAGCTAGGAAGTTGGCATCACAAAAAAGGAGTTGAAATCGTAGCACTGTAAACCACAATACACCCTGCTAGGTGCTTGAAAATATTTGGCAATCAGACAATTGGTTCCACTCTTATGGTTAGGAAGAGTTTTCTTGGCATTCAAGGAAAATTCAATTTTTAAACCATGATTCTGTCCCCTTGCTCCCTCGAGAAGAGGTCTATTCTGATCAGTTGTTCCAAGTAGCTAGGTACTATCAGTAGATGGTTGACAGAAGGTGGACATTCTGAGAATGACATTCTAGATAGTGTCCTAGAAATAGGGACTCATAGACACAAATCACTTACTAAGACCACTGCTGATGGTAGGTCTATTTAGCTAAACTAATTGGTAGGAAATAAATAGGTAATGACTAGCAATAGCATTAGCACTTAAACTTATATACCATTTCACATAGGTTTACAGCCCTCTCTAAGGAGTTTACGGAGTCAGCCTATTGCCCCCAATAATCTGGGTCCCCATTTTACCAACCTTGGAAAGATGGAAGACTGAGTCAACCTCAGGATCGAATTGTGGGCAGAGTTACCACTGCGCCACCATGACTCCTTCACCAACAAATATCAAACATTAAATCAATGAGAAGAGGAACACTCTTTATATCTGTAACAATCCCATTCCAACATCAAAACACTGTTGTTGGAGTTGTTAAACATTGTAAAATAACAAGTATAAAAATAACACTTCTCCAGTGTTGTAAATTCAATTTATTCTGCACCAAACTGCTCTGTCCCCCGATTTAAAAATGAAGATAATGTGGCTATTTCTTGAATAGTTACCTTATCAAAAGTTCAACACAGACCTCTCCAGCTGGAATATGCAAACTGATAAGCTGTGCACTGTTTGGTGCCCAAGTGGACAAATGAGATGCATCTGTTCCACAACTCAGAGATTTGGATTGTAGAACCTCTGAGGAAAGAGACTAAAAGAAGAAGAATGATGATTTTGTAACTCGTTCTAATGTTTTGTGAAATCAATTCCCACAAAAGAAGTGAAGTTTTTTTTATCAGGGAGAGGAAGCCACTTATTAAGAATCTCCCTGCTAAGGATGAAGGAAGGAAGGAAAAAAGGAGGGAAGAAGGGAGGGAAGGAGGAAGGGAGGAAAAGAAAAAGAAAAAGAAAAAAAGAGGAAGGGAAAAGAAGAGAAGGAAAGGAAACAGGAAAAAGAAAGGGAAGGGAAGGAAAAGAAATTTATTTTGTTTCCCCGCTGTTTTCTAAAAATCCTGATTGTCATGATTACTACCACTACAAATAGCAAAAAAAAAAAGACAATGGAAATATCTACAAGAAGCCTGGTTTCATCTTTTCTCAGGAACTTTAGATCAGTAGCTATCACAATGCTGACTGAAATGATACCAAAATTTGTACTGAAAAGGAAACAAGTAGGAGTCTAAGTTTGACACATATGTTTTTAATTTTTCTGTTAAAGAATTCAAATTTATTTCTTATTGATACTGTTAATCCTTCTCTAGTCCTTGGAGATGCTGCAACGGTTGTGAGTGTGAAAAACACTTGGAAGTCACCTTTTTCAAGGCCGTTGTAACTTTGAACTAAATGAACTCTTGTAAGTTGAGGATTATGGCCAAAGTACCGAAATGGTTTACTGTTGCTTTCTCCTGGATCTATTTAAAAAAAACAAATAAATCTCAGGCCATTATATAAGAGGAGGAGAATTTATCAGGTTTTTATTTTATTTATTTTATTTTTCTTCTCAGCATCCAGCTGAATTTTGTTTAAAATGTTTAATGTTAGATGTTTGGGTCTTTTTTTTTTCTTCTTCTGTTTTTCCTTTTTTTTTCTTTGTAGTTATTGTTGGATGTATGTTTTTTCTCTGCTTTGTATTTTATTCCTATTGTTAAAACATATAACATAATCAATACATAGACTTTTTTTAAAAAAAATCCTTAGTCTGGTCTAAACCCTTGGCTTTAGAGCTGCGTATCTCATCCTGATTATCTTTCTCAAGATCAAGAAAGAACAGTCAGGGTATCCCACACACTCTCCAAACCTCCCCCTGTTTTTCTCCCCTCCTCCTTCAACGGAGAATTGCAAAATATCCCACTAGGATCCACAGAGTTAGAAGCCAAACCGCTTGTCTTCCAAACACCAGCACCAAATCACACATTGAAAAATAAGGTGCCAGAGGTTTGCAGCGTTGCTTGCTGTAAAAGGCCACGTTGTGCTAAAGCAATAGGAGAATCAACGGAGGGGGGGGGGGCTCTATTTGCTTCTCCCTTTTGCTGTCTCCCATCCTTTTCGCTCCCTGCCTTCTCTGAATTTTGCCAGAATTTTATAACGTAGAGGATGCAAGTACAATGTACATCAGAAATAACAAACATTCTGTTTTCCAAAGCCTGTTCCGTGATTTACAAAAAGGTGTGGCTCACTGTGGGAAGATCATGCGATTTGAAAAGGGTCATTTCTCCTCCAACACCCTAGCAGCATACAGGTCCACCATGAGCTCCCCGATCCAATAATGTTTTCAACCTCTTTTGACAAGACAAAAAAAGAAAGAGGAAGAAGAGGTTATTGGTAGGTGGAATTTCTTTGGAGGGAGGTAATGATGCTGCAACAGAGAAGCAACTGTCTAAAACTCTCCAGGGGGACTTTGACTGGCTCTAACCACGCAGCTGTGAAGAAAAGGAAACCTGAGCAAAGAGAAGAACTGAAGCAACACATGCGGCTTATTCCCAATGCTGCTTTTGCAACTGGTGCCTAATTCTCAGCATTATTAGCCCATAATGAACCATTTCTGCCTGAATCATCCCTCTGCAGGCCCACATAGATTTCTTTCTTTCTTTCTTTCTTTCTTTCTTTCTTTCTTTCTTTCTTTCTTTCTTTCTTTCTTTTTCTTTCCTTTCTTCCTCTCTCTCTCTCTCTTCCTTTCTTTCTTGTCTTATAGGAGAGAATTGAAGCCTCTTGAATTCTCTGTCGTTCCCCAAACCGAGATAGCGGTAGCTGCTCAGTTAGCTAGCGAGAATGCTTGGAGAAGTGATTTTCATGCCAAGCCCAGTGGCTAATCATACAATTGCTACAGGTTCCCAGGTTGCCTTCTGTACAATTATAACAAAGTGCATGGCATCTCTCTGCCGAAAACAACCTGTCTTTGGTTTAATTTATGTGATATCCATGCAGTTGCTTACTTCTCCTCTATAAATATGCATGGTTGCATTCATACAAATGCTGTGAGAATAAGGGAAAAGAAGAAGAAAGATGTGCTCCTGAAATTAAACAGGAAGAAGTCATTTAATGCAATGGCCCCCAACCTTTTTTGTGCCGCAGCCCGGTACCGGCATCACAAAATGATCCGTGGCCCGGTACTGGCATCAGCACGCATGACAAGGCAAGGAGAGCCGAGCAACCGGCTAGCCAGCCATCCCCCGCTTCTCCCCACCACCTTCAACTCCTCTTTTGTACCTTTGTCGATGGGCTTCACTTCGGGACGGCTTCGGGACGGCCGCTCGGCTCGCCTTGCCTTGGGTGCTGAAAGAATCCTCGCACCTTAGTTTCATTCGAAGCCCCCCCCCCTTCGATGAAACTAAGGCGCGAGGATTCCTTCAGGACCCAAACACCACTTTCCAACTGGAAAAGCTCACCCTGAAGCACTTTCTCATCAAACAAGATGGTGGCGCCCAGCAAACCGGCGGCCCAGTAGGAAATGTTCCATGGACTGGTCCCGGTCCGTGGCCCGGTGGTTGGGGACCCCTGATTTAATGATATGATATTCTCTCTCTCTCTCTCTCTCTCTCTCTCTCTCTCTCTCACACACACACACACACAGAGACAGATATAAATTGGAGAAGAATAGGTATTCAAATTGAATCAGCCTCAGTTGATTATTACTGGAGGGATAATAAAATTTGAAAGTATAGATTTGCTGTTTTTCATTTCCCCTTAGGGAGGAGTCTCTTTGTGAAATAAATTCCTTCATAATGTGGATTTGAAGAAATGATTTAAAAAAAAAAAAAAAGCAAAGCAGAGAAAATATGTTGAAGTCTTTTTACAATATAGTAATTACTGCCTGGGGTACATAATGAGAAGTATTTCAGCTTTCCAGCGTATGGATGTGGGAAAATTTTCAGACATGCTGAAAGTTTGAAAGAAGCAACTGCCTGTCAGCTTACAGCTTCAACGTCTTCAGGTAAAACGGGATGGGTAATTTACGTCATAGGAACTTGTAGGAGAAGTCAGGGATGAAATGCTGAGGAACATGCTACTGTTTTGCCCAAATTTAATGCATTGCTCTGTGAAGTGATTGCAAAGTTATTGTTGAATCAACCTGAAGTCCAGCTGGCATCAAATCTGGTATAGATACAACTGCCACCTTGTCTTCACCTCAGGAAGCAAAATCCTTTGGAACAGCATTCTTTATAAAACAACGCACAAAGCCTTTCGTGGAAAAAAACAAAATCATTCAAAGTTGGACGGCATCTTTGGCAAATGCACTGGAAGTCCAAAAGCAATCCCTATTCCAGCATGACGTAAGCAGCACATAAAACTGAGATTTCTCTGCCTATCAATTCTACTGAAATCACTGGGTCAAAACTGAGAGGCATTCCAATTGCTTTACGGTACAATCTTGCACATGGCTACTTTGAAATAACCCTCAACGGTTTCAACTCCCTGACTCCTTTTCGAATAGGCAAGTTATAAGATTGCAGCTCTAATATTCTCCCCCCACCCGCCTCTGTCTTCAACCAGATAACTACGAAGGTGCTGATGAAGGATCTTTTTAAAAACGTGATATTTCCATGGCCTTCATAAGAACTGTTAATAGCGCACTGGAAGGTTCGAGGTGCCACTCTTAATTTGCATATTTTGACTTGTGCAGAAAGGGAAGAAACAGATCCTTCAAGGTCAGTTTTCTACTGAGAAACAGTTCTATTAAAAACCTACCCCTGCTTGGCCTGCTTACTTTTTCACTCCTAGGAGGAACAGTGGGAACCAGCAAGCCAATGAATGCAGCTTTTGCTGATCATTGACCAAAATAAAGGACAGTCCTATTGTACTGGGGTAAACTTAGAATGAGAAGCTTAGAATAAGTATATCTGATGGAAAACAAAGACATATTTAACACCCTATTTTTAAAAAAGGTAAAGGTTCCCCTTGCACATACGTGCTAGTTGTTTCTGGCTCCAGGGGGTGGTGCTCATCTCCGTTACAAAGCCGAAGAGCCAGCACTGTCTGAAGACATCTCTGTGATCATGTAGCCAGCATGACTAAATGCCGAAGGCGCATGGAACACTGTTACCCTTCCCACCAAAGTGGTACCTATTTTTCTACTTGCATTTTTACATGCTTTTGAACTGCTAGGTTGGCAGAAGCTGGGACAAGGAATGGGAGCTCACTTTGTTTCACGGCAGTAGGGATTCGAACCGCCGAATTGCTAATCTTTCTCATTGACAAGCTCAGCGTCTTAGTCACTGAGCCACCATGTCCCTCTTTAACACCCTATAGGATGTCCCAATTTATAAGGCAGTATGACAGATGAGCCAGTTGAAAATTATGTGTATTTCAGGAGTAAAACGGTTGCATTGTTGCTGTAAAAACACTGGTTCTCAAAATCCAGGTAGACCTCACCTTACAACAATTCACTTAGTGACTGATTGAAGTTACCATGGCACTGAAAAAGTAACTTATGACCATTTAACACACTTTTGACTTTTGCAGCATCCCCATGGTCACATGATCAAAATTCGGATGCTTGACAGCTGACTCACATTGATGATGGTTGCAGCATTCCTTTTGTGACCTTCTGACAAGCAAAGTCAATGGGGAAGCCAGATTCACTTAACAACAAGTTACTAACTTATTAATTGCAGAGATTCACTTAACCAATGTGGCAAGAAAAGTCATAAAATGGGGCAAAACTCACTTAACAAATGTCTCACTTAGCAACATAAAATTTGGGCTCAATTGTGATTATAAGCCGAGGACTAACTATATAATGCTGTATTTCCTATGTGTTTCCACTTTGAAGCTCAGAATCCCAATCCATTCGTTTAAAACAACAGATGCTTACTTCATATGCACAACCAAGATGGTCTCAAAGATATGACCAATCAACAGCTCAAGGACCAGCAACTCTTACTCATAACTTCCATAGAAGAAGGCTGCTCAGAAGTCCTAGCTCCGATTCTTTTGGTCTGTCCCTGCTCCTGAGCTAAAGTGTTTCCTGCCCATCCTTGTGTCAGTAGAAAATGACACCACCTTGAAATTAGCTATTGGTGATCCCTATTCTATCACTGTCTCCTTTTTGAGTACTGCAATCATCTGACTTCCTTCCAAGGTGATGAGTGGCCAAAGCTCAGAGGTTTTGGACACCTTAGACATGGTTGGGATAAGGAGAAAACATCAACTTTAAAAATAACTTATTTCTGCCTCACTCATGAGCTGAGGATCAGATGATGCCAAAATCATGGACAGAGAGCAGGAAAAAAAGGTATGGCCAGACATACTTCACTATGGATAAGGACCTGGAGATAAGGGACATTTATAAGACCAATGCTGGTCCTGGAGGAAAGCTAATAAGGGACTAAAAGTTTTCTAAAACAGAGGAATTGGTGAGTAAGGTGGGGGGAAGGATGCTGAGAACCAAATCAAGTATTAGAATGCATACAGAGGGAATTGTATTTTTTTTATTTCAGGAAAAGACACACCTGTTTTAAAGAACTGCAGAAGGGTCCTGCATTTGAACCCCATGAGTTCTGAAGTAATGCATCTTTTTTGGAAATGAATACAGTCAGGGATGGGTTTCAAAAAAAAATTGCTACTGGTTGGGAGAGAGCTCAAAGACTGTGCTCTGTATCAATGCTGGTGAGCTGTACAGGTGCGCCTAACATGTGCACCTGACTAGGACGTGCTTCGGGCATGCGTGTGCAGGACTCAGAGACTGCCCTCTGTATGAAAATTGGTGAGCTGGGGTGTTTTTAGCTCAGCTGAGGTGCAGCAATCTGCTCTGCCATGGAAATCAGCTGAGCTAAAAAAACAAGGGAATATAGGAGAGGTAAGACTGGGTAGGTGGGACCAGCCACAAGTGGTATTTGTTGGTTCTCTGAGCCAGTCAAAATTTTCGCTACCGGATCCCGAGAACCAGTCCGAACCGGCTGAATACCATCTCTGAATACAATCAATTAGCAGTTATCACCTCTAGTCAAATGTCATTACTATACTATTGTGGGTAAAGAGCCAAGAACCTTCAAAATATAGAGGCAGCCCTTATGTTCTTTTCTGGTGTGCTCATTTTTCTCCTTCTTTCTCTCTATATGTGATATTCTGGAAATGATTTTGCTGCTACCAAAGAAGCAAAAGCTGGCATCTGAGTAGCTCCTACAATTGCTGGATGGGTTGGGTTGGATTGGAAAGGAGAGGGGGAAAAAAGCATCAATTCTCCTTCCTTTAGTCTAACTGCAGACATTTATCTTCTGAGCACTATTGGTAATGAAATAAGATTAACAGTGGTACAGCTGAATGCTTTAAATTAGCAAAAGTGAACGTCAGGTTCAGAGGTTGGCCATTTTGTTTGGACTAGGTTCTGTCACCATCCACTCTCATTTTACAGGAGGGACTCTGTTTTAAAGCATATTGGTTGTGCCAAATTTGATTTTTAAAAGGATGTTTAATTAATGCTCTCCTCCTCCCCTCCCCCCCACCAAATGATTCCTTTCCTGAATTTCCATTTTATAAGCTGCTGTGGTAAAAGGAAAGCCAATGGCTAGAGAGAATCAGTACATTAAAAATTGTAAGATGTGCAGTATAAACTGGGATTATAAAGTGGGGTGAGGAACGCCTTTTGGGCACAGGGGGAAAAAATACCCTAAGTGTGCTGAGTTTTGAATCTTTTCAAATGATATCAATAGTCTGTCTTTGAGTTATAGTTATTAAAAAGGATTGAAGAAACACATTTTGAAAATAAAATGGATGTTCTTTCATGGTTACTATTTTCCTTCCCTGCATGACAACATTGCTATGGGGCTCACTTTTTCTACAATGTGAAAAAAGAAATCCTAGTCTATTGATTGGGAAAATATGTTATCTCTAAAAGGAGACGCTTTTGATTTTTTCAAGAGAGAGAGAATGCAAAACTAACAAAAGCTAAAAGAAAACATGCTTGTGCGTGTAATGAATTCTTTTATGGAGAAAGCTACACTTCAAGTTCATTACTGTGGCCTTTTTCAATGGAAATTTGCCTGGAGCCCTTTCAAGGGGAAAAAAACGAAATACTAAACAGAGCTTTTTATAGCAGACTTAAAAGAAACTGTAATGTGCAGGTATAAAGTGAGCGATCAGTTTGAAGGAGAAATGTACATTCCCTCCCCCCAGCTCAAGTTCTTGTTAGCATACACCATTATTATCTTTTCAGAGAATGTCAGAGCCTTTTCCGATAAATTCTCAGTTTTCATACATTTGGGAAGTGCATTTACAATGATTTCAAGAGCATCACGACAGCTGGTGAAAAAATAAGTTACTTTCTTCAAAACTAAAAGTTTTGGTAGGGTATGTGCATGTGTGTGTGTGTATGTGAGCTGGGGTTCTTCAGCTGCAAAAGCTAGTGGCCTAAATATATCTCTGCTACACTCTGGGGCTTAATGAAAAAATAAATATATGCAATGCTTTAAGTAAATATGTACCCAGAACCAAGGGCTTTGAAATGGAAGTGTGCAGTGGGAACTCACAAACCTATTTCTGTACAGATAATCCTGTCATGTCAACTGAAGCTGAATCCCAGAGCTAGGAGGATGCCTCCAACTATGTTTATGGTTGAAGACTAATGGTTAGAGTTGAACGGACATTTTAGGGTCCCAGGGCCACATCCGGCCCTTTGGCTGGGGTCTATGATAATTTGTTGCAGCCAACTCGCCACAGCAAACAGACTTTGGGCAGGGATGGGATTCTACTAGTTCGGACCTGTTCTATAGAATTAGTTGTTACAGTTTCGAGAACCGGCAAATCGTGCCCCTGGCTGCCCCCTCCCCTCTCTGCTGTCTCCTCCCTTCTGCACCCAATCAATCCTTATAGCACATGCCTGACATCGCTGACTGCATTCTCCCCCCACCCAGTCACTCCTTAAGGTATTTCTTTTGTTTGTTTGTTTCCTCCCTACGATCAGCTGTTCTGACAATCAGCTGTGCCGGGATCCCCCTTGCTGTCTTATTGCTTCACCCAGGAAGCTTCCCTGAGGCCCAGGAAACAAAAAAGGAGTGCGTGTGGGGTGGTGATGATGCTGTGCCTCCCCTTGCTCCATTTTTTGCCTTCCTGGGCCTCAGGAAAGCCTCCTGGGAACAAAAATGCCCCCCCCCCAGGAGGCTTCCCTAAGGCCCAAAAATGGAGTGTGAGTGGGGCGTGTGCTGCAAAAAAGAAGCCATGTCCACCCAGTCACATGGCCATACTTGCCTATCCACACCCACTTAGCCATGTCCACAGAACTGGTTGTTAAAAATTTTGAATCCCACCCGACTTGGAACAATTCACTATGGCCAACTCGCTACAGGCAAGAATTACACTACTATCAAAGAAATGGTGGAACAGAATCATTATAGAAAGGATGCAAAAAAGGGGGGGAATGTGAATAGCAAAATTTAAAATAACTTTTTTATTTATTTTAAATAATTAAATTGTTAAAATTGTCCTGCATTGAGTTGTCCGCCAACAAGTTGGCCATGGTGAGTTGGCTGCAGCAAGTTGTCCAATTTGCCTTTGGGGCTGTCATAAGGTCAATTGGAAATCAACTGTAAATAAGTGCACCATAGTGGGGCAGAGCAGGAACGCGGTGGCTCAGTGGCTAAGACACTGAGTTTGTCAATCAAAAGGTTGGCAGTTCAGTGGTTTGAATCCCTAGCACCGTGTAATGGAGTGAGCTCCCCTTACTTGTCCCAGCTTTTGCTAACCTAGCAGTTCGAAAACACATAAAAAAATGCAATTAGAAAAATAGGGACCACTTTGGGGGAAGGGAACAGTGTTCTGTGCGCCTTTGGCGTTTAGTCAAGCGGGCCACATAACCACAGAGGTGTTTTCAGACAGCGCTAGCTCTTTGGCTTTGTAACAGAGATGAGCACTGCCCCCTAGAGCCAGAAACGACTAGCACATATGTGCAAGAGGAACCTTTACCTTTACCTTTTTAGTGGGGCAGAAGAAGTAGCCAAGTCAGGTCCAGCTCTGCCCAGTGGTGGACCTTCAGTTGACTGGCAGGTGGGTGAGGAGAGGAAGCACTTTTCTGGCGGCACAGCACTCTCCCACTCACCTGAAGCAGACTGAGGAGATAGTGGTGGTCACCCACTTGCACCTTGGTTGAAACATGGCCTTGTGATGAGTGGGCAGAGTGCAGCTGGGAGCCCTCCACAATAGTCCCAGTTTCTCTTGGGAAAATTTATTGCTGGGTTAGAGTATGGGACCCTGTCTAGAGAGATCCAGATTCAAGTCCCCCCATCAGCTGCGGCAGCTCACTAGATGTTTTAGGAATTGACTTTTTCTTTCTATCCTGCTCGTAGGATTATATGGAGAAGGAGAGGGAGTAAAGAGTGCATTTATTTTGCCTTGAGACAGACAGACAGACAGATAGATAGACAGATGGAAAGATGTGGGGAGAGGCATCTAGGATTCATCGACTCCAAATATTAAAACATTCAAGGTGCCTTTGGCTTTGAATCTATATTTATATCTTCCCTCTGAAGTATTTCAAGTTTCCTGTTTCACGTATATGATGGGAAAAGAAGGCAAAAACGAAGTTATGGAGCAAAGGATGGGTCTTAACCAGTGGAGGTCAACTAATACCCATGGATCTACACAATGTGAATTCCAGGAGATCGGTCCCACAATCTACTTGCTCTTTCTAGTATAGGAGGAGGACATGTTGTGAGTGAAGGTTCATGACTATGTGTTTCCTGATTATTATTTATATTATGAGTGGGTTTATTTATCCTTTTTGAGGAGGGTTGCTTTCTTTGTTAGGCTGATTTTGATGGGCAACCCCCCAGAACCTTCAAAAATGGACGATATACAAATCAGGTCTACCAGTAAGCATGTGAATATAGAAATAAATGCTCAGCATGGAAACCATCTGAAGTTACTTGCTAGATGTCTGAAAATCCTTCCACTCCTATTTTGGTGACCCCCAACATCTTCTTGTGCTGTCCACAATGTACTTCTCTAGTTTCTCCTACTTCCTGCCAGCTGACGTCCTTACCCTCCTGAAGATTAATTTATTACTGTTTCACCTTTACAACAGTGAACCTGCTTACTAGACAAAGACATCCTCTTTCAGACCCACACAGGGTTTGGTTTTGTTTTAACATGAGAGAGAGAGAGTGGGGGGAAGAGGAAAAAAGAGGAAGTGACAGAAAGGAAGAGAGAGAGAGAGAGAAAATAAGAGAGAGAGAGAGAGAAAGAGAGAGAGAGGAAGAGACAGAGGAAGAGGAAAGAAGAGAAAGTGATAGGAAAAGAAAGATAAAGAATGGAAGAGACAGAAAAGAAGAGAGAGAAAGGAAGAGTGAGGGGGAAGAAGAAGAGAGAGAAAAGAAGAGAGAGATTTAAAAAAAGGAAGGGGGGGAAGGAATGGAGGGAGGGAGAATATGAAGCAGTTATAAAACCTTGGACACAGATTGCTGGCCATGCTTAACCGCAGCTTAATAACAAACCAAGCAAAGTGGAAAGCTTATATGCTGGTATTGCACTGTGAAGTTTTATATTTGCCTTTCAGGGACACTTTTTTTTTTAAAAAAAAAGTACACAATGATGGCTGGAGGGAAGTAAGATACCAATAAGTCATAATCAATTTCATTCTTTATCGCATTGTCTAACAACAATGGAGAATATCTATTTTACCAGACCAAGCATGGTATCATTCAATTTTTTTATTTTAAAAAAATGAGCAAGGTTTCTATATCTAACGTCTCCACGGAAAACCTATCAGGTCAGAAATAATCAACCTTCAACCTTCATGCTCTGGGGAGAGTCACCAGTGAGCTATAGATAGCAAAGAAGGTAAAATTCTTAGCAGCTGAGTTCCAATGACAGAGGGTCAAGTGAACAAGCAGCCTTTTTCTTCTCAAGATGGATAAAATGTATGTGAAAGCAACCCATTACTATTGCTATTACAAATTCCAAGTTGGCCCAGAGATTGCAGGAATGGGATCAGAGCAAGAATGATGGGTTAAGACTTTAAGATTCTTCTTCGCCATCTTGGAATGCTTAGGAGTAGATGACAAGATCTACTACTCTAAAGAAGATTCCTGAGCCAGGAAATTTGGCGCTGGGGACAGTGATGTCAAAATGAGAGAAGCAATTGGATGATCATAGCCCCTTCCCGTTTTGTGCAACTAGCAGCAGTTATTATATGTAGAATGATATATCTATCGGTTTTACTATGTTTTCCTTTTATTATGCCCAATAAAAATAGTTCTGGTTGAAATTCAATTTTTTGTTTTATTATTTCTTCCAGCCAAATTTGAATCTTATTCTAATATTTTCTGACTTCTGGGCAGGTCCCACCACATATGAAAGTATATTTCTTTCTTGCATTTCCAGCATTCCGGATTTTGATTTACAAACATTTTTGCCAGTCTAGCGGGAGTGGGAGTGGAAGATGCCCCTTGCCCTTTGTTTGTATGTGTGCAGTGCAAGCAATACATGTAAAAAAAAAGGTGGGGTATTTTGATGTATTTCTGTCCTTGAACTGTCCAATCTTTGATTCCACAAGCTCCCAAACGTCTTTGCATAGCTAGGATTCATAAATTTCTATCTCTCACTTCAATACTTTGCGGGTAAAAACTAGAAAGCACAGAAAGAAAAGATTTGGACAAGCTAACCGTTAGTCGTCTGCTTTCTCTAACATCTCACATAACTTTAGAATTTGTTGAAGTCATTTGTTGATGATGGCCCTGAGTGTTAATGATGTCAAGAAGGTACCAGAAGAGAAGATCATGCCTTCAGCAACTCATTTGCCCAAGATTTGATTTCATATTTGGTTGGAAGTAAAGTAATGTAAGTTTTTGGATGAGGGGAGAGGATAGGAAAAGATAATACATTTGGTGAAAAAGATGCAACTTTTCTATATTAGAAACTATTAAAATACTTCAAAAGTATATATTTCCAAAAGTCACTGAAGGGAAGAATCAGAGAAGGAAAGTTGTAGCGTCTATTAGCAAATCTGTATAGCTGGGAATCTTTTCTCTAAAGGTGCTGTATTCCTTTTAATTTCCCAGAGTCCTGGACTAAAGTCTTCTGAGCTGATGATATTCATGTTTCCATAGTTTTATCACAAAGGAGAAGGAGGAATTTCCATTGCTGGAAAACTGCCCAGTCCAGTTCAAGAGATGAACCCATAAACACAGCATAGTTTACATGGTGTCAATGTTCTCCATGATAAAAAGAGAGGGAAGGAGAGGGGGAGGGGAAGGGAGGGAGAATATGCAACAGAGGGCTCAAAGGAAGTCCACTCAGCTCATTCATTCTTCTAGCAGAAAAACAAAATTGGATTGGAATATGAATGAGTTACAGTAAGTATTTGCTTAGTAGAAAGAAAAATGAAATTATCTACATGAACTCACAACAACCCACCCACTTCTCACTGGCATGTGGATCTTTACTTTAGGCACCCTTATCTTCTGAAAATCTAATAGTACTAATAATAGTGATAGTAGAAGTAATAGTAGTAGTAATGGAATATACACTGCTGTGCAAATATGAAAAGATATTACTAAAAAAAAGTCAGCAACAGAAGAAGGATTCATAAACAAAAGGATATTCAGGACTGAAGAATGAGACTAAATTGCCAGTGTTGGTCTGATTTTCCCACCATGCTATGGTATCCTTTCCTTCACACTGTTCTACTGAATATCACAAGTGTCTTGGTTGACCAAGCACAGAAGCCACAAGCCATGGTTTACAAACCATATAAGATTACCTAACAAGCTAAGCTTTTAAATAGGCAAACGGCAAAGCAACAGGAAGCACTTTATAATAGCCCTACCCTGACCTCTTGGCTTGACCTGCTGTTGTGGCCTGTCAGAGGCTGACAGAGCTGGCAGCAGAGTCGGACAACAGTGAGGACCTGGGCCAGTCTTGGAGGCTGAGGAGGGCTCAGATGAGGGCTCTGCATCAGAGGCAGGGATGGGGCTAGAGCAGGCTGGCAGTCAACAGCTGCCTTCAGACTCAGACAGCAGCGAGGCAGGGGAGTATCTGGGACTGGTTCCCAGCCTGCGCATGCACAGGGTTACCAGAAGACAAGAGCAATTAAGAAAGCAGGGTCAGCTCAGGAGAAAGGCCACACCTCGGAGATGACTGGCTCCTGCCATGCGACATAAAAGAGGAGCAAATGGGATGTGAGCTTTTGCAGGAAGCAATTAGTTTGTCTGGTCGACTCAAGCTTTGAAAAGTTCTGTTTGACTCTGTGTCGAGTTTGGTCTTGCCCTGCATTTGGCAATTAGTTCTCTGGCAGCATTCCAAGTGCGATAAGGTGGGTGTTTATAAACATCCCCCTGAAAGACTGCTTGGGAAGCCTTGCAGGCTATGAATGAACGTAATTCACAGCCATGGAAATAAAAGGTTTTGCTGGGACTAAGACTGTGTTTTATGCTTTCTAAGGAAGCCTAGGTCAGAACACCTGCCCTACTAATAAGTCTTAGACTATGTATTTATATGTCACCCAGAGTTCCTTTTCAGAGCAAGATGGGGAGCATATAAATTTAATAAATAAATAGACAAACAAACCCTATTTATGTCCTCGTAGACCTTAATCTTTTTCTTCAGAAGATATCCCTACTCTGCCTGAAGTCACGTCATTAGATACTCAGAGTATCAGTTTCCCTGGGGTTCAGCCTGATCCCCGACTCTGACATATTTTTCACCTCAACGTGGCTCTATCAACTCCTCCTGCACCCTCTCTACACCAGCAAGGGTCTGCATCTCTATTGCACATGCGAGTTTTCAAAGCTCTTCACGTACCTTTCTGCAGTAATCCTTCAAACAACCCTGTATAATAGATGAGTAATATTATCTCTGTGTTACAGACACAGTAGGGGGAGAAAAAAGCTGGAGATGAGAGGAAAGAGCTTGCCTAAGGCAACTAAGTGAGTTCACAGCAGGGACAAGATTTGAATGTGGGGTCCCAGAATTCAGCCATTTAGCAAGAATACTATTCTACTTCTCCGTTGCCAGGTATTTTGCAAAAAAAATAAATGTTATTCTTCATCAAGCTTTATTTGAACGCAACTCCTTGGCTTAAGGTCCAAGGAGTTGCATTCTGCTTTTTATTTGGGAGTAATGATAAAATCATCACCAGGATATACAACTATGTAAATTACAGTATTTTCATAGCAACCTTTAATAAGTACTAAGCAGTTCAATCACATCTCTTTACTGTGCAGAAAATATCAGTTCTTAAAGCAGTCATCATTTCTCCAAACCATTAATCACTCAAACTGTGACAAATATTTAGCTCAGGTCTATTTCATTTGTGCCTGTATTTTTTTTTACACAATACATTTTTGCAATTAGTGCCTTGTCTGAAGAATAAAATAAAGACAGGTAGATAGGTAGGTAGATAGATAGATAGATAGATGATAGATAGATAGATAGATAGATAGATAGATAGATAGATAGATAGATAGATAGATAGATAGATAGATAGATAGAAACACAGACAGACAGATGGATAGGTAGGTAACTAGGTAGGTTGGTGGTAGGTAAGTAGTTAGGTAGGAAGGTAGATGGATGGATGGATATTAGAAGTATAGTATCTCAAAAAGATACGGATTCATTCCTTTGCGTAACCTCTCAGCTAAAAGACTTAAGAGAAAGAAAGGCACAAAAGTTGGTTGCAAATGTGCATTTCCAGAACAAGGAAAGAAAATTCTTCCATCCATTTAAAAGCAAGAAACAAAGCTGCTAACCCATTATGACAAAATGGTTTCTTCTAGGATTTGGGAGTTAGGAAACACAGAAAGAATGCTAAGAAACAGCCCTCAAGTCATTTCACTAATGCTACAAGAATTCAGTCCAAAACGAGAGTAGAGAACTCCGGTGGAGAATTCAAAGATCAGCAGGCAATGAAGAGCAGAGAAGAAATAAATACCAAGCTGAGAGTACAGAAGTGTCAAGAACAGGCAATCAGAATGCAACCCAGAAGAAGCAGGCTAAGGTTTCCTATGAACAAAAGGTTTCATAGGCCTCTCTTTAGGGATCCAGCTACTGTAGGGTTTAGAGACGAATAGAAGCACACTGCCAATAAAATACCCACCAGTCCATATTTGTAGAAGATAATCCCACCAAGATGCCTTATGAAAAACAGAGTTGTTGGAAGAGGTCAACTAAGTGAAGGTTAGCTAACTTGCTTTCATAGGAGAAAACCACCAACTATACAGTGCTTGGTTGCATGGTTTATTGGTATTATTTGTGTCAAACTATGTCATCTGTGTTATAATGCAGCTTAATCCTGTGTGCCCTGATGCCTTTTCAAATGATGAAAAGCTGACAGTTTTGTACAGCTTTATATAATTACACAAATGATGTGAAGTTGATGCTTAGGCAAATAACCTAAATGAATGCAAAAGAAAAGAATTACATAAATGAGAATTTGATTGTTAAATTTTAACAAACAGCCCTTTGCCCCCATGATCGAAAGGCCAGGATTAAATCAAGGTGTTGCTTTAATATTCCAGGTTGAAGTATCCCTGATGGGAGGAAATAAGCCATATTTATGCTGCTTTGGAAAGGCATCATAGAAATTTAACAACGTTTTAAAACACAAAGAAAATGTCATTTAATAAAAAGGGAATATTGAGAGATAAAAAAACACTGGAACTGTCAGAGAAAGAACCACATTTTTCAGTGGATTATCAAGCCCAGAACTGCCTCTGATTAGGATTTGGATTGGGAGGAAACTACCTGAGAATTGTAGTGGTATGGTCTACAATGGGAACCTGGGAAAACATCCCAGAAGAAGTGAGTAATGTTCTTGAATGCTTCTTATAAAGCTGCTTAGAGGCAGATATCAAGAGTTATGTTTGAGTCAAGATAATATTTATTAGTGCACACATGAATTGGAGTAAGATGGAACTGGGAGAGGGAATTGAAGTAGATAGGTAACTAATTTGCAATCAGGAAAGCTTCATTGTATTAGATGCAGAGGTGGGATGCAAATATTTTTACTACCAGTTCTATGGGCATGGCTAGGTGGGCGTGGTCATCTGACTGGGTGGGTGTTTCTTCTTCTTCTTCTTCTTCTTCTTCTTCTTCTTCTTCTTCTTCTTCTTCTTCTTCTTCTTCTTCCTCCTCCTCCTCCTCCTCCTCCTCCTCCTCCTCCTCCTCCTCCTCCCCGCGCTCCATTTTTTTGCCTCCTGGGCCTCAGGGAAGCCTCCTGGGAAAAGCAGTAAGACAGCGAGGGGGATTCCGGCACAGCTGATCATTTGGACAAAAAGAAAAAAAAAAACCAGTTCGGCCAAATGGTAACATTTTTTACTACCGGTTCACTTGAACTGGGCCAAACCAGTAGAAAACCACCACTGCTAAGATGGTGTCATTGAAGATACATCTTTGACAGAATCCTTCTTCCATTGAAAGCAAAAGTCCATACACTCAAAAATTGAGGCAACGTCACTTAAAAATGATTTCACTGGGTCAGGCCTCTCCACAGCCCTACAAAACAAAAACAATTAACCAAAAGCCACTGCTTTCCTAAAAAGTATGCCCAATCAGCAGTTTCTTGTAAGGAAGTATGGCATTCCATCCATCTCCTATCACTTCATGATCCTTTCATTCTATGAAACTCTGTGGCTATGCTATTTATGAACATAAAGCAGCTTAGGGAGACCAGGAGGGCACAACATTCTTTGTCCTCTATGCAATGTTTATGATACAGGATCATGATCATCTACAATCCCAAGAAAGGACAATAAAAGGTGATCATATTTCTAAAAAGCACTGAATCATTTATAAATAGGAGAAGGGTTATGGTTGCTGAAATGATTTTAATGTGAGATATTTCTCCTGCATGTAATGGCCTAAATGTTCACCTTCTGAGACATGTATGTATGAATGTGTGTATGTACCGTGTTTCTCATATAATAAGGCCGGGTCTTTTTTTTTTTTTTTGAGCCCCCCAAAAATGGCTAGGTTGTCTTTTTGGGGGTGACATAATTCCCTTCCCCTTGCATCTTCAGGTGGGCGAGCGACGATGGCTTGGATGTTGACCTCGGCGTTGGTGGGCCACTTCGTATCGGGATCAACACAGGCAGCACCATGTCCGGGTGTGCAACAAAAGTGCTTCCTAACGGCAAGGCCCCCCCACCATCTCCCCCCCCCATTTCGCATATTTTAATATAGGCCTTAATTTGGGGGAGGGGCTTAATTTCATTTCATGCCTATAAAACATGCTGGGACTTCTTATTGGGGGAGGCCGTATTGTTGGAGAAACAGGGTATGTATGTATACACACACACACACACACACACACACACTACTGAATTGTACCAAGTTCTTACCTAAAAATTCAAAATGCCCACAATTAATCACATGATAATGCCATAATTTATACTGGACCAGGAGACTAGATACATTTCTAAGATAGAGGCATAAGGATGGATGTGAGTAATGTGCCCAATGATAGAGAATTTTGGAGCTTAAGCAGGTATCGGATCGAATTATTTAAAAGTTACAAATTCCAGGTAAGTTGGAATTTGTGCCTCAGTTATATTAACTGCTGCTTCATATCTGAATCTAGTATTACATTCTGAGAACCAAACCCTTGTGAAATTCAGATATTTGATTTTTTCAGGCCGTTGGATCAAATCTCTGAACCAAGTCAACTTTCCAAATCAGATTGATTGTTCAGATGGAACTGTCAAATTGAACGTCTCCAAATTGTTGAGCAGCTCAGAACACAACCCCTAGGGTTTTTATTTATTTATTTTTTTGAGAAGCCAAATACATTTCAGAACCAAGCCAAACTTAGGGTATTTAGAAGGAGAGCTGACTCATGTACAACTGCTAAAAGGGTATATGATGACTCACAGAGGCCAAGGGGGCGTGGCTGGGTGGGCACAGCCATCTGATTGCAGCCAGGTGGGCGTGGCTGGGTCAGCATGGCCAGGTCAACGTGGAGAACTAGGTGTAAATTGGCCATACATCCAGTTGGCTGTGTGGAGCAGGCCATGGCCACCCAGCAACCCCAAGTCATCTGGGCCGAATGGGGTGCACCTAGTTCTCCACGCTGACCTGGCCAGGCCAACTCAGCCAAGCCCACCTGTCTGCAATCAGATGTCCACACCCAGCCAGCCATAGCCACCTAGCCCTGTGAGTCTTCCCATTCTACCACTGAAAGGATAAAAGTTGAAGCTGTATCGAAGATTACTTATATTTAATGAAGCACTGCAGACTTGCTGTGTGGCCTCCTGGAATCAGTGGCCAGCAGGTATTTAGCGACCTTCCTCTCATTAGTGACCTTCCTCTCATAGCACAGAACACTGTGCTATTTAAAAAAAAAAAAAAACTCAGTCTGTTTTGGGATGATTTTATGGCACTCTGTTTTAATAATGGTTTAACTGCTGCTGCTATTTTAATGCTGCTTAGTGCTGTGGTTTGCTGTTTTATAGCTTGTGCTCTTTTCCTGTTATTTAATCAAAAGCTTTCTAAATAGCTCTGGAAAGGTAAGCATCCTAAAATGGAGAACACAATTCATTTAATGCTTGGATTTGCCCGGCGTGTTGAAAATCAGGTTGTAAACATGGGCAAAGGCCAAGGGAAAGAGGGGTGAGTCTTAGAAGCATTTGAAAGGATGAAGGTACCCAGTTTCCCTTTATAAAAGTAAAGGTTCCCCTTGCACATACATGCTAGTCATTTCCAGCTCTAGGGGGCGCTGCTCATCTCCGTTACAAAGCCAAAGAGCCAATGCTGTCCGAAGACGTCTCCGTGGTCATGTGGCCAGCATGACGAAACACTGAAGGTGCACAGAACATTGATACCTTCCCTCCAAAGTGGTCCTTACTTTTCTACTTACATTTTTACATGTTTTTAAACTGCTAGGTTGGCAGAAATTGGGCAAGTAACGGGAGCTCACTCCGTTTCACAGCGCTAGGGATTGGAACCGCCAAACTTCCAACCTTTCTGATCGACAAGGTCAGCGTCCCTTGATAACTCACCAAAATAAAGGCTCTGTTTCTGAAGGCTGTGGAAGAGATGCTGGTAAGGTATGTTTTGGGCAGGGTTTTTTTTTTTTTTTGCGTTTTTTTTCTTAAATAATGTTGTATTTCTTCCATGGTGGGAATCTAGAGTTATTTTTTTCCCCAAGAAACTGGGAATGGATACCTGTCAGAACGGACATCAATCAAAGATGTAACTAAACTGAAACATTTCATATTTCCCCAACAATTTATGTTCAGCTTGATTTATGAACTGGCTTAATTCATTGGGCAGGGGGATGCGCTGAGCCTAATTATCAGCATTTGCAGCCTGCTTTGGTTTTATAAATCAAATAAAAGCACAGAGGCTTACAGCAATGGGAGATTCAGTGCGCATGGCATGTGATGCACAGTGTTGACGCTATGAAATATGTCTTCTTCTTTGACACTCCTGTAATAGTGATGCTCTTCAGTTTCCTTGTATCCACAGGGTTTATGGTCCATAAAGTTTAATAACAAATTTAACAGCTGAACAGTGAACACGCCGTGGTAAGAGGTGGTTTGTCATATATAAAAAACAGGACCTGGGGAGCAGCAGAGACCAGCCTGTTTTCATCCTTGTTCATAGAAAGATAGCATGAGAAAAGGTCACACTTAAGACCAGTAAACAATTTCAAACTATTAAACAAGCAGAGAGCAGGGACACCTTTGTGTTAAACCACTGAATCTTTGACCAGGCATGGTGGGGAAGGACAAAATTTTAGCTAGTAGTTCTGGCAGAAGGCAGAGGCCACTGCAGATTCTGAGCAGAGGAACTAGTATTTTAGGAAGGGAAGGAAAGGAAAACTTGGGTTCTTATCTCAAAGTTTCAGCCATTTTCCAATCCTGTCTGGTTGGCTGATTTTTGTTTTGTTTTGTTTATTTAGAGTCTGGAAAAATCATTATTTCTGCAAACTGGAATGCCTCTTTACACCTGTATAGAATGTCTGCTTATACCTGTATCTGAACTTTCTGTGTATCCAGCTTTATTTAACACGACAAACTTATAACTACAGAGTAATTTTAGAGGCATTTCTAAATAAAAAAGCATTGGAAATAAAGGGTGGAATTATTGCAGAGGAAGATTTTGGTCAACTGACCAACTGAAGTTATAAGTCACTCTATTTGGGGATATAGTGACTGAGAAATTAAAGGGAAAATTATGGAAGGTTTTACAATAAGAATGGAAAGCATAGTCAGAGAAGAACCTAAAAAGGCCATAATGTCAGTGTTCCAACAAACAAACACCAACTAACAACTCCAACTAACTAACTCCAACTCCTACTAATTGGATAATTTTGGATGGTTGTGAACGTATGAAGTTAGGATAAGATAAGACTAAATATACACCGTTCTGTCTTTGGCCTGGAAGACCTTTCAATATTAATATGATTTTTCCTTGTGTTCTGAATTTAAAAACAACCATTATCATATTATTCCCAAGGAAGTCCAAGTTCAGTTTAAATTATAATGCAGTCCTGAATGTATGAATCTGAAGATAAAGGTCGGACACATGTAGGGTTACCAGATATCTGAATAGACAAAGGAAGTCATGGACAATTGGAAAGGAGGACAAATTGGAACTGGGGGATAAGAAGGAGGACACAGTACATATTTAATTTTCATGGCATCTGTAACAAAAATTACAGCAGAAAAGCAGCAGAAAAAAAAAACCCATAAGTGTATGTAATTACCTTTTCCAGCTTCAGAAAGACCGTAGCATTTTCACAACAAACTTATTGTAAAGAACATACTCTAGTGATCATCTAGAATCAATGAAAATGTTTTTGCAAATTTCACCGTAAAAAGATATGATGAGTCACGTGATGTACAGTGATCATAGTTTTGAAGGAGGTGGACTGAAGCTGATTGCTGAAATAAGGAAATGTAAATGATATAAATATAAGCTGTCCAGTCTGTCAACGGGGGAGGAAAAGAAAGAGGTAATTAATGTGCAAGGTCACAGTACCCAAAAGTTTGAATGACAACTGTTGTGAAAACAGTCCAGAAACAATAGCAAAATAAGATACTCAAAAGGCTGGACAATATTTTATGTTCTGCCTATGCTTGCTGGATGGAGGACAAGTGGACAAAACTGGAAGAGAAACAGAGGTGTCTTCCTGTGACTGCTGGTAGTCCTAGACAGACGTGGTTTGCTGAAATAACCGAAAGGATCATCTTACATAAGAGAAAAGTAAAGTCCTACACTTAGGCAAGAAAAACCAAAACTACACATATAGATTGGGTGAAACCAGGCTCAATAGCAGTAACTGTGACAGGGATCTTGGAGTCTAAGTGGATAACCAGCTAAATATGAGCCAGCTGTGTGCAGCAGCAGCCAAAAAAAGCTAATGCAATTCTAAGTTATATTAACAGAGGGATACAATCAAAATCAAGGGAGGGACTAATATCACTCTATAAAAGCCACATGTTAGTCGGGCCACACCTAGAGTACTGCATCCAGTTTTGTTCACCACATTATAAAAAAGATATTTGAGATGCTAGAAAAACTACAGAGAAGAGCAACCAGGATGATTAGGGGACTAGGCATATGATTAGGCATATGATGAATGGTTACAGGAACTGGGCATGTCTAGTCTAGTGAAAAGAAGGACCAGGGGAGACAGGAGAGCATCCTCTCTGCTACAGAGAGGAGGAAGAGGTCCAGCTATTCTCCAAAGCACCTGAAGGCCAGACAAGGAATAATGGATGGAAACTGAACAAGGAGAGATTTAACCTGGAAATAAGGAGAAACTTTCTGACAGTGAGAACAATCAACCAATGGAACAGCTTTTGCCTTTGGAAGTTGTGGGAGCTTCATCACTTGAGACTTTCAAGAAGGGGCTGGACTGCCATTTTTCATAAACGATGTAGGGTCTCCTGCTTGGTCAGGGGGTTGGACTAGATGACCTTTAAGGTCCCTTCCAACTCTGACTATCTGTAGCTGTAAGATATGGATCTTCTTTGCTAATGACCTAAGGGGAGCCCAGAAACTTCTCTTTTCCCTACTGTCCAGAAGATCTTCTATGAGCTGGTATGACGGTATCACATACGTAGAAGTATCTCCATTTCCATTAGCAATGGGAAAATAGTACAGGTAGTCCTCAAGTTATGACCAAAATTGAGCCCAAAATCTATGTTGCTAGGTGAGAAATTTATTAAGTGACTTTTGGACATTATAAAACTTTTCTTGCCCCATTTGTTAAGTGAGTCGCTGCAGTTGTTAAATTAGTAACATGGTTGTTAAGTGAATCTTAGCTTCCCCATTTAGTCTGCTTGTCAGAAAGTGATCACATGACCCTGGGACACTGCAACTGTCATAAATGTGAGTCAGTTGTCAAGCATCCGAATGTAAATCACAAGACCAATGGGATGCCGAAATGGTCATAAAGGTGGAAAACGATCATAAGTCACTTTTTTCAGTGCTGTGGTAACTTTAAATGATCACTAAGCGAGCTATTGTAAGTCAAGGACTGTGTGATGATCTGGGGCATGGCACAACACAGTCAGATAATCAATAAGAGTCCCTTTAATAGCTCCAACTTTTCCCCCAGTGTCCAGGTTATCTTCTGGCTGGAAAAAACTCCCAGGAACAGCCTTTAACTGCAAGAATCAAGTCCAAAACATGGTCAACAAAAACTGTAACTTTAAGTCAAATCAAGGCAAACTGAGGTAATTAGTTTGGCAGGGCAGGAGAAAGAACTCCAGACATAAAGGCATGGCAGAACTCACACTGTTGGGAAGAAGCCAGGAATAAAGATAAGCAACAACAACACAGGATAAAGTCACATTTGCTCCCAGCAGCTGCTGTAGTCAAAATTTAATTCCCAGGTGTGGCTAATGAAGAAAATCGGGGCCCTTTCCTCCCCTGTAAGCCACACAACTCACATTGCTCTCCTTTCCATTCCTCCCTGCCTGCCCTAAACTGAAGAGGGGGTAGACCTGGGTCTTCCTCTGATCTCCTTCTCCCTTGTTCTATCTCTCCCCTGCTCTGCCCAGCTGGACTTTGCCCTTCCCCAGTCTCCTCCACAGTCAATGGAGCCACACTCTCCCTCCTGTCCCTTCCCTATCGTCTTCCTCCTTGGATTCACAGTCTGACAGGGGCATGACAGACTGCCTGCCATTTTGTAAATCAGAAGAAAGAAACTTGACGATGTAAAGGTTAAGTTGTAGGAGTGTAAGTTACACATTCCAAAATTAGATGGTGTTCATTTTTCAGAACATTCGAGAAGCAAAAGTGGTTCCAGAAAGTATGATCTTTGACCTTTTTAAAGGGAGAAGAAGAGACACTGTTTTTACACTCTTGCTGAAAAAAAAGAAATACTGTACAAATGTCATCCTTTTCTATTGTTAATGAAAGCCGACAAATCTCTCATGTGAATACTGTTAAATATGTCAGTTCCAACTATTCCTCTCTCAAAATGCCCTCAAAAAAGATCAGCTAAGTGGAGAAATATAAAAGAAATAAAATGCACAACCACAAAACTGGCTAGGGATTATAGGAAAAATACAACAGATTAAAATATTTATTTTCTAATCCCTTTCTTGTAAATAAACATAAAGATTATAAAAAGGACTAGGTTGCTTTAACATTTCCCCACTAGCAGTTTTTCAATGAATTCAACACATCACGTAATATCGAAGTAAATCTGTCTAAAAATGTTTTACAATTAAGTGCAAGACACTTCCACATGAACCAGTAAATTGAAACTTCTTCTCAGAGGAGCGACATAAAAGACATTTTTATGGTTTTATTGTAATTTTAATAGGCAATTTCACAGGTAAACAGAAGTGTTTGAGCTCCATTCAATACTATGCAGCAGATTATGCTGCATTTCTAATGGCATCAACGCACACATCTACATGAGATGAAGAGGAATTACAAATGGGTCATTCTGTAATATAAATGGCAGTGTTTTATGAACGCATAACCACCCAGCTGACAAAGAAATGGAAGATTTATAGAACAGGAGGGTATTATCTAGCCTTTTAGGAAGTGTGAAGAAGGAAAGGGGGAAATTCTATAGCCTTCAGGCATTTAGACAGCAGTTTGACCTGGTTCATCTGGTTTTAGGCATTCTGAGAATATGTTCCAGCTGATGATCTTCAACCTGCATTTTGAAGAACTGGTTCAGCTACAGGGACAGGACCCTAGATAGGTTGAGAGTTGGGATGCCTAAATGTAAAATTAACAGTCTCAAGTACAGACCTCTGCCATCTGCTGCTATGTTGGCTAGTACCAGAAACATATCCTAATAATGAGTTACTTTTTGGTCAACTACTAAAACAAAAAGGTAGTTTAAAACTTGATCTAGACACAGAAGAGGGAGGAGGAGGAGGAACAGGAAGGGAGGGAGGGAGGGAGAAAGGAGAGAGGAGGAAGAGGAGAAAAATAGACCATGTGTTAAATTAGCTTATAATTTCAGTTAGAATCATACTCTGTTGCCCAGGGCTCCTAATACATATCTCTAATTTAAAACATGATAGCAGTTCTTAGTAGTTTTTTTAAAAAAAATGATTTTATATATTCCATACTTCATAGGTAATTAGATATATTCCAAAACTATAATCTCCATGGCATTTTAGATTTCTAATTTACTGTTTGGATTTTAATCTTATGCTTCTTTTCTTTTCTTCTCCATTGTTTTTTATTTGTATTTTTTAAAAAGTGACATCTCTCCCTCTCTTAATGCCTGGGAGTGGAAATAAGTTGAGAATGGGCCTGATTCCTGGGTATAAATTAGTTTTTTTTCCAAACATGACAACTTTAAGATGCCTGGTCTTTAACTCCCAGAATCCCCCCACTCAACATAACATTGTCAAGTTTGAAAAACACTGATGTAAATGATTCTACCAAATCACTTCAGTGCTCCCAGGGACTCCCAGCCACTGAAGCAAAGTTGAATAGCATCCCGCTTCCAGTAACCGTTATGCCATCATACCTACAGGGAAGAGATTGAGGAAGGAAAGAATGGGAGAGCAGACTTAAAACAATCAAGACACAGAAGGTAAGTCTGTCAGCAAGAAATTACACAGGAAGAAATATTTCAAATAATCCCAAAAGAGTTGAACCTCAAGTGTAGAGTTCTAAAATTATAAAAGAAAAATAATAATGCTATAAAATGCTGGAATCACCAGTGTATTATAGTTTGTCTTTACTTGGAAGACTTGTTTACAGTATTATATTTTCTCTTTGTCTTTTGCAGCTAGAAGTCAACTTTATTGTATCAAGAAAACCCCAAATCAATTTAAATTACAGGCATATTTACTTACGTTGCAACTAGGAAGAATTGTATACACGTGCACAATACCCACACATAGAGTATACTGTGCATGGAACATTTCAAAAACAATTCTGCCTTAAATCACAGCTATTTAGAGATATCATTTACATATAAACTTATTTTGATGATACTGCATGCCATGTGGCAGGATCTCATCAGAAAACTAAGTACCATTTGGAAGACAGGGAAGAAGTATCTGCAAAAAAAAAATAAAAAAATCAAGCTGTGTTTTGCATTAGAATAGAAAATGTTTGTGTTACTCTGGGAATACAGTTGGTAAAGAAAATAAGAAAGAACAGTTTTTATTGTAATAGGGCTCCTGACTGCTTAAATCCTATTCCAACAACTTAATCATGGTAGGGGAATTGGACCTCCGAGCATTTAAGTAGGACGGAGAAGATGAAAAGAAAGAAATGTACAGGCCTGAATAAAATTCATATTCATTCCCTCTGCATGAGAATTTTGCCAAGTTTTTGGAGTTATTCCAAAATAGACAATAGTGTTTTGCAAGCTAAGCACGCCTCACTGGAACAGATCCTGATCTTGGGAAAGACCATCATGCCTCCCGTCCCTGTCCTATTGTCCCCATTTAATTGTCCATATTTTCTGTATTCTTACTCATGTTTATACTTATACCTATTTTTTTGTAAGCGATTGACAAATAAAATAAAATAAACAAACAAACAAACAAATAAATAAAAGGAGAAGGTGACGGCAGAGGATGAGATGGTTAGATAGTGTCATTGACACAATGAATGTGAATTGGAGCACAATCTGAGAGACAGTGGAGGATGGGGTGGGAACTGGTATGCTGTGGTCCATGAGTCGAACACAAATTAGTGACTGAACAACAACAAAAATCTAACCAGTCACATGACATTTTGAAATAACTTCTGGCTCTTCAATAGTTTTTCAGCTCTTGCAGTTTCCTTTCCTGAATGCTGTTGTAAGTCTCTCCATTGCAAGAGACTTTATGGTTCATACGGGAGAAGTAAAGTTGCTTGCTCTTTGTCTTTGAGGTTATGAATTAGACTCATTCATTCATTCAATCATTCATTCATTCATTCATTCATTCATTCATTCATTCATTCATGATGCTTTCTAAAATGCTAGTTATAGAATGCCATGTTTTTTAGTTCGATCAACCATGAACAGATAACCCAAATGTCACACAAGTGCAAAAAAGCTACTGAGGAAAATTAGGAAAAACAGAAGTAAAAAAAAAATTCATCAAAACTATGCAAAAATGCATCCAACATTTGTTAGTTGTTCGTGATATTTAGTTTTATTATATAAATACAGGGCGTTCTATACAGTAGATTGTTATGGTTACTGTCATAAGGGTTTAAAGTTGCACACTTTAGAAAATAAACCCCCTGCCTAGGCAGAAAACCCTACACCAGGGGTCTCCAACCTTGGCTCCTGGAAGCCTGGCGGACTTCAACTCCCAGAGTTCCACAGCCAGCAAAGCTGGCTGTGGAATTCTGGGAGTTGAAGTCCACCAGGCTTCCAGGGGCCAAGGTTGGAGACCCCTGCCCTACACCATTTCAGACAAAGGGTTGTGCAATCTCTTCTTTAAAACTTCCAGTATTGGAGCATTTACAACTTCTGGAGGCAAGTCGTTCCAATGATTAATTGTTCTAACTGTCAGGAAATTTCTCCTTAGTTCTAAAAAGAAAAATAAGTCAATTGTTGTAAACATTAAAAAAAGAAAAAAATATCTTTTGAGCAATGGACAAGATTCAGTTCCCACTTGAAATGTATACTGATCCTATTTGTAATTAAATAAATAAATAAATCTTTCTACAACAGATTTTCCAATATTCTTCATTTTCTCATCTTGGAAAATGAAATGAAATGAAACCAACTGCACACTGAACAAACATGGCTTGGATCCCATCTGAAGCTTGAACGTGTTTGTTTATTGTGGTCACAGCTCCCTGGACTCCAGGATACATTTGGGTCAAATTCAATATAACTTGTTTCTCAAGTCACAGGAGTTTGAAAAGGAAACCACATTAATAAAGGTTACTCCTAACTGATCTCAAAATGCAACAGCAGACTTATACTTTGGAATGTGATGGAAATTGATTTCCCAGAAATATGTGGCTTCTTGCCAACTAAAACAAATTATCCAGTTCAATTATTTAGGCTGGCAAGGCATTGGTAATTAATATTACCTTCTGAAGATAAAATGTCTGAAATTTTTACAGTAGACTTTCTGGCAAATAACCTATCTATTGCATGTTAGTAGCTGTTGGGGATAAGCAATCAGGAACCAGGATTGTTGAAATGAGTTTATTCCATGATAGCTCTCTACAAGAATCTGAACTACTAACAGTCAAGGCAAATCGGTGGTAGACAAGAGTCAACGGAATTCAAGAGGTCTAATGTGATGACCCAGGGTGAAATACAAAACAAACATAGTCACAGAAAACAGGTGAAGCCCCCTTCATTCCTTCACTTTGCTTCCAAGCTCCGAATATTCTTGATGGAAGCCAAAAAACGCCCACACAAACAGTTACAAGAAGCTGGAAAAAAGCAACACAAACCAGGTAAGATAAGGGCTGGAAGACATCCACAGATAACACACACTGGGAAGGACGCCAAACTCAGAGAGGAATCATAAACTAGAGATATTTCCATGCTTTGTTTCCAGTATTCACCGGTACGCAGATCTGTCCTCTTACTCAGTTGTCACGGCTGCAGCCCATGAAGGGGATCAAGGCCCTTTCCTCCCAAGTAGACCATGACTCTCCCTTATCCTCTCCTCCCTGCATGCCCTAGGATGAAGAGGGGATGGGCCTGGGTCCTTCTTTGACTGCTCAGCCAGCCTCCTCCACAACCTCCAGAGCCACATCTCCACTCCCTATCAGCTGTTCTCCTCTTCCTTGGAGTCAGTCTCCACTAGGAGCATGACAGCTGAACTTAGATCTCTTGTGGGCACAAAGGGACTCAAAACTGATGGTGCGCTTGATCCCTCCCTTGGGCTCAGCCTGTCATCTCCTACAGTAGTATATATTACAGTCATAACTACATCATGACTCTGAGGGATGTGTGTATGTTTGATTTTAAACTCAAAAACTGGAAAGACTATCACAAATTTGGGACTTAAATTCTTCCCCATTGCTATGTTACTCCTCCCCGTCTTTTTGTGCCCTGCCATTCAACATAAGCCAGACGAGAAAGTCTCTTAATTCTATCTCTCGTTTGTGAGAAAATTTGAAACTTTTTAACTGGGAAGCAAAGAAAGCATCTTTTTTTTTTTTTTAAAAGAAAGGCATCTATTATTAAATTAAAAGAAAACCTCTGGCTGTCCTTTTACAAATTGATTGTAAGCAAGTGAGTATATTCTATCACTTTTAAAAGATTAAAAATGGCTATTAAGCTCTAAATAGAATGTAAATCCCAGGAACGAAGTTGAAAAAGTATAAATAAATAAGATTGCGATTTATGATTATAAACTACCATAAATTCTATCCCATACTAGTAGAAGTCTCTTTTGATTTAAAACAAAGCAAAGCAAACTATGCATTTGAAATATTATATCAACTTCTGGATGTAGTACAAATCCATATATAATTTTGCAATATTAGAAGTGGATTCCAAATTGAGTTAAATAAATTCTGTGTTGGGTTTGCTTTAATTTATCTGCTCAGTCTAAGTTCCACTTTCTGGGCCTAAGAGAGAAAAATGGAAATGCAGACTTATCTGATGAATGCTTACTCGAAATAAATGACCAGCACACAGAATTGCAAATTAAAAGGATTAATCCAATGGAAAAAATGGTGACAGCTTTTGGTTTTGCTCTAATATGACATTCAAGTGGAGTTTGATCCAAAAGACTGCAAATTCTATATTATTTTCTATCCTCATTCTGTCATTTTTAATATTTTTATTAAATACTTTTAAAGTGTTAACTAATTTTGAAGGAAAATCTGGCATTCCTGGTCATTATTTCATGTGAAAATTCAGAGAAAGTTGAGTAATTTAAAACAATATAGAGTATAAATAATTTAAATAAATGGAGACTACAAATGCTAAGGAGTGATCAGCTTCTGATATGTAGAAAACATTTACACACATTTCTGCAAACTTATAGCTCCTGACTTGTCTGAAAAAATCTCAGTTATATATTTTGCTTTCTGGTATATAGGGATTATTATGGTGCTTCTTGAAATCATCAATTAACTTTTGTTTTTTAGGCAATGACACCTTTAGTACAATGAATGATGACAAATTGCAAAGGCTATTAAATCCTTAGCGATTTTTTAAATTTTTTCTCCCACCCCTTACTTACTTACTTTATTTATTTTAGAACTGAAAAAGAATAAATTGAATCATCATCAGTAAAGGAAGAAGGGGCCAAGAAAAGTGCTTTGGAAAAGATATTCAAATGGTGCAATGTGTCCCTATGAAGATAAGGATTGTGCAAACCCATGGTATTTGTTGTAGTGTTCTATGCAAGTGAAAGTTGGACTTTGAAGAAATGGAATAGGAAGAGTATTGACACCTTTGAACTTTGGTGTTGGAGACTATCGACTCCGGAGATAACCAAGAAAACAAACTGCCGGCTCATCAAACAAATCAACCCAAAGAACTGAAGAAGCTTCTTGGATGAGAAGTGAAATGTTTTCAAAGAAAAAAAAATCCAAGAAAGTGCAGTTGCCTTTTAAAAAAGCACCTTTGGGACAACCATGATCTGGATGATTGAGAATCTCCATAGACAAATCAACCCGAAGTTCTTACTTAAGGCACAAAAGACCAGGGTGAGATTATCCTATTTCAGACACAATGTGTGAAGAACCCAGCTTTCTGGAAAAGGCTGTAATGTTGGGAAAGGCGGAAGGAGAAAGAATAAAAGGTTGATGAGCAGGAAGGCGGATAGACAATGGTGATGTGTACATCATTGGAAGACCTGAAAGAAAGATTAGATATATATTTTCATGAAGAGAGTCTATATGGTCTCTAGGAGTTGAAAATTATTATTCTTTCTTTCTTTCTTTCTTTCTTTCTTTCTTTCTTTCTTTCTTTCTTTCTTTCTTTCTTTTTCTTCTATCTATCTATCTATCTATCTATCTATCTATCTATCTATCTACCTACCTACCTACCTACCTACCTACCTACCTACCTACCCTGTTTCTCCAACAATATGGCCTCCCCCAATAGGAAGTCCCAGCATGTTTTATAGGCATAAAATGAAATTAAGCCCCTCCCCCCAAATTAAAGCCTATATTAAAATATGCGAAATGGGGGGGGGGAGATGGTGGGGGGGGGCTTGCCGTTAGGAAGTACTTTTGTTGCACACCCGGATATGGTGCTGCCTGCGTTGACCCAGATATGAAGTACCCCACCAACGCCAAGGTCAACATCCAAGCCATTGCCGCCCGCCCGCCCGAAGATGCAAGGGGGGGGATTAAGTCACCCCCCGAAAAGACGGCCTAGCCATTTTTTCGGGGCTCAAAAAAAAAAAAAAAAAAAAAAAAGACCCGGCCTTATTATATGAGAAACACGGTATCTGATTTAGCTAAGTTCCAGTGATTACAACTGAGATTTTCATCTGCTATCTCACAAATGAAGAAAATAAAATAAAATGCCATCATGACTGCTGCATACAAATGCCTCCAACTGGAGTGATTTCAATGTAGTTTCATTTGTTCTAGATGAAAAATGACATTTATCAAACATGCAATTTGATGGATAATATATTTATGGAACGGATAAAATATTAACTAGCAAGGAAATCCATTCTGATTATGCTACTTGATGTTTCAGTACATGTTACAAGTAATCAGAAATCCTCAAAGGAACCTTCCACTTGTTTTTTTTTTTTTTTTTTGATATTGTTAAGTAAAAGTGTTAAATATGCTGTCCCAACCCTAGCACGGATGTTGAGGATTTACATAGATGCTTGTGCAAGTGAACAACAGAACAGGCCAGAAGGAAACAACGACCTGCATTGCGTGAGACCAAAGTCAGAGGAAGCTTGACTCTCATACTCAGTTGATGCATCATTTGGGGCCACAAATGTTCTCACTGGGGAAAGACCCTTCTAACTGAAAGTGCTTGCAGAAGCAGTCTTGGAAACAGAAGTCACAGGCAGTGGTTTTCTGTCTTGTTGTCTTTCCGATGGGAAACTCCAGCACAGTCATGTGCATCATACCTTGGACAGCATACCTGTCCAAACCAAGCATGCCTTCTTTCTTCTTTCACGAAAGCCAAACCTGGGTTGTGTGCCTGAATTGCATTCAGAGTTGTTTTAGTAGGAAGGGTACAGAACAGGTTGTGTCACTGTCTTCTTTTGCAACGTTCATCCTTCTGTCTTCTTCTGCATTCATCCACTCCATTCAACATTCATCCACTGTCTTCTTCTGCAACGTTCATCCTTCTCTTTTCTTCTGCATTCATCCACTCCATTCAACGTTCATCCATTGTCTTCTTTTGCAACGTACATCCTTCTCTTTTCTTCTGCAGTCATCCACTCCATTCAACGTTCATCCACTGTCTTCTTCTGCAATGAGTCATGGCAATATCCCTTACCTCTCCTAACAGGGACTCCTCCAACTACAAACCAGATTTTGTTTTTGTTTAATTTTAAAAAAAAAACCTACTGAAACTTTTTTAAAAATTATGTCCATCTAACCATAAAAAAGGTGTGTGTGTGTGTGTGTGTGTGTGTGTGTGTTTGTGTGTGTGAAGGCAGAACTAAAATTCTCAATTTCCCAGGTTCTAGCCTAACCACTATACTAAATTGTCTGTTCCGTGGAAATTACTTTGTTAATTAACGTGTTGGAAGTTTAAAGCCACCCCTCTCCTAGGAAAATGAAATATTTTAGGATATACTAAAAAGGCAGAATATTTCCCCTAAAAGAATAGTAGAAACTCAGAGAGGCAGAAACTCACCCCCCGCCCCCCTCCCCGCTAATCGGACATTACTCTGGCCTGGGACAGTCTGTTTTACATAACGAAGATCTCCAGGTAGAGCTATAGGAATTGCACAAAGCCCTTTCATGACATCATCATCCAGCAAGGCTCAACCAAGCCTGGGACTCAGGACAGCCTACAGAGTTGCCCCTGCATGGCCCCATGGGAGTCTGACAACCAATCAGAATACAAGCTCAAATTCAAATCCTAACAGAGGGCATAAAACCAGAGGACTCTCAGAATCTTTTCCCTTTTTTCCTGCCCAGGAATCCATCCTGTTCATCAATAAACCATCTTTCCAAGCAGTCACCATGTTTCCAGTGTCTTTCTTCCCCACTTGGAACTGAACCCAAAAGGATATTTCTTCCAACAAAGCAAAGCTGTTTGATTAAGAAACCAAAAATAAAAATAATCAGGGACTCCGGATAATTTTATAAGAAGAAAAATACACATCCTAAAGTAAACAATTCTGAACATCTATTAACAGAGTAGATATGCTTCTGGCATTGAAATCTGGTTTTGCTACATTGCTTTTAACACTTATAAGCAATCAAGAGTCAAATATGAATGGATGGCTATACTATAAAAATTCAAACCATACAGAAAATGCACTGTTCTGATTTCATTGCATAGATTGTGGAATCTAATTTCCCAAACTGCTGGATCTATGATCATTTCCACCAAAGGTGCTAGTGTGCTCCAATGTTTCTAATAATCTTTCCCTAACAGTAAGGCTTGTTAACAAGTTTACCAGAAACACAACACATTTATGTGCGAGATTGCACCACGGTAATCCTGTAGATGAAGAAAAAGAAATGATTCCTCAAGCAGATCCCGGATTGCTCACTTCTTTTGAAGCAAGACCTTCATTAAAGAAGAACAAAGGCACTTTGGTGCCTGAGGATGGGTGAGATAAAAATGTATTGTTGTCATTATTCAAGCATGATGGGTGTGATATAAATGAGCATTAACACATAAAATAAGTTCGGTTTCATATTTGCTGCCATAAAAGCATGAAAGAATTTCTAACCGCTGCCTTGCTTTAAAATAGGAACGGGGCTTCGAACAGAAGCTGACTTTCCATATTGCAAATCTTAATTTTGCCAACCCAAAGAGGGAGTATAAGCTTAAAGGCCTGAATTTAACAAACCTAATTATCAAGGCTTAATTAGTGCCAAGGGTAAAGCTTCATGGAACACCTGCAGACTTAATTTATGTCCTGACAGAGAGGAATAAGTGTTAATGGGCTGTATTTATGTTAATACCTGAACCTTAGAAAACCAGTGGGATAACTCAGTCTTATGTAGCAAGTTACAGGACAAACTTAAAAGTTAATTTAAAAACCACTCCTTAGAGTTTGTTTCTTTGTTTTCTTTCTTGGAGAGGATGAGTAGAAATCTCATTTGCAAATTAGTAGCACTAAAGTAAGTGCTGTTGTTTGATCGGTTCAACAATTAATGCCTTCTTTATCTTCTAGGGTGAAACAGAACAAAAATGATGCTATATTTGCTCTCCATCAACAGATTTGTCATCTGTAGCCCCACAGCTACAGGTCAGGCTTCCCAGCTACCCAATTCTAATAATTCACTTCTGGAATGATAGGATTGGAAGGCATGTTGGAGATCTTCTAGCCTAGGGCTGTCAAACTTGCAGCCCATGGGCCAGATATATCATGCGCTGGCCATGCCCATGCCTGGTTTAGCGAAGTGGGAAAAAGTCAAGATATATCATGTGATGCCCCCGTGACACTGCGAGTTTGACATTCCTGTTCTAGCCCAATCTCCTGCTCAAGCAGTTGACTGTACAGTCTCTTTTTGGAAACCTCCAGTGATGAAGGACCCACAACTTCTGGAGGCAAGCCATTCCATTGATTAATTGTTCTCACTGTCAGGAAATTTCTCTCTAGTTCTAGATCGAATCTCTCTTTAATGATATTCCACCCATTACTTCTGATCCTGGTACTTCTTGTTCTGCTCACAGGTGCTTTGTAGAATAAAGTGACAGCCCCTCAAGTACTAGAAAACCTCTGTCTCGTCACCCCTCTTTATTAGACTAAAAATATCTAGTTCACTCAATCTTTCATCATATGGTTTAGCCTCCAGACTTATCATCATGGTTGCTCTTCTCTGCATCTTTCTTGGGTCACTACTTTTTTTTTTTTTTTTTTTGTAATGTGGTGATCAGAACTGGAAACAGTGTCCCAAGTGTGGTTTCACTAACGTAGTATTATTAGAAATTAGTATTACTGAGTAATTGCCTAGAGTTTAAACAATATTTTATTACACAAGTTGTATGTCTGCTGAACACTACTAGGGTTATGATTAAGCCAATGAAATACCTCAGTCTTTTCATATTTAAGATGGCAAAACTGAAACAAAACATCTATATTTTCTTAAACCCCCTTCTACAGCTTCCCATAAACTAAGCCTAGTCTTGACTGATGGGAAGGGTATGGTTAGGCCACAACTGCTGATGAATGTAGAATTTCACTGATAGTTTCATTTTGTTCAGAAACCAACATTTCAGAACAATTCGTGCCATGTGTGAAACGGAATACAAGTTGACAAAATGGAAACAAGTCCCATTCATTAGATGAATTCTGAGAATTATGATATAAATTCCAGAGATGTTTAGTCATCGACTTTTTCATCAACACAGATGGTGTGAAATGCTTTAAAAAAGTATGTTTCGATACAAATACAAACAACTTTCATGATTCGTGTGATTCGCACTTTTGACTTAAAATATTAATGCATAAGTATTTTGATCCTTCTGTGGTATTTTCTGGTTGTCAAAATAGTTTCTCCACAATAAAGAATCAACTATCCAGATATGACTGGTTTTGAAACCTGTTAACTGGTCGATTGCATTTGAAGAGAAAAATGAAGAATACTCAGTATTAACAGGGAAATCAAATGAAGCCGGAAGTGACAAGTTATAAATAGATATAAGTATCTTCAAAAATATACTTTAATTAATTCCTTAGCAAGAATGTATTCACTCTTTGTAATACAGAGTCATCCTTACTGCAAACCTATTTGCTACTCTCTTGGAAATCCTTTAATGATTTGGTTCAGCAGTTTCATTTACTTTATGTTCATAATTCTTATAGGAAGAATGGACAAAGAAAAAGGGGGATTTATGTGGTTTCCATTCTTATTTTTTTCACTGTTTCTATATTCTTCAACTATGTTCTTACCTTAATTTCTAGCTGAAAAAGAATTCCTACAGGTTAAACTCATCCATGACTCTTAAACTACAAGAACTAAGGAAGGCAGATTATAAAATACATCAGCAATAAGAATTAAATGTAAAAATAAAAGTGTGTGTGTGTGTGTGTGTGTGTGTAACAATCTTCACGTTAATATTTCTCAACAATTTTCTTCACGTTAATATTTCTCAGCAATTTTCTTCTCAGCATTTTTGGAGGGGAATCAAATGCACACTGTGAATGATGCAAGTATCCTATTCACGTATAATCTCATGTATGATCAAGATCACACTAACAAGATTTCTGGCAAGAGACTTATTGGTTAAATTTACTGCTTTTTAAACATCTATTGGAAGCTCGAAAGCCGAGACAGCAGGAACATGGAAGTTTTTTGAAGTCCACTGGGTTTTCAAACAAGAGTAACACTTGGGTCCATTAGCAGCTACAGATTCTGACTGAATAGTTAAGAGTTGCATCCAGATGCTCAGCCAAACCAAGGGAGAGACCAAATGTACCCAGGGGTGAACTTCAAAAAGGTCAGCAACAAGTTCTCTTCCTGGTTACTGGGTGGGTGGGGCCATGGTGGGCGTGACCTAGGAGGCCTCCTGCACCACAGCATTTTCCCCTTCTGCAGGTTCCCGGGACTTCCGGGAGTTTCCCCCCCTCCCCATTTCCCCGCCTCCCCGAGCCTTCATCCAGGCCCTGTACTTCCCTCACATCCAAAAGGGGCCGCGTGGAGACTCCTGGGAGGGATCGGAGGGGAGGGGAAGGCTGGGAGGTCCCACCCAGGGGTGGGATTGGGCAGTTCTCCGAATCAACCATAACATTAGCAACAGGTCCTTCCGAACCCGGGCAAATCCGTAGCAGCCCATCCCTGACTCTACCCATTCTCTCTTTTCTTTCTGCACAAGCTCAAATGGAGAGTAGCTCCTGATCACAGTTTGTAGCAAAACACAGTTGTCTGCTCCAGCTGAAAATGAAAAACTGTAGTTTGTTACGCACTGAAAATTGGCCGCTGGGAATTCTTTCATTATTCATGGAGGAGGAAAGAGATAAGGAATTCATTAGTTTGATATGCTTGTGAATCTTCCAAAGGTTCTTTTCTTTTTTCTTTTCAAATGGTTGAATGAGCAGAATTAAAATAGGTGGCTGTGTCTACATGTGATTATTACTGTATTATTATTGTTGTTGTTGTTGTTGTTGTTGTTGTTGCTATTATTATTCCTCAATTTACAGCAGTTTATTTAATGACCACTCAAATTTACAACAGCACTGAAAAAAGTGACTTATGATTGTTTTTCACACAACCATTGCATGATCCAAAATCAGGCACTTGACACCTGAGTTATATTTATGACTGTTGCAAGTTTCTGAGGATCATATGATCACCTTTAGTGAACTTCTGGCATGTAATGTCAATGGGGATGCCTGATTTACTTAGCAACCATGTACTAAGTTAACGACTGCAGCAATTCACTTAACAACGGTGGCAAGAAAGGCTGTAAAATGGGGCAAAACTATCATAAGCGGTGGTAGTTTATTAAGATTATTAAGTGCAAATAGAAATGCATGCTATTTCCACAGCAAGGAAATAGTAAAGCAGAAAGAGTTAAGTTGCTTGCTTTATTCAAAGAGGAGAAGATAGTTAATTATGTTTTTTTATTTGGATATCACTTCTGGATTTTGTGCTCATGATGAAAACAAATTGAAACTTTTGACTTTGCCGATTAGATAGATTTGTTGTTATAGAAGTGACTAGTTATATACTAATATGTGAAAGCAAAATGTTGATGCTGTAATGTTGTTATCTTGTACTGTGCTAAAAAGAGTTGGAAGTCAACAATTTTTTCTTTCTTCCCTTGTACCTCATATTTCCTTTCCCCCTCTCTTTTTCCTTCCTATTTTTGTGTATTTTATACATTGATAAAACAACAAAAGTCATGAGTAAAATGGGGCCAAGCTCACTTAACAAATGTCTCACTTAGCAATGGAGCTTTGGGGCCTTTATTGTGGTCGTAAGTCAAGGACTAGCTGTATTATCTTTGAATCAGTGTTGATCCTTGATAAATGCCTGCAACTTTTTTTTTTTTGGGGGGGGGAGAGATTTTGGAAGCGGTTTGCATTGCCTCCTTCTCACGGTGGTGAATGAATTAGCCCAAGGTCACTCTGCTGGCTTTGTATCTAAAATGGGCTTATAAATCACAACCTCTCAGTTTGTACTCTGATACTTTAACTATTAGAGCAAAATGTCCAACCTTGGCCACTTTAAGAGTTCTAGGACTTCAACTCCCAGAATTCCCCAGCCATGGGGAATCCTCAGCTCTTAAAGCTACCAGGTTGGAAATCCCAGCTCTAGACCAAACTGGCTGTCACATGTATTATACATGTATTATACATAATACCTTATGCCACCAGACTTGAAATTCTAGACCTAGACAACCTAGAACTACACTGCCTTTGGTCTGATCTAAGTATAGTACATAAAATTATATATTGCAATGTCCTACCTGTCAATGAATACTTCAGCTTCAACCATAACAATACACGAGCACACAATAGATACAAACTCAAGGTAAACCACACCAAACTTGATTGCAGGAAATACGACTTCAATAACAGAGTGGTCAATGTCTGGAATACACGACCTAACTTTCTTCCCCAAACCCCAAAAACTTTAACCTTAAACTGTTTACTATTGACCTCACCCCTTTCCTAAGAGGTCTGTAGGGGGCATGCATAAACGCACCAACGTGCCTACTGTCCCTGTCCTATTGTTTCTTTTATTTTTCTTATATGTATCCATGCTTATACTTATATCTGTTATCTTATAATTACTTGACAAAATAAAATAAAAAATAAATAAAAAATGAAAAAATATTATAGCTTATCTTTGGTTTACTTCTCCAAATTATGTTGTGTGTACTCAACCAACTTATTATATATACTAAAACATAAAAAAGCAAATCTCAGTTAGTATCTTGTCTGAATCTGTGAACTTAATATGGATTAATTTGACTCATCTTCTAAAGATACTTTTGTGAACCAGGGCTGAGGTTACGATTATAAGAATTATAACAAGTGTGTGCACTTACACGCACATACACAAGAAACACATCCAGATACTGGCTTCTGAGATTAGTTTACTTAAACCAAAATGCCAATACATGCCTGACTGATCTTCTCGAGCAAGGCAACCCCTTTGCTCTAAAATAGTTATTGCTGTTTTATAACAGGATTTTACAATGCTTGAGAAACTAGTGGGCAGCTTGTTAACCATAACAGCTGAATCATAAAATGCACTGGAGGATTTCTGAAACTGATTTATCTTATCTATTAGATCGGTATGACTGGCCTTTACATCTAAATATATCTTCTTTAAGCCATATATTATTATTCAATGCACTACCTCAGAGATCAAGTTAGATCGGGTACATGTTTTATTTGGAAGTAACTATATTGCACTGGGGGATTAAACTGACTTGAAGTGAAAACTCCTTCCAGGAATTGCTCGCCAGAGCAGATCTGCCAATTTTTTTAGTTGATACTTCAATTGCAGTTGGACACTATGAGAATATGCCACTCAGAATATATCGTATACATAGCTCCTTGGCCAAGTATAGAGATGTATTTGCTTCATCTAGTTATGGCTATGATGAGAAAGAATAAATAATAAACCATATCTCCTAGAATAAGGAAGTCGGTTTCAGAGTGTGTCTCATTGATTTCGGCCAAATCACAAAACTGCATTTCACTTATTTTGGCCATGTCATATAAGAGAATTCATCAGAGAAAGCAGAATTGGCAGTAAAAGGAAACCAGAACCCGGTAGCTGGACAGCATCAAAGCTGAAACCAGCCAGAACACAGAACAACTCAAGGAATGAATGCAAGACTGGAAGAGATGGAAAGACTTGGCCCCTGGAATTGCCAAAAGTTGGACAGGATTAAGTGGATAACCTCCCCTTCCTCTTCCTCTTCGCCCTCCCCTCCCCCTCCTCAGATTCCTGATAACATGCCTGATTTTTGAAATCTGGACCTTAGACCAGACTGAATATGGGATCTTGCCTTTGTTTCTTGAAACTGCTTGTTTGTTTGGACTGTTTATGGACTTTTGATTCTGGGATTCAATCAGAACATTGCCACTGGTTGGTTTTCTATGAATTAAATTGGATTTCACAAGTCTCCAAGCAATTGTAAAGTTTGCATCCCTGCAGTTAGTGATCCAATCAGTTTACATTCTTCATGGATCTGAGTCAAGCTGCAAAATCATGATTCTTGTTTCTCAATGGAAATCTATGACCAGAACATGTACTGGTATCTTCCTTTTTTATCATAATAATGGCCTCCAGGCCGTTTCACCTACAAAATGACCAGCAAATTGGTCATAGTGGGTCATTAACCACTGAATCCATTGAACCTTATAGCCTACGCCAAGAAGGCCATTAACCACTCTGAAGACTTCTATTATATGACCTTGGTAAGATCACATTTGGAACTTAGTGGAATAACATATAATTTGCCTCCTGAAGTTTCCAGTTTCAATTAATAACATCCCCAAGTAGAACTGAAAAACTGTCTGGTATACTGTAAATGTGCTTTGTTAAAAGATGTCTTAGACAGACAGTGGTGTATTTGATGGCATCTTCCTGATTTTCTTTGCAGTGAGATCACAAACGGTCCTAATCTGTATCTATGTTTGTTTATGCTCTGAGAATGTTTCATCATTCTTAGCACCTTAGAATACTAAGGTGACAACATGGCTAATTGTACTATGGTTTAACTCACATCTAATCAAAGATGAGTGTTAGTATGGGCTGAACTAGTATGGATCTTCTAAAGGCTTCAATCAACCAGTTCTTCTAAAGGCTTCAATCAAAACAAACAACTAAATATATTCACTTTCTTTGCACTTCCTTGCCTGAAATTCAACCTTGATCTGTCCCTGGTAAATATATCCTGTCTGCTGTCTTGAGGAGGAATTAGTATTGCTCCGGGATGAGGTATCAGTTTCCAGCTGTTGATGAAGAACTTGAGGTCACCACCTCTCTGAGAGAGGACATAGTTGGTTTGCATGATAATATATTGTTTTTTTTTTCCCATAGTCCAAGAAAGTAGGAGTAACTGTTTTTGCTGGAACAAAAACTAAATGCATGTCTGAATTTCAAGATCATGATTTGTCTGGCAATTTAACTAGGCAACATTTGGCCAACCTATCCAATTCAATGCAAATTGATGCTTACCCTCTGACTTGGTGTGCTTGTAGCTGAGATTTCTTCCAGGTTTTGTGGATGTCTCTTGAACACCCAAACTGTGCACTGGGAAGCTAGCACTAATATAGGACCTCTTTTTCTTGATTACCATTTAAAAGAAGTCTGTAGCAACCAAATCTGGGGAAAAATCTGGCTACAGACAACACTGTATAGAATCAGTAAGAGACTATCTGTTCACTAATCTGTTTCCTTTAGATTTCTCTTTCTTTTAATTTACCACCCCCAAACTACAATTACAAACACAAAATACTCAACTCTCATTGAGTGGCCAACAATAACTCCAATAACGATCACTGATAATGATAATAGACTACCTATAAAGGTCTTCGAGACATAACCAGGGTACAAAGGCACTACTGTTTTAACTTGGTTATGAAAGCACAGCCTTCCCTTCACATTATGCCAATTTCCTCAATGTGAACCTCAACACATTCATGAAACAGGTTGCAATAAGTTTCTCTTTCTCCACACATCCAATGTGGTCTGCTATATTTAATAACCAGTTCTTTTGTGGGATTCAGAGGACACCCATGAAATCTAAGGCAATCCTAATGTGCATTTTCACAGCCATCCAAAAATTCCTGCCTCAGGGATCCTCACTGTTTTAAAGGGATGAACCAAGTTATGTTGTGAACAATAGATACACAGAAATGCTGTTAATAAACAATTGGGATGTGGAACCTTCCTGAAGTAAATTTCATTTTGACATAAGCAAGGAGCACAGCTCTCCAAAATGCATCTACGAGCACTGGATTTTAAGCTTAGATCCATCAGATCTTTGGCATGTCTCTCCTATTTGAAATTGATGAGTTTCTGTGTCAACACCCTCCATTAGCCATCTTTCATGCTCTGGAGGCCCTTCTTGGCCAATTTAACAAAGAAGGATGTTCTACAAAAGAGACAAGTTATCTGCTAATGACAGGCTAGGGTTCAATATTTTATGCCACCTTAAAAAAGTTTTCAGTAACTGAAGGTGTTCTCACATTAATTCTTTGCATCAATTATTGACAGGGAATTTAATTTAAAGGCAAGTAGTCAGTAACCTAGGGGTACTCTTTTAAATAATTTATAATTGCTGCATAGGTGTAATCATATTGCTATTGATTAAGATCCATTCGCTTCTATCCGCCCAGCGTTCCTTATGCTAATTAATTTAAGTGATATCACCCTTTTAACACTGTATTTCTTGGTAAGAGGAACTCATTATAAAAATAATTTAATAAAGGCCATCTTTTACAAGTTCATTTGATTAATACCTTGTGTGTCCATGGAGGGAGAGGGAGAGAGGACGAGGAAAATGTGAGTAAGAACATTAAGCTAGAAATCAAAAGCACATATAGACATGACAGCACTGACGAATTATTGCAGGGAGAGATTTAGGCCACTTGTGAAGATCATGGATACATTGGTGGTGCATAAATGCATACCCCAAACAGCCTCCCAAAGCCTATATATTTTTCTGTTAAAATGTTTTCTATATGTGACTTCCTTCCCTTGTACCACCATCATTTAGAACATTAATTATGTTTATGCCTCCAGGCTGGATACAAAAGCCAAGAAAAGCAGAAGAAATTTTAATTCTAAAGACATCTATGTACAAAAGACATTTAAGGGCTGTAGTAAAAGTATCCACAGAACATTACGGAGAACACTAAAAGTATCTACTACGGAGGTGATGATATTATACCCAAGCAACTATCAAAAGTAATTGCAACAGATGGTAAAACAATTTTGCACACCTAAACCACATAAAAATCCACACAAACCACACTGCAACAATTAACTGGACAGGGCAGGATAAGGAATTGCAGACTTTAAAGGGCCAATGAAACACACACAGTTGGGAAGATGTCAGGAACCCAGATAAACCTTGACAAACAAAGATAACTCACAGTTTGCTTCCAGCAATTTTGCTGTGCATAGCTTGCCTTTTTAAACACTGTTTTCCCAGCTGCAGCTAATGAAGGGAATCAGGGCCCTTTCCTCCCCTGTAAGCCACACAACTGTTGCTCCCTTCTCCATTCATCCCTGCGTGCCCAAGAATGAAGAGGGGGTGGGCCTGGATCTTCCTCTGAATTCACTTTCCCTTGCTCTACCTCTCCCCTGCTCTGCCCAGCCGGACTGTGCCCTTCCCCAGTTTCTTCCACAGCCACCGGAACCACATTCCCACTCCCTGTCAGCTGCTCGGCCTCCCCCTCGGAATCAGATTCCAATAGGGACATGACACTCTGTCACTCTAAGTATCATTATGAATATCTAAGCTAAAATGTTCAGCTTTTAAGGAAGGTAATAGACACTACCGATTATAATTAAACCCAATATTATTGGATATATCACCACTATACAGGATAAACTTTTCTGGGCTTTAAGACTGATTACTGATATCCTTCTGTTGTCCTTCAGTGTATACTAAGTTTCTAATTGCAGAGATCAAATCCTTTCTTTGCGCTGGTTAATGACCATAATAAAAAGATGATGATGACAAATCTTTTCTGTATTGGTGCCAAGTTTATGGAAATTTCTATCAGCACCATTTTGCATTGTCTAATTTGTAGATGTCTCCTGAGACTAGTTTTTCTCAGTCTGGCTTAAAATTACTCTATTTGTCTAAAAGATTATCCACTTTCCCTCAAATAATATCTAAACACAGACAATAATTCTATGAAACACTCAGTATTTCAACTCTGTCCGCATAAGGTTGTTAACCCATCCTGTACGAGTGGCAAAAAATTATTTATGTATGCAGATATGTATACACATAAAGTTACAATATGTTTGTGTGTGTTTGTATGTGTTAAATAATAACTATGTTGTTATAAGTTTAATTACCCTGTGTATCATTCATTTGGCTATATTGTTAATAAATTGGACAGCACTCTCACAAATTGTGGTTTTTATGGTTGCATTAGTTTTTGGTTATTATTTTTCATGTATCTTAATGACTATTGTTGTATGATTTTTGTATCATATACAAGTCATGTCTTTGAAATACCCTTCATGGGTTGACACCCTATCCAGTAGGGTAGACCATGACTATCTGCTGAAAGTCGCCATCTAGTGGAGAAGGTATGATGGCACAGGTTTATTTCTGGGGTCTCCTGTTTTGTGGAACAAAACAAAAGTAATTTCCTACTGTTCTGGTGCAGTTAAATCATGGTTTTGTTCTGAAAGCTTCTGGTTTGAGCGATGTGCAGTATCAGAAAATTGGTTGATATTATATTACATTTACTTTTATTAGTGATTCTACTGTTGTACCTATTGCTTTATCATATAATTCATTAACTGGGCATCTTTTTAAGAGTGTGTCAAACTGAAGCAGTACAGGGCTCCTACAAATAAAATTAATTAAACGACTAAAATAAAGTACACCCCATCTGATAACATTAATCATTATTTCACATGGGAAGCACCGGCAAACCTCAGCATTCCCCTTTCTCCTTTCCACAGAAGTGATAATAGAAATAAAAAGAAAAGAAGCAGGAGGAGGCCCACGATATACATAGGAATGTGAAGGGTTAACTTCACTGGGAAGAGAAGGAAATAAAACAGGGAAACATTGAGGATAGGGGTCAGAGGACAGGAAGAAGAGGAAAGCAGTAATATTTGCACATTACTAAGAGGCTTAATTTCATTAGGTCAGCAGACCATTGTACAGTAATTCGGGTAAACCAGTAAGCTAATCTTTCAAGATGGAACGCTTTCCAACAACCACAGCTGCAATCATTTATTGGGTCTTCAACAAAGTCTCTATTCATCTCAGCTAACCCAAGATACATAATGTAAAACCAGGTTGCTCACTGGAAGCCTTGAGAAGAAAGCCAGCGCTTAACTATTTTGGACCCATTAGGTGACGCCAAGGAATCACTGGAGAAGATACTGGGATTTGCAGAGACCAAAGGCAGTAGAGCTGCCTGGGAAAGGCAAAGGAAACCATCAAAACCATAAAAAAAGCAAAAGTTAGAATATTTTGGACATGTGATATGGAAAAATATGGCATACTTCACTTAATCCTCCAAGGAAAGATGGAAGGCCAATGAAGTCCAGGCAGAAGAAGAACATCATGGCTTCAAAATCTAAGGGATTGGTTTGGACAAAACTCAATTGTACTTTTTTGCGTGGCTGTTGATAAAATCAGGATCGCCAACATGATCGCCAATGTTCGATGCCAGGCATGGCACAACAAGAAGAAGAAAGGCAGTAGGAAAAGAGGCACAGAGAAGCAAGATGAATAAACACAACACCATGACACCAGCATGACTTCACAAGATCTGAGAGAAAAAGCTATTGTTAGTCAGTTCTGGAAAAAAAATGTGACCATTGGGTTATGACCAGCTGGAATTGACTGAATAACAACAACTAAGAATGCCCTCCCCTTTATTTACAGATGAATTATTAGGGGGAAATTCATGCTTGGTAAATAAAACATGATTTTAATATACTGCAATGAATCTGCTGGCATTAAACGTTAGCATGTGGAGGAAGTGAGGTCCCAACTTCAGGGAAGCCCCATGTGTGGTGATGCCATCACAAACATGCTACAGCATTCTTGTATCTCAATGAGTGTGTAGCTCCCAGCATGTGTGTGATGGCCAGTATGGGAGTTCATGATACTTCTGCAAGAAGGATGAAAGTGAAGCAAGGAAAAACCATCCTTACTGTGATGCTAAAAGTCTTGAGGAAAGGTGTCAAACCAGTTTAGCAATGCAAACTCTTTATGAAGCAGCTGTGCATGAATCTGGCCCATGCTTGACAATTCTCTGACAAAAAGCATAAAGACAGACTTGTGGGGGGGGTTCAGGCAGAAAGGGATAATTTGATACATGTAGTCAACGCATGGCTAAGCAGGATGCCTTGCCTCCAACCACGTCTATCTCTACCATCTATAACCAGTCAATTAACTTCTTGTACTTTGCTGAGGAGACCCTGACAGAATAATTAGACAGCTGTGCTGTGACTTTTCATGTCAAGACTAATAAAAGTAATGATCAACTTTCTTGATCGTTTACTTTTAAAATGGAATGACATTCTCTTGGAAACAGCATGAAGACAGAGATAGAGCACAGTAAAATGTCATTTTGAACAATGCTCTTCTGGCATCTGCATATTTAAGAGGAGAAACACTCCCACCCTCCCTCCCTTCCTTCCTCAATCTCCTTCCATCCTTCCTTCCTCATTCTCTTTCCTTCCTTCCTCAATCTCCTTCCTTCCTTCTTTTTCCAATCTCCTTCCTTCCTTCCTTCCTTCCTTCCTTCCTTCCTTCCTTCCTTCCTTCCTTCCTTCCTTCCTTCCTTCCTTCCTTCCTTCCTTCCTGCCTTCCCTTGTAAATGGCACTGACACCACAACCAGAAAGTTCATTTTGTAAGGATGATTCATTAAGAAATAAAATATTCATGGCTGACAGCTTGAAGGATCACCATACAGTTTTATTCTAATGCACCTGTCCTCTTTGTCAAGTCCAATATGGGATGTCATACCGCCAAAGTTTTATTTAGAAATTGTTTGTCAGAGTGAGCTTTCTAATGTGAATGAAAAATTCATCTCCTCATTAAGATGATTTTACATGAAATGTCTAGGATTTTCAATGAACACCGGGACATGAACCAATTACTGTTAAACACTTAAAGAGACCGTGCCTTTGCCCACTCAGCAAAACCCTTGCCGAAGAAGAAAAAAAATACAAAACCTTTATCATGAGAAAAAGAAATCTTTGTAAAAAAAAAAAGCAAAAAGGAAGTTTAGTTTTGGAGTAAGAGAGAATAAGGTAAGCCCCATATTAAATTCTTTCAAGAGTCATGCCCATGTTAATTTGGGATGAAATCTGACATATTCAAGTTATACTTGGATAATGACATGAAGTTAATAAAATAAACGTGGGCTGAAAAAAGGAATCTAAAAATAAATATTTATGGTAAGTGTGTGTATCTAGTTGCAGGTGTGTGTGTTCTAGTTGCTAGGGCACTACGCTAGAAAGCAGGAGACTATGAGTTCAAGTTCTCCCTTAGCCATGAAAAGTCAACTGGGTGACCTTGGGTCAACACCAGGAGACAGTAAATTCTAGTTCTGCCTTAGGCATGAAAGCCAGCTGGGTGATTTTGGGCCAATCACTCTCCATCAGCGCAATTAATAAAAATTAATAAATGATTTTTGTGAGTACCTACATACCATTCATATTTGTTTCAAGATGGTTCTGACAGTTTTTATATTTCTGCCAAGCAACTGCAGATTTTTAAAAAAACATCTAGCACAATTAATGCTGAGAATGACTGTTTCAATGATATTCTATGTATTCAGTAATTTATTTAGTTGCAGAATTTTGCAGAATTTCTTCCAGTTCCTTATCTACTGGAGAATAAAGAAAGAATGAACATTTCTGAGTTTTTCTGTGATATTTTATTTTATTTTTAGTTCCTGAGTCTCTTTGTGATTTACATTAAAAAAAAAACAAAACTATCCATAGTTATTTGTAAAGCCGCTCTGGGTTAAGAATGGATGATGATTTGATGTTGACTTGTTTAAACAAACAATAACTAGAAATCATTTATGCTAAACTTTATGCTAAACTTAAAGTGGGAAAATAGAAACAAAAGTTTAGAAGCCTTTGTAGTCAACCCAGAAAAATAGGGGAAAGAGAATATAATTTCCAATCTATAAATGAGGAAGAACATATGTCATATTTCAACAAGAATTCTTTTTTTTTTTTTTTGGAGATTGGCAGGATATAAATGTTAGTAAATACATTATTTGACATTTGATACACAAACCAAATAGTTACTAGTCTAGATTTTATTTATTTTATTTTGGTTATAATTTAGTCCAGCAGTCCCTAACCTTTATAGCTTGGTGGCCCAGCAGAAGGGAGAGGGGAATCAGTTCACGTGTGAGTGTGACAGGCTGGTGTGCATGCATGAGCACGCTACTTGTGCACCGCTCCTCCACTCGTACGGCCTGGTTCCAAATGGGCCAGAATGTGTACAGGAATTAACCTATTCTTAGAGTATGCAAATTGTCTGTAAGGGATGTGGTGGCTCAGGGCTAAGACACTGAGCTTGTCAATCAGAAAGGTCGACAGTTCAAATCCCTAGCACCACGTCACGGAGTGAGCTCCTGTTACTTGTCTCAGCTTCTGCCAACCTAGCAGTCCGAAAGCATGTAAAAATGCAAGTAGAAAAATAGGGACCCCTTGGGTGGGAAGGTAACAGCATTCCGTGTGCCTTTGGTGTTTAGCCATTTCAGCCACATAACCATGGAGACATCTTCGGACAGCGCTGGCTCTTCGGTTTTGTAACAGAGATGAGCGCTGCCCCCTAGAGCCGGAAATGACTAGCACGTATGTGAGAGGGCAACCTTTAGCTTTACCTTTAATGTCTGTGTATTAATGGGAAAAGTACAAGAGGCAGGGTTTATCTACTCTTTGCAAATAAAACATTTGGTATGATGAAGATGGAAATATATTTCAAGACAGATGTTCTCTTTTAACTTGAAAAATGATGTGGAATTGGATAGAGCCACCTGAAATCTAGGACAAAAAAATGAGGAACACAGAAATGTACAAACTTGACACAGTCTGCCCTTATCGAAGGTTTCCTGTTGTGTATTTTTGTCATATTAAACTACAGTTCAGTGCCATAGTCAAATACAATATTTCCTTGAAAGATTAATCACACCACAAATGTAATTTAATGTTTCATATGTCTAATGAACATGGGGTGGGCAAATGACGGATTTCCTCCTTTCAGGATTTTTGCTAAATGTGCTGTATAACAAAAAACATCACTACTATAGTTTCCATTATTTTGGCCATAATTAGTTTCTCTGGGAAAACCATGAGGAATGGTTAACCTTGTTTTTACATTCACATTTTTGCTGCATGGATTGTGGTTACTGTTTAGCAAAAGGCTAAAAGAAAGAAATATTTAGCAAAATGCATTTTATTTCTAAAAGAGCGTATTTTCTTACAAATCAATATTAATTTATCTGATTACTATTGCCGCTTAGAGCAAAAAGTCTATTTGCACTGAGCTGCCGGGAAAGATTTTTATCCAGACCAAAAAGTTACTCAAATATTTATAACGTTGGATAACTTAGTAAATAAAATACTGATGGCAAGATACAAAAGTACCTTTGGAAAAAAAAAAAAGAGAGAGAGAGAGAAAGAAAGCATGCAATTTCAGATGGTGTATTAGACAAATGAGCTTTTCTAACACAAATTTGTCTGCAATTCAGTCCTAATACAAACAATAAGGAAAGAATTAAGAAAAGAAAAAAACCTCACAAGCATTCAAAGAAATCAAAGAAACTGAACAAGATGGCATTTATTCCTGACTGTTTGAAAGTTCAAAGTCCTATAGGTGTCCTCACAATTCAAGTATAGCCGAATAATTGGATCTAAGTGGGTTTAGGGGTGTGGAGGCTAAAACATATGATGAATGATTCTGGACACCATGATGATGTTGAGACGGTAGATAGCATGCAAAGAAAAGCAACAAAGATGATAAGGGAGGCTAAACCATACTAAAAGATTGAAGGAACTTGGCACGGGTGGCCTTCCAAAGTATCAGCAATGGGTTCTCTGTCCAGTTGCTGGGTGGGCGTGGCCATGGTGGGCGTGGCCTACCAGAACTTCCAGGAAGCCCGTTTTTTTGCCTTTCCCTGAAGGCCCACCGGAGGCTTGAAATGGGCCTGATTCTGGACTCCTGAAACATCAGGGAAGTCTATTTCCCCTGTTCCCCAAGTCTCCGTGTAGGCCCTGCACTTACCTGGCATCCAAAATGGATCACGTCGAGACTCCTAGAGAGGTGGGGTGTGAGAACCAGCCATAACATTAGCAACGGGTCCACCTGAACCCGTAGCAGCCCAACCCTGGAACTAGTTATATCTAGTCTAACTAACAGGAGGGTTAGGGAGTGGCATGATAGCAGTCTTCCAGTATTTGAGAGTCTGTCACTTTATTCTCCAAAGCACCTGAGGGTGGGGTAAGAAGTAATAAGGTGACCAACCGTCCTCCTTTAGGGAGGAGAGTCCTTCTTTTGTAAGTTCTGTCCTCTCTCGAAAAGTGTCCTCCTACATGTCCTCCTTTTTGATATTTCAAGACTAATCTGTAAATCTCCGTATTTGATCGATGCCGATCCGATCGGTTGTGTGTGATGTGACGTATTTATATTTGACATGACAATTCGTCAAGGCTCAGTACAGTGCGGTGAGACGCGATTATGAGGCACATGTGCTCCACACAGGAGAATTGTTTTGAGAGAGTGTGCCACGTCCGCAAATGGCTTTGTTTTTTTTCTTCAATTTATTTGTGTCCTCCTTCTCATTGTAAAAAAGTTGGTCACCTTAGAAGTAATGGCTGGAGGATCACTAAACAAAGATCCCTTATGAGGGAGGATGTGTGACATTTTTTTTTTTTTAATGAACAAAATAAAACAAGGAGAAATTTTCTGACAGTGGGAACAATTAACCAGTGGAACAGCTTGCCTCCAGAAATTGTGGGTGCTCCATCACTGCAGGTTTTCAAGAAGAGATTGGACAGCCATTTGTCCAGAATGGTGTAGGGAGGTTCAATCACTACTTAAAAACCTCCACAACTTCTGGAGGCAAGCCATTCCACTGATTAATTACTCTCACTTGTGAGGAAAAATTTCCTTATTTCTCCCTAATGAAAAAAGATATCAAGATAAAGACATTGAGAAGTAATGGCTCCATCACATTCAGTCTAGTTGATAAAAAAAAACAGCAAACCAGATATTCCCTGTTTATTTATATTATTACAAATATCTCTCCACATAAATAAATGTTATCTGATGTAAAGTGGGAATTGTGTAGGGTTTACAAGTACTAAAATACTTGTATTTCATCACTTGGAAACCTGACAATACTATGCGCAGATGAACAGATAGGAATATGCAAGGTAAATGATATGTAAATGCAAGAATGACTTAAACTGAGAAACAATTGAACAATGAATACCCAGGTACATGTTATAAATTCAGATTCATATATTTTATGGCTTTCAGTATCAAACACAAAGAACATTCCAGTGAGTGTGAAAAGTCGTATCTCTTTTTAAGCATAGTCTTATATATAAATGGCTCAAAGGCATTTTCTCTTAGATTTTGACTCTCACTCAATTAATTTACTGAGATAAAATCAAGTTACAAATAACCTAGGGGTTCTCTCTTAGTTGCTGCTTCTTGGATTGGAGAGTGGAGAACTTTAATGGTACAGTTTCTGTCTCCTGGGAATCTCGACTGGGAATAGCGCTTTGAAAATTATCCAAAGCAAACTAAGCAAAAAGTATTAAAAATAATAAAAGAATTATTAGTAATTCTGCAGGAAGTTAAACTGTATTTATATACTAATGAACCGTTGCCTATGGGTATTTTTCTAAAAAAACTACAAATATACAAAAATAACATCATTGGTATAGACCCATGGATTCCATTATTTCCATCTTTTTAGCCCAGAATAACAGACCAAGAACAGGAAGTCTGAAAATAGATGCTAAAATTAAAGTGGAAGACAAAATAACACAAAATTTCAGTTATTTCAGTGATTAGGTATCAAGTCATGGCACCCTGCATCCATCAGATGTGAAAAACTCAAATTAGAATATCTGCATTAAAATGCACACAAAAAAGAGATTGTATAGAGACACCTTCTAAATTTCATCTTTGCTTTGAATTTCAACTGCAGCTCTTAGTTCTGAAATAGAAGAATTGAAGCTTTAGGAATCAGTCTCTCCCCCTCTCTCTTTTAATTTCAGAATTATTTTTATATATCAATGATTTGTGTGTCTGGGCCATTTTCTTCCTTGGTGAGCATTTACACTGATTGTAACCATCAAAGATAAAATCTTTCCATGACATACAGCTACTTTGATTTTTTTTTTTTAAAAGAACTACAGATCACAGGACGATTAAAGTGCTTTAGCCAGATCTTTAAATGTTAATGACTTTATGATTTACAATGTACGCGTTTAGTTTTCCTCTTTGGTATTTTGTACATATCTGTTTTCCTTATTTCGTGTAATACACCATCTTGTCTATTCCATTAGACAGAAAGACAGGATATAAATTGTACTAATCAGTTAAATAAAAGAAGCAATCTATGTGTTTCCAATTTTAGTTCAATGATCTGTGTGATGGGATGTGAGGTGAACAGCTGGACATGACAAAGAGACACATGTTTTTTGCACAAAAGAGGACATCATCAAGACTATGGTTTATTTGTGGTTTAGAAAGGTGCTGCTTTGGTGATTGCATGGGCAAATTTGGAGAAATTTTAAGCAGGGATGTTCTTTCTGTGTTGTACAGATTCAGAATCTAGTTGACAGATGTTAAGAATTTTGACAATCAATGCTGGATTAGAGAAAATTGCAGGGTGACAAGGAATAAAATGATTACATGAATTATTCTACATGCTAGAAGCAATAGTCCATGTTAGGCATCATGGAGAATAAATATTGCTCCTTTTTTATGATTGACTAAACCTATCAAACATTACACTGATATCACTCAACTGTTTCAATTGTATCTGCAATTTTAAAGGGCTCTGCAGAACGGTTCCCAAGACCTTTTCTGTTCTATTTAGTTGAGAGTACGGCAAACAAAGAGAACGTGTTAAACCCAGTCCTTTCCTACTCAGAAGACAGAAGGAAGTGATCAAGAAACTCTGCTCTTGCTCTGTTGGACTTTTGAAAGATCTACCTGATAAAAAGTAGAAGCAGAAAAATGTTTCTATTTCTCAAGTGTGGAAGAAAGCTTGAAAGTGGATCTACACAGTGGTGGGATTCAAAAAAAATTACTACTGGTTCTGTGGGTGTGGCTTGGTGGGCGTGGTGTGGCATGGGTTGGTGGGAGTGGCAGAGGAAGGATACTGTAAAATCTCCATTCCCTCTCCAACCGCTAACCTGCATTCCAGCTCCGTCCTCCTGTGCAGGGCAACAAAAGAAGTCCCAGCTGATCAGCTGGGACTTGGGAGGCAAAGAACAGATGGTAGTGGAGCCAGTCAGAGGTGGTGTTTGCCAGTTCTCTGAACTACTCAAAATTTCTGCTACCGGTTCTCCAGAACTGGTCAGAACTTGCTGAAGATCACCTCTGGCTCTACACTGAGAGTAAGGAGTCTGACTGCTACCCTAACAGAATTACATAGAAGGGTGATTAGGATAGGAAACAGCAGGACACACATCTAAAAACATTCTTGTGAGACCATCTCTCGGCTCTTAAAATAAAGGCATTCTATTGATTTTCATTGTGATTACTAACACTGCAGCTGGAATAACACATACATCTGAACAAATAAATTAGATTCCTGTTGTCTTCAGTATCATTTTTCGGGTATGTGTGCATTTGGTGCCTTCAAGTGATGTTGACTCCTGGCAATATTTGCAAGACCCTGCAGTTTTCTTGGCAACATTGTCAGAAGTGCTTTGCTATTGACTTCTTCCTACAATTGAGAGTCAACTTGACTTTGTTCCTAAAACAGGACTAGAATTCCAGGTAAGCCTGGTGCCTTAATCACTACCCCAAACTGGCCATTTTCAAGTACAGGACACTTATACCTTATACAAGTAAATACCTTGTCCAGCAAAACAGAGATTAGTAGCAACATCTTGGCAAAATTAGAGGAAGCTACAGATATTTTTTTTTCCTCAATTGTGTGAGCTATGTAGGAAACACATGCTTGAAATTCAAAGACATACACAAAGTACACCCAAAGGTTTACCAAATTCATTTGTGGGATGCATCCCACCCACTCCCTCCTAGGGACAATTTCCACTGGAACATAATAGGAATTGGGATACATCAATATTGTACTGATATTGATGGTCTGTGGCCAAAGTGTGGAGCTAGGTTCAAACCCCGATGATGGAGATTGAGCCTAGAAAGTTACATGGGACATTGAATGACACTCTTAGTTTGAAAAGATAACCAATGTTTGTTGGATCCTAGCTAATGAGAATAAAATTGTCTTACTGTTAATTTCAAAATCTCAGTAAAATTTCTTTCTTTTTTAATAATACAGTTTTATTTGGGTTTTCACACATACAAAATACAAATAAAACATCTTTTTTGAAAATAGCATGGTCCCAGGTTGAACTTCTTTATACAGACAAAAAACTCAATTTCATGCTCCTTTTTGTATTCTATTCCATATCTTATACTATTTTACATTTTCTTTATAGTTTTTCCCCTCTTTTAATTTTCTCAATTTTATTTTGATTATCTCATCTCAATTCAAATCATTATATGTTATACTTTTGTCTGTTCTGTTTTAATTTCATATTATCTTTTCTCATTAAACAAATTTTCTCCTGTAGTTACTAATTGGAATATGACACCTTTATATCTTTTAATTACATCCATTCAACTCTTATTTAAACTTCAATATATACCTTAAGTTTATGACCTTAAATATAATACATAATACATAACTTCCAATCGAATTCTGCTTGGTATATTCTTATAATGCACACTATATTCTTTAAAAAAAAGAAAGAAAGAAAGATTGTAAATATATGTAATTATAAACCCTCATTCCATTCCAGTTCAGTTCTATCATTAATAATCATTAAAATCTTAACATCTTTAACACTTCTTTTCAATTGAATATCATACTTCCTTAAAAACACATATAATCTCCATAATTAATTTTTCCCTTATTTCTCTTCACAGATGTTTTATAAATTGTTAAATATACCTTTTGTTACATTTATTTATTGACAAGCATTCCACTGAATTACGATAGCTATTTTATCAGACATTTTAATCATACATTGTTTCATATTTTCTAAAATTATTTCTGCTTCTAATATAACCATACTATCTTATGTACCTTTGCAGAATCCCTTTTTCCATTAAGTTTTCACCCATTATCTCTAAATAGGCCCTGTTTCTCTATATTTTGCTTCTGTCCTTTCTAACTTCTTTTCCTTTCTTTCTTCTCTCTCATCTTCTCCCTCTCCTTTTTACCCCCTTGTCTCTCTAGTTCTAATTCTCTCTTCTGCATCTCCCTCTTCTGTTGCTTTCTGATTTTATACTTATTTTTCACTCTATTTTTGGGGGGGAGTTGTTTTTCCCAATCTTAAACTTTCCATTCTCTTTCCCCGCTTTCCTTTTTTTCCCCGATCTAAGATTACTTGTTCATTAAAGATGGCTTCTTCTTTGTCGCAATCTTCTTGTTCTTCAGGCATTTCTTGTTGTTTCCCATAATTCCAAATCTCCATTTCTAAAAACTGAAATACGAAGCCAAAATAACCTCTCCCTTCTTGTGCATCTTCTTTGTACTTTTTAAGTTCCATTTTCAGTTCTTCTAAAAGTGGGGCCATTTTAAGCAGTTTGAAACAACCACCCAATTGATTTTAGTCATTCAAAACAACAACCAAGAATCCAGAAATCATCAAGTAATCCAGATAGTCCCGAGTTATATCTTCTTATTTCTTTTTCGACTTTCTCTTCCTGGAGCTTTTGTTACGATGTTTCAGTTAAAATGTATCTTTTGGAAGTCTGGTTGAGATTATGCTGTAAATTCTTTTTTAATTCCAGGCAATCTCCTCCCTTCCAGATCCTGCCCTTTTATTCTTTTTCTCTCCTTTCCTGTTTTCAAAAAGTTTTAATTATCCAGAAATCTTTATTATCCCTTTGACTTTTTATTTACAGCATTAATTGCCTACTGATATCAAAGTGGATTTTTTTCCAATTTCTTGCTTAAGTCTCTTAGCTGTCAGTATAGGAAAAGGAGAAAACCTAATCCTTTCCCTTTTCTCTCTCCTTCGCAGCTTAAAAATCTTCTTAGGGAACAATGTTATTGTTTTTTAACAGTTTCAATTCCAGGATACTTTATTTGTTGCTTTTGCTGTTTGACCCAGTCAACCAAAACTTTCTCTTCTTATCTTCCTCCTGCACATTCTTTTCCGGTTGTGTTCTTCGTTGTGGTGGCCATTTCTGACCACTGCTGCAATTGCCTTCAGGAAAGGGAGTAATGGCCAGCTGGGAAGGAGAGATGCGGCTCTCTTCAACCCTGCAGGCAGTCTCCCCCTCTTCACCACTTCTGTGGGGTGGTTTAGCCACGAAACCAGCCAGCTCAGGGCACTTGAGCGGCGAGCACGGATCGAAGCCTCGCAGAGAGGAGATTTCGGTCTGTCACTGAAGAAGCTCTAACCGGACTATCTCAAAATCTCAGTAAAATTTCTTGAATACCCATAATTTAACATTGAAAATAAGGTGCGAGGATGGGGGAGATAGCTTTCAAACCAAAACAGAACGAGGGGGAAGTGATCACTAACCTTCATTGTTCAAAATCCAAAATCAGAATTGAAGGATAATTATATTGATATTGACATTGATCTCAATAGAGATAGAGATAGATAGGTAGATAGGTAGGTAGGTAGGTAGGTAGATTGTAATTCAACCTTTGTGTGTCTTGCAAACCATCTCCATCACCATGATCATTCAACTAATTTCACAGAGCCATGAAGTTCTTGGGAAACTTTAGGAGAAATTTCCCATTCCCTTTTGGAAAGTGAAAGAAATATTCTTTGATCATAGAGATATTTTGTGACTATGTTCCTTTAAACAGGTTATTAACAAAAAAAAGAAAACGGTAAATAAAAGCAACTGGTGCAAATTGCACCTTTAAAAAAAATAACACAGGTAAAGATAACTTGACTTGCAACCATTCATTTAAACTTACAGCGGCACTGAAAAAAAGTAACTTACAACCAGTCCCAGCACTGATAGGGTCATAGCATTCCCCCATGATCACATGATCAAAATTTGGGGGATTGACAAACTGCAAATAATGATAAAAGTTGCATGGACCTGGGATCATGTGGTCACTATCTGCAACCTTCCCAGGCAACTTCCAATGAGCAAAGTCAATGGAAAAAAACAGATTTCTTCATAACTGCATGATGCTCTTCACAATTGTAATGATTTGCTTAACAACCATGCCCCCCCCAAAATCATAAAATTGGTCACAACTTCCTTCACAACTGCCTCCTTTAAGCAGCAGAAATAGTGCTCCCTATTGTGTGTCAAAGATTGTCTGTATTTGAAGCGGGGGTGGGGATGGGGAATGGAACATGGCAAAGTAAATTTAGGACAAAAAGATATTGAACTATTTAGTTTATGTTGCCCCATTCCAGACTATCAGTAACATAAAGCTGCATTTTGCCTATTGATTTCATGCAACTTTAGTACCCCTGCCCTTGGTTTGAACATGCCGTTATATAATGTAGGAACATAATCTGGAAATATGGCATGTGGCAAACAACTGCACCTCTTATCACCAAAGTACGTTCAGGAAGGATGCATGGATAGCTCCGTGACCCTGAACGTTTAAATGCTTTTTCCTCCTTTTCAATTTCTCCTGGTACGTTAATTTTTATTGATAGCTTACAGCTATGACAAGCCTTCTTAGTTTTACTAAGTTGCAGGATGAATGAATGGCATCTGCAGAGGGGTGTGTGTGTGTGTGTGTGTGTGTCTCCCAAACGAGACCTTTGTTAAGTTTAAGGAATTTGTTTTCATTGCTTAATTGTGATTGCTTAAATATATTGATGGAGAGGAGAGATAAGAACCAGAAAAAAGAGACACGAGAGAATTTTCTTTTTTTAAAATAAAAACCATAAAAATTGAGAAATTAAGAAAGGGAAAAATTATATTACATATGGAAGATCAACCTAGTTTTTAAAGCCATCTTTAAAGCTTGTCTGCATAAAATAATGTTGATTAATCTTTGCAATTATACTGAGATGTACAAGCTCCAAAACAGGAAATAAGAGTTCTCCGACCTATTTTACACTTCCAGCAAGAGGTTCACTTTAAAAAACCCATTGACATAATAATATAATTAACCTACAATAATTTAAATTAAACAGATTGAAATAGTCTTATTTTGAGATTATAAGTGTGATATCCTTTTAAGATGTTAGTTATTGATTTATTGATATGAGGTATTCCAACCCTTGTTTGTATGACTCTTGCAAATGATAAATATCTACAGTACTGATACTGTTTACTTGTTTATTTAAAAATATTGAACTTTGAATCATCCAAAATCCTTTTAGCGCTGATTGTAATTCAAGTATGAGATAGCATCAAGGCATCTATCTGAATGTCTATAGAGACTCTCAGTCATCCAGGTCATAGTTGTCTCTTTTTGGGTTTTTTTTTTTCTTTTTGTTATTTGTAATCTACATGCGATAGGATTTTGTTAATATTTTTCATCATTTGATAAGTAATTTGAATACTATTTCACTTATTCTTAATGACCATGTTCACACAGTGTGTTCAGCTTTATTACAATCAACCTAAGTCATTTAAAAAAAATGTTTTGGCAAAAAGTGCAACTCTATTCTATTTGGCAAGTTTATAAATGTATTGTACTAACACAGCAAATGGATTAATTCAATAATTAAAAAGTGTGTTGCTATGAACACAGCCATTGAATCTTGAATAGAAGGTCACCTTTGTGTATATGTAATATTTTATTGTCAAAAATAGACTGGCATTTATTATTATTATCCTTACAGCGATGCTGTGAACTAGATTAGGCAGAGGGATAATAACTGACCCAAAGTCACCCCAGTGAATTTCCTGACTGAGTGGGAATTGAAACCTGAGTACTGTATCTGTTCTCCCTCCACCAATGTGAGAGTGATGCTGGATGAAAGAGAGTTTCATTTCAAACACCCTTCAGAATGTGATTTTGCTTACTTGGATGGATGGAGGGATGGAGGGAGGGATGGAAGGAAGGAAGGAAGGAAAGAAAGAAGGAAGGAGGAAGGAAGGATACCTTCCTCCCTCACAAGTATCCCTCACAAGTAACAAGTACTCAAGCAATTACTCTCTAAAATAAATATTCTTCACATTGTCCCTCCTTTAACCATGCCTTCCACACCTGTATTATCTTCTGGCCTTCACCTTTACATTATCTCAACCAACATAAGAGTATAAACTTAAGATGTATGAATGACTTGAATGTAAATGATCTAGATGCTATTAATTGGGGAAATGCAACTAAGAGGCAGCTGAAATGCCAATATTTATTTGAAATGCCAGCCAACTCTGAATCTAAACGCTAAGATAGCATAACAAGGGAGAAAAAATCAAATTCTAAATGCCTCCACTCCTGTTGTGATGCTGAGAATTTCTCTAGTTGTTCCTGAAATGGAGAATTTATGAAAATGTCCTCATCTCAGGACCATATATGGATATTTTCACGCACTCCCAACAAATAGAGAGCCTATATTTGAATGCAAGTGGCCCCAAAGTGACCTTGCATTGTTACGTAGCACAATCAGCTTCAGAGAACAGGTCGACATATGGACGGTGCTGAGTCAAACCTTTTCGAAAACTAATGAGCAATTAGAAATGTTAATGAAGCTCGAGGAGGAAAAAAATACCTGTTGGAAAACATTACAAATCATCTGCTACTGAAACATGTTCTATTTGGAAAGCAAGCACCATATTTCTTTTATTGTTTATTTAGCAAGTGCATTGCCACCCAAGAAAACAAGGGTGGGTAACGGATCCAAAAATCAACCTAGAAATGGGAATGCGCATAACTAGGATAATAATGAAAGCAGGAAAAGTCACGCTTTTAAGGCTAAATATGGCAGTCTAAATTGGAAAGGATTGGGCTTAAAAGTGTGAAAATGAAAGAAAAATGAATCTACCATTGGATGAATATAATCCAGCTTAGCTAAGAATCATTCTCAAATCAAACAAGCAAGCAAGCAAACAAAACAGATTAAAAAGAAATAGAGCATGAAAAGAGATGCTTCATATTATACAGATATGGAAAAACTATACAGGCAACCTAATGTGCCGTCTTTCATTGTATTACCATGTCTTCATTGGTGACTTAAAATGGAAAGATCGTTTTATTCTATGCAAGAATACATATTCTGGTCCAGGAGTTTGACTGAATTGTTCTAGGCTGGGCAGTGACTTGGCCAATCCAAAAAGCAGTTAATCTGGTGGGTTTCGGCTGAGACACATTTCAGACAGTAAATAGGACACGACTATTGTTTCTATCTGTTTCTCTATCCTCCTGTATGCCAGCTTGCCCCCTAAACCTGTTTACCCTTTTGTTCCTACCGCTAATGCTGCCGCCACCTCACTTAAATTAAAGTGGAATATTCCCAATGGGACTACCTGACACTTTCTTCTCCTTTCCTTCCAGCATTGGCTTTGCTTTTGCTTCTCTACTTTTTTGATCATTGGCATACAGGATGATAAGGAAGGAGAAAGGAGGGAGGGAATGGGGTTGAGGAGGAGGAGGAGGAGGAGGAAGAAGAAGAAGAAGAAGAAGAAGAAGAAGAAGAAGAAGAAGAAGAAGAAGAAGAAGAAGAAGAAGAAGAAGAAGAAGAAGAAGAAGAAGAAGAAGAAGAAGAAGAAGAAGAAGAAGAAGAAGAAGAAGAAGAAGAAGAAGAAGAAGAATTATTACACCTGATATTTATTGCACTGTTTGCAAATATTGGTATTGGAAGCCTGCAATAGACCTTTCAAGTCCATTACTTTTGTAGTTTCCCATATTTCAATTAAATTGTACCATACCATCAGGAGCTTTCTCCCTCACCATTAACGGTACTTTTAAGATAAAATAAGAATTCAACCCTTGGAAAAATGCTTGGGAGTTGTTATCCTCGTCCTTAGAGAAATAAGGAGAAATTATCATTCATAGATCTGGGATTAAAACTCTGAAAAGCTGTTTATGCTATCTGGGTCTCCCGAAGAAAAATTTCAGAAATGGAGAAAAGAAAGGAACAAAATTCTAGTTACTACCACTACTACTTCCTAGGTGTGAATCAGCCTGACTTTTGCAACAACAAAAAAAGATACATGCAAGTGAAACTTTGTCAATTGTTACGTTGACACAGATAAATCTGCATGTCTCCAGGAACACTAGAGCGAACGATAAAAACTGATTTTAGCATATTCCATTTTAATTAATTTTTAAAACTTAAACATCCATAAATAAAAATTAGTAAAGAAAAGAAAGAAAGAAAAACACCTTCCCTTCAGCCATAACAGCCATTTCTTCCTGTTGAAAATCCCAGAGCTGCTTTGCTTCTCTTTTTGAAGGCAAATTTCTTTCTAATTAATTAGAAACTCGGTAAGTTGGGGAGAACGAGGCTCCTCATTCCTTGCCCCCCTTAATTTTTTTGGTAACTAGCTGGAACGTTTCTCTTTCATAGAGTACAAGTGAAGGTTTGATTTTGGGGAACACAAATGGTGTAGGGTCTCCTGCTTGGGCGGGGGGTGGTGGTTTTGGACTAGATGACCTCCAAGGTCCCTTCCAACTCTGTTATTCTATATATTTTTCCCCCTAAAGGCTGGCTGGGCTAACCTATTAAATACTTTCAAGTGCCTGCATGCTGGACCCTGAGCCATTCTGCAGATGTCTTCTCAAGTTATATTTGAAGCATGGTGGAATTCAAATTTTTTTTACAATTGGTTCTGTGGGTGTGGTTTGGTGGGTGTGCCAGGGGAAGGAAAATCCCCATTTCCTCCCCACCCCACTAACCTACTTTCCAGCTCCGTTCTCCTGTGCAGAGCAACCAAAGAAGACCCAACCAATCAGCTGGGACTCGGGAGGCAGAGAATAGATGAGGGCGGGGCCAGTCAGAGATGGTATTTGCCAATTCTCTGAACTACTCAAAATTTCCACTACCGGTTGTCCAGAATGGGTCAGAACCTGCTGAATACCATCTCTGATTTGAAGCCCAGAGAAGCAAGTCTTACTCCCATCATTTGTACATCCATGCAGAGTTTAATCTTCCCACACCTTTCTCTCTCCACAATATATATATATATATATATATATATATATAGGGGAGCCACCAATGATTTTAAAGCAACGTGATATGAATCTGATTTGGCCACCTAACCATATTTTTCCCCCTGGCCACCATTGTCTAAACAGAATTGAGGCAACAGCACTGGAGAAGTTCACATGAAACACCGGAGACTTGTTTTGAAAGTAAGATCTAGCATACATCTAGCCCAAAGCTTTTACCACCAAATTTTAGGTAAGGTAACTCAAAGGATGCTCTCAAAGGTGAAAGAAAAAAATTAGGGGCTGCATGAAACCCAGAGGATCTTGCCTTGATTTTCAAATTCATATTTCATTCAACATAAGATGCTGAGAATTGGACTGCAAAGATAACAAACAAACCAATAATTAATAGGCAATATTTGGGAAAGGGCTAGAATTTTAAAAAGATAGCTCATATTATCTTATATTTTAATAACAAACTGATTGTTTATGCAAATGTTCCTAACAGTCAAATGATTATCTTCATCTGAATAGGAGTATCAGCCTGCTCACACTGTAGTAACACACACATATTTACCATAAGGAAAATAACTCATCTATCTCCATCTACCTGTCTGCCTGGCCAAAGCCCATAAGACACTGGTGAGTTACATAATTTTGATTGGTTTTAACATGTGTAAATTGAACCAACAAGCCTCATTACTTAAGTGCATTCCCATTTGTGAAACAAATATAATTTGGTTTCCATCTATAAAAGATAGGCATCGGAAATATATACTGTATTTCATACCTATACAGGTAGTTTCCTTTTAACAACTTGTGGTTCAATTCATGTGTTTTTAATTTTTTTTTTAAAAAAATATTTTTTCCACCCTGAAATAAAATAGTTTCCCACTTTCTCTCCCCCCTTATCAAATCTACCTGCAACATATAATTTTAGGCAGCTAATAGTAAATTAGACATACACTCAGATTTATTATGATAAGAACATTCGGTAAGCTAATTTCAAAATGATGACTCCTATAAATTCTTATAATTTATTATTTAGCACTTTGGTTTTTAATCATTAAGTACGTGAAGACTTTGTAGGTCAAACCTGTATTAATGAAGACAGTAATCTATTTTTCAAACTCTCAACTATCACCTATCTTTCAGATTGTAAATTAGCAGAAATATCTTCAAACATTTGTAAGTTGGGAGGGTAGGTAAGCGAGAAAATTTGGGAGGACCCGCGGAGCTTTTTAAGCAAATGAATCATGATACTTTTGCTCATTTAAGGTCTGGCTTTTCTGGCACTCTCAGAAGGATAAATTGCAGGTATTATGGGAAGTAAAGCAACAGAGGCCCTTATGGTGAAAGTCAGCACTGTCACTTTACAGTGAGAGGGACAGGGGAAAATTTAAAATTATGCAAACATAACTGAGTGAAGTTTTCATTAGATTGTTGCATTAGGACAATTGGGGTCATTAAGGAGAACTTTCTCTGCCTATTCACACTTTGCCAAAGCTAAAATATTAATCAAATGAATTTTTTACATGGTACAGACAATGCATTAAAATGGAGCTTTTGCTGTTACTCATGTATGTTACTAATGAGGAAAATGCCTGATTTTTCTTTTTTAAAACAGGTTTAGGGACTCTGGGGAATGCCGCGTGCCAGACCTGGCCTCTGACCAACTGAACTTATTATTCTGATTCTTGACATGATGTCACTGCTATTTGGGCTACACAAACTTTTTACTTCATACAGCACATCTGATAGTTTTCGAGATTAACTTTCTCCTGGCTTCCAATCTCTTGGGTGGTTTTGCTAGGGCCTACTTCACAGCTTTCCACATTCAAAGCAGAATTGGGACTTGCAGTTTAAAAGGTCCAACAGATTTCTCTAGGACTGTAGCTCTTAAAAATTTGGCTCTTTACATTCTTAAAAATGATTAAGGACTCCAAAGATCTTTGGTTTACATGGATTGCATCTATCAATATTTGTTGCTGTCATGTCTGACTATTTGTGACCCCATGGATCATAACACACCACACACACCCTGTTCTTTCACTGCCTCCTGGACTTTGCCCAAATTCATGCTCACTGAACCGAAGACACTATTTAACCATCCCATTCTCTGTTGTCCCCTTCTCCTTTTGCCTTCTATCTTTCCCAATATCAGGATATTTTCGAAGGAGTCCTCCCTTCCCACTGGGTGGACAAAGTATTTGAGTGTAAGACCCTCCAAAAGACATTCAGGGTTGATCTCCTTTAAGATTGACTGATTGGATCTCTTTGCAGTCCAAGGGACTCTCAAGATTGTCTTCTCCAACACCACAATTTGAAAGCATCAATTCTTCGGCGCTCAAGCTTCCTTATGGTCCAACTCTCAGAGCCATACATTTCCACTGGGAAACAATATTTGCTGTATTAGAAATTAAAACTGAAAAAAATATTTATTTAATTGGAAGGGACTTGGGGTCACTGCCATGCTTCTCCAAAAACTTGAGTCCTGAACAAAATGGCATTCTTCTTCTTCTTTACTTCCTCTTTTACCACTTCAAGTGTTCGTAAAGGTAAAGGTTTCCCTTGCACATACGTGCTAGTCATTTCTGGATCTAGGGGGAAGTGCTTATCTCCGTTACAAAGCCAAAGAGCCAGCGCTGTCCGAAGACGTCTCCATGGTCACGTGGCCAGCATGACTAAATGTTGAAGGCACACGGAACACTGTTACCTTCCTTCCAAAGTGGTCCCTATTTTTCTACTTGCATTTTTACCTGCTTTCGAACTGCCAGGTTGGCAGAAGCTGGGACAAGTAATAGGAGCTCACTCAATTACGTGGCACTAGGGATTCGAACTGCCAAACTGCTGATCTTTTCTGATCAACAATCTCAGCGTCTTAGCCACTGAGCCACCGCATCCCTTCAAGTGTCAGAGGAGATTACAAAGTTTTGGTTCTTGTCTATCTAATATTGGGGCTTGAAAATCAGAATAGCTCTGATTTTGCTCCTATATTGTGACTGTGTTGCTCTCAGCCTCATGCTGTAGGATGAACGGCTAACGTCACAGCTGGCTACAGCATGGTGAATCTGCTGAACAGTTTACAAAAAAGTTATGTTTTAATTGTGGGATATGAATTGTCCTGAAAATTTTGAGACCACCATGATTTATAGCTTGACCAAAGAAAAAAGAAAAAAAGGAAAGCGGAAAAAAAATACTATTAAGTTTCTGCATGAGGTTTTGCCATTTTCACTTTTACATACCTATCATTCCCCATTGTTTCTCCTCTCTGATTGATGGTGGGCCTTCCTCATGCTCCCATTATGAGTTTTATAATTATCACTGGTAATAGAGAAGCTTCTTCAGTCTCCTATTCAGAGAGATTGCCCAAATTATTCATTGCAGACCTTTGGTATATGGGAGTATGAAAAAACAAGAATTTATTTCCCGTCTCAGGCACATGCTAGATAAGAAGATGTATTTATTTCCCCATGTTCCAAAAAGAATTCAGGCTGGAAAAATAAATATCACTTAGGCTGTCAACATCTACAACTTTATAGTTATGGAGGTAGAGTGCTTTTACCGCATTAAGTCCAGGAAACCCCAAAACCTCGCTTCTGAGAAGGAGATGACCAAGTGAAGAGGGGCAGAAATACATCATGAGTATATCCTTACTCAGCTAAATCCTCCCATGGTTCTTAGAATAGAGTAGAATTGAAAGAAACCTTGGAGGCCTTCTAGTCCAACCCCCTGTTCAAATAAGAGAGCCTATTAGAGCTGTGGTGGCACAGTGGTTAGAATTCAGAATTGCAGACTACACTGCTGGCTGCAGTTTGGCAGTTCGATTCTCACCGGCTCTAGGTTGACTTAGCCTTCTATCCTTTCAAAATTAGTAAAATGAGGACCCAGATTGTTGCAGGCTGACTCTGCAAACCACATAGAGGGCTGTAAAGCATTATGAAGCGATATGTGCTATTGCTATACCATTTCAGACCTGTGGCTGTCCAGTCTCTTTTTAAAAACCTCCGGTGATGAAGAGCCCATAATGTTTGATGGAAAACTGTTCCATGGGTTAATTGTTCTCACTGTTTGGAAGTTTCTCTTTAGTTCCAGGTGCTTCTCTCCTTGATTAGTTTCCATCCATTGTACTTGGGCCTTGACCAAGCAAGTTCCAACAACACTATTTTTACTTCAACCTATACATTATGCTTACTTGAAAAACCAATATGAAATTCGAAATGTCCTCAACCTTTGGCTCTTGTAAAAGCCCACTGAATATATCATCTGGGTTTCGCCTGATTACACTTAATTAGGAAACATAATTATGCTTCCAGTGTCACTTTCCCACTAGGAGGACAGTGGACAGCAGGAATACCAGGATGGTATCAAAGGCACTAGACAGAAACAATCACGTAAAGACTAATACGAACAATTTTAAACAAGCAAATCAAACAATGAGAGAAAAGGAAGGTGTGGAAGAGATGGGGACACTGTTACCATAATTGACTGAATATTATTTCATAAGAAGGTGGTTTATAAAAGGATCACTATTTATTTATTTAGGTTGATGTGTGGTTGGAAACATATCTTCATGTTCTCACAGACTACCACTGATTTTTTAAGTAGGTGATATCAAGAACTAAACTTGAGACTAGTTCTTAAAGAGTTGGATTGACTATCTCTATAGCTTTCCAGGCAGTATTTATGACTGTGAAGATGTGAAAGAATGTGGTCTGGAGTCACAGGAGGGAGATAACAGAGCTTTGTATGTCTGATGGGAAGGTAGAGAGGTATTCTGCCTTGAGGAGGGGATTGGATTAGAAGACCTCCTTTCAGTCCTGTTTTATAAGCAAAGTAGGATCTTCCCTAGCAATTCACAGAGGATACCTATGGTAATTGCTGATAATTTGTTTAATCTGGCAAGATTCTGTCTAATGGAAATTAACTTAGGCTCATTTATTAGAGACGATCCTTTTTTATATTTTTATATCCATATATTTATTCAAATACATTTCACCAATCCTTTTTCCTGTTTAATTTTCACCATTTCAAATCTATGTTTGGTAGACTGTATTGAATTTTAGAGACAAACTGGGTACTAAAGCCAAGATTTGACATTGTACAATTGCCAAGATTTCAATAACCTAGAATAAATCTGGTTAAAGTCAACCCTGGAGTTCTATTTTTATTTTATTTTTAGTTGTAAGGAACTGCTCAAGGATTGACAGGTGAAGGAGAAGAAAGTCAGAAAGTAACAAAATGTTGTAACTGACACTGACTGCTTAATTGTCTGCAATATCTCAGATGCCTTAAAAGTATATCTTCAAGTTATTTGTATATTTAACAATAAAGTATCTCCAACTTTTTCTTTCTTTCTCTTTTCTTTTTATTTCCAAGTGCTAGTAATGTCTTGACTTTGTCATTAAAACCAATTCCTTAATAACAAAACATCCTGAAAAGTAACCCCAGGATCATCTGCTGATTACAGCTCTGTAATGTTTTAATGACTCTGCCTTTTTTCTTCTGAAAAGACAGTATAATAATTGTAATCATTTTGTTTCTCAAGTGTTTCTCCCTTGACGTGGAGTTTCTTAATGAAAACCGTTCCCAGGGTGTGTTTTCTCTATGACCTTTTATTGCCAAAGCAACAGGGGGAGACAAAGAAATTTAAATGACAAAATAAATACGCCGTGGCAATTTTGAATGCTTTTCAATTAACAATCATAAATAATGTTTATTACAAGAGCATTAACAGCCCCCTGTGACTGTAAGACACACAAGCCTTTACAGTTACAGAGAAAACTTTTTTTCAGTTACTGAGTTGTTATTGAGACACAGTTAGGGGTAGCAGAGCTCAAATAACGTGTGTGTGTGTGTGTGTGTGTGTGTGTTTGTGTGTGTGCACTGTCACCCGTATTCTCTTCTCTTTCTAACAAATATGAAGCCAAATAAAAAAAAAAATTAGAGTATAAGGCATAACAATTTAAAAGTCCATGCTTATAGCTTGGGAAGAAATTAAAATGTTTTCTTTCTGTGATCACACATACGAACAGGAGGTACCTAATATTTTGAAGATCATTGTTTGAAACACATTTATTTTCATGAACTTTTTAAAAGGGAATGTTATGATGTGGATTTTTTTTAAAAAAATAATATAACTAGAATGGGGGGCAAATCACATTCAAGCATACGTATGATGTGAATTCTAGGAAAAGTTTACCCTTGAAATGGGGGAGGGGAGATTCTCCCAGGGTCTGACAATGTCAAATGACTTCCCCACTTCTTGGAAGGAAGTACACCAAAGGTGGCATCCAGCAGGTTCTGATCAGTTCTGGAGAACCAGTAGTGGAAATTTGGAGTAGTTCAGAGAACCAGCAAATACCCCTGCTGTTTCCTATCCGAAACACCCTTTTATGTAATTCTGTTAGGATAGCAGTTAGACTCCTTACTCTCAATGTAGAGACAGAGGTGATATTCAGCAGGTTCTGACCAGTTCTGGAGAACCGTTAGTGGAAATTTTGAGAACTTCAGAGAACCGACAAATTCCACCTCTGGCTGGTCCCACATGCATCTATTCTCTGCTTCCTGAGTCCCAGCTGATTGGCTGGGTCTTATTTTGTTATCCTGCACAGGAGAACAGAGCTGGAAAGCAGGTTAGTGGGATTGGGAGGGAATGGAGATTTTGCAGGAACCTTCCCCTGCCACGCCCACCAAGCTACGCCCATAGACCTGGTAGTAAAAATTTTTTTGAAATCCACTGCTGAAGTACGCAATTAATGTCTACACAGCTTCAATTTGGTTACTTATTTATTTAATTTCTAGGCTGTCCCAAAGCAAATATCTTGAGAATAATATGAAGCGTATCGTTGGACTAGAGAGTATGATCCCTCAGGATGTTGTGACCTTCTTTATTTAAATGGTTTTAAAATTCAATGGAAATCAGGCAAACTTACGGAAAGTTAAGGCTCTCAACTCACTGTGAGCCTTGATAGTAATATTATCTCCAAGATCAGAGAAAATGCACCAGAGAATTTCCTCAACTGAATGGGAGCAGTAAAGATTGCTTTTGTTTTGCTGATACTTCAGTGGCTGCTTCCATCAAGGGACGCTAGGAACTTTCTTTTTATTTTCATTTCTTTCTCTCTTTGAATCCTAGAGAGTTATATTTGATCCAGTATATAATCATTCATCAGTAGTGTCCTCCTGTCTCCTAGACTAGAATGTAATACTATCAACACTCATATTTCTCCATTCCTTTTTTATTGGAGCCAGGTGAAACTATGAAACTCACAAAAAGGGACTAGGTAGGAGTTAACACATTGAAACTGAATGAAAGAATTGAGAGATTCATCTGTCTGGATAAGGTTGCCAATGCAGATTCATTGAAGGAATAATAGGGATATTATCAGAAGTACAACTGAATGTGCTGGATTCTTTTTAAGCAGTTTAAACTAATAAAGACAGCAGTGACCAAAGATAGCCTTCAGTTATCCATGCTTTAAGTCACTTCCGATTGAGATTTTTTCAATGCATACTGCATAAGATTATTTAAAAAAAAAAAACTCGTTCATTGGTGCAGAATATGGACGCTGAGATTTATAAAATTTGGGACCTTTTCTATCAATGGTTAGATAATAAAATACAATAATAGAATATCTAGAATTTTAGAAAATAATGAATATATAAAGATGTATTTCTTTTTTGTTGTTGTTATATCTATAAAATGTTTTTAGGATAGATTTGGGAGGATTATATGAATTGTTACAAAATAAACTAAGTAAATTATAGTTATCTCGCAAAGTATGAATGAACAAAATTATAGTCAAATGATTGCTTAATAGTGACACTAGGGTATTCAATTTTTGATTGATAATATGAGTTATGATGCAATGTAACTGTAATTGAGACTATGAAATGGATGCACAAAAAATTTGTAAACCAACCGACACACTGCTTGTACACCTATGAAAGAAAGTTGGATGTTTTTATGTTTTGTTTGTTTTTGTTTGTCTTTAAAAACCAATAAAACTTGTTTTTTTTTAAAAAAAGTTACATCTTTATTGCTACATGGCTATTTATAAGAATCTAACCAGACTGAATGCATTCCCTTGGGAACTGCCACATAAATGTTTCAGAGGTTCTGGGGGAGGTAAGATCTAGGTCAGGGGTGTCAAACTCGCATCCTCACAGTGTCATCACATGATGTATTGTGGCTTTTTCCCCTTTGCTAAATCAGGTGTGGGCATGGCCAGCCTGTGATGCATCCGGGCTGCGGGACCCCTGATCTAGGTCCTTTCCTGTTGTGCAAGAATTCTAGGCTTACCACCCTCTTCATACCGCCTCCCACTGTATCTGGAGATTACATTAACCCAATTCAAGAAACAGTTACTTTATAAAATACAGGTAATCCTTGACTTACAACAGTTCATTTAGTGGCTATTCAAAGTTACAACAGCACTGGAAAAAAGTAACTTATGGCCATTTTTTGCACTTATGACCATTGCAGCATCCCCACGACCACATGATCAAGATTTAAATATTTGGCAACTGGCTCTTATTTATGACCATTGCAGTGTCCCAGGGTCATGTGATCCCATTTTGGGACTTTCTCAAAGTCAGTGGGGAAGCTGGATTCAGTTAACAACCGTGTTACTAATTTAACAACTGCAGTGATTCACTTAACAAACATGGCAGGAAAAGTCGTAAAATGGGGCAAAACTCACTTAACAAATTTGTCACTTAGCATTTTGGGCTTAATTGTGATCATAGGTTGAGGACTACTTGTACTCTATCATTAGGAGCTACATTATATTTATTTTTGCCCTAATATTGTCCTTAAAGACTCAAGTTCTGTTGCATTTATTACGGTATTAAACATAATTCCCAGAGAGTCAGTCTTTTCAGCAGAAGACATCTGGATATGAAATACTGTCATTATGTAGGACTTTGAAATAGCAATAGCAATAGCGCTTAGATACCACTTCACAGTGCTTTACGACCTCTCTAAGCAGTTTACAGAGTCAGCATATTGGCCCTAACAACCTGGGTTCTCATTTTACAGACTTCGGAAGAATGGAAGGCTGAGTCAACCTTGAGCTAGTTAGGATCAAACAGCTGCCAGTCAGTGGCATACTGCATTTTAACCACTATGCCACCACAACTCTTGAGATGTTAACAATAGTATTATCGTTAGCAGTATCCTGCCCTTCCACTATTAAGGGCTTTTAAGTAACCAACAATCCAATACATTTTTTAAAAAAATCAGTATTTTGAACTACTACCTAATAACAATAAATCTGAACATGCAGGAAGGTGTTAAATGCAGATGGATATCAGCAAAAGTTCTTTGGAGAACTGAGCATCAAATGAATATTTTTTAAGGAAGATAATCCAAACCAGGAGTTTAATACTGTAAAGGGAAAGATTGGCTGTTAAACACCTCCAATCTAACCTTAACACTTGGGAACAATCCAAGATAGATCCTGAATGATGACCTCAAAACAAGCGTAGGTATCAAGAGAATAATGCTCAGAGGGAGATTCACAAGACAATAAATGGAATGTAAGACTGAATAGAATATCAGACGATAAAACATACAATATTTTAAAGCAAGCTTTGTAAGAGGAAGGCATAAATAGATAGCCAAAGTGATGTAGTATTAAAGAAACTGGACTGGAAAGACCAAGAGAACATGCTTATCCTCAACAGTGGAAATTCACTTGATGATTTTCACCCTATAGCCTTTCTCAGCTCAATCTTCCTTCCTTCCTTCCTTCCTTCCTTCCTTCCTTCCTTCCTTCCTTCCTTCCTTCCTTCCTTCCTTCCTTATTTTGATTTGTCAATCACTTACAAGAATAATAGACATAAGAATAAACATAAGTATGAATCCAGGAAATAGGTACAAATAAACGGGGACAATAGGAGAGGGACAGTAGGTACGATTGTGTGCTTATGCATGCTCCTTACAGATCTCTTAGGAATGGGGTGAGGTCAATAGTGGATAGTTTGAGGTTAAAGGAGTGGGGCTTTGAGGATGTCAGGTTGTGCATTCCAGGCATTGACCACTCTGTTGCTGAAGTCATACTTTCTGCAATCAAGTTTGGAGCGGTTTACATTGAGTTTGTATCCGTTGTGCGCTCTTGTATTGTTGAGGCTGAAGCTGAGGTAGTCCAACCATAGGTGGCATAGTTCTAGGTTTTCCAAGCCCAAAATCTCAAGTCTGGTGGTGTAGGGTATTCTGTTGCGAGCAGAGGAATGTAGAACGTTTCTCATGAAATATTTCTGGGCTCGCTCAATTGTATTAATGTCCAATATACAGTGCGGATTCCAGACAGTATTCCCTGAGGAGAAGCTTTGTAAGATTAGATTTACAACTCTTCAAGCCTTTTTGGCAATGCTGTTGCAGTGAGCTCTGGCGCTTAGGTGGTTCGATATGAGTACTCCAAGATCTTTGACATCTTTTTGTCAAAATTTTGACAAAGATTTCAAATTTGTATTTGTGTGTTGCTGAACTCCCTTCAGAGATTCCCATATAAACTGACTCAAGCTCCTGGGAAAAAGATAGAAGGAATAAAGAACACACATAGACACAAAAACAAAAACTCCCTCCTCCTTCCTTTACATTGTTTGAAAGATACAAGATGACCTTGCTTAATTTTTAAAAAAATATATTCCTTCTGAATGTGGCAGAATATTACGATTGCCTGTCAATGCAAAGGAGGGAGAAGAGAGTTAGAACATGAGTTCTCAAACATGAGAGCAGCTTTTATATAAAAAAAATAACAATATACATACATATCTGTTAAATCCAAGAGTCTGAGCCAGATAAAACAATCCTTCTGTTCTAGCTACTCTCTCTCATTCTGATTAAATAGCCTAAATAATAGTGTTGCAGAGGAAAGCTCTCCAAGATGAAATATGTCATTCTGAAAAGGCTTTTGAAATACTACTTGTTCAGATAGATGCCCCCCCTACTTTCTTATAAAAGAGGAGGCGGGGATTTAAAATATACTCGGCGGGGATTTAAAATATACTCGGCGGGGATTTAAAATATACTCGGAGAGTATATGCGTTCTGTGCATTGTTGCTTGAAACCAAACTTTAAGGCAATGTTGTAAGAATACATCTGCACTTTCTTTTCTCAGAATACTTGACCCTGGGTTAAAGTAGTTATAGATTGGTTGAGTAGATTTTTTCCCCCCTTGAAAAAGTATTTACATTGTTCAGTCAACTTTTTGGAGGAAAAAAAAAAAATATCATCCAGCACAATTGTTGTCATTCCTTTTTTGTCCTTCCTTTCTTCTGGTTTACTCACAAGGTGAACTCCATGAAACGATGAAAGGCAGACTTAAATATGAGACTGTAGTACTCTCAATAAATAAGTTGCAGTAACACTGGTTGCAGTAACACAAAGATACATTTTCCCTGCATATTTTACTCCGCTAGTCATTGCTGGCTATAGGGAGCTTTGTTCATCTCTATTTCAAGGGCATTAAGTCAGCACTGTCTGAAGATATTTCTATGGTCATGTGGCCAGCATGATGTCATGTAGCGCTGTTACCTTCCCACCAAAATGGTACCTATTTATCTACTTGCATTTGTATGCTTTTGAACTGCTAGATTGGCAGGAGCTGGGGTGAGGGCAGGAGTTCACCCTGTCCCTTGGAGCTTGAGTCTCGAACCTGGACTTCCAGTTTTACAGTCAACAAGCCCATTGAGCCACTGTGCGGCTCCCAGTACAAATATTCATACATAAATTCTAATTGTTTTCAGGATATATGTAGTTATGATCTTCCCTGAATATCTTCAAAATCTTCAAGCCACAAAAAGTATTGCCTAAAGACTTAAAATGGATAAACAGAGTCTTTCACGAGCATAACCTCGTAACAAATGATGAAATATTAATTAACTATTAGGGAGACATCATTTAGCTCATTGGTTGCCAACCAGTGGGCCGGGGACCACTGGTGGTCCATGCGAAAATTTTGGTGGTCCACAGAGAAATGTCACCCCTAAAGGAATTAATCCAGGCTGTGCAGGAACACAAGGCTGTGCCGCCCACATGGCCCATGGGAACACAAGGCTTGCGTCACTTGCATTGCGAACAACACAAGGGAGTGAAGGGGGGAGGGGGGAACTTGCCCCATTCACCCGATGCACCTCTCCTGGTCACCAGGCTGCTTCTTTCCGCTTCTTTCTTTTGGCTGCACGCAAGGAAAGCAGCAAAAATCTTTCTTTCTCTCCCCCAAACTCCACCACAAATGAGTCTTTGGGACCCTACAAGGCATCCTTCTCCAAGAGGCTGTACCGGCGTGACAAGTCTCACAAAGACTCATTTCTGGTGGAGTTTGGGGGAGAGAAAGAAAGACTTCTGCTGCTTCTGCTGCTTTCCTTGCACCAAGCCAAAAGTCTCTCTTTCTCTCTCTCTCTCTCGCCCCCCCGAGAATGGAGCTGGAGACAGTATCCTGTGATCCCAAATAAAGAATGATCAATTGGTAGGAAAACAGGATAGGTAATTTTCCTGCAGACTTTTTTGGGGATTTTCCCAGCGTCTCTGGTCCGCAGGATTTAAAATTATGAGTTTGGTGGTTCCTGAGGTCCAAAAGGTTGGCAACCCCTGATTTAGCCAATATGTATCATTGAGAAGCCACTTTGTATGTTTCCAGTCTGCAATTGTTCAAGCGGAAATATTTTATGGATTGTCTGGATCATTTCTTATGTTTTATTTGTAGGCTGCAATATCATATCTGAGAAACTTTGCAGTTTTCTTGGTGACTTAACATAGGTTGGCTTGGTTAGGGGTAAAGGGTTAAGGTCAATGTTACTGTTTTTCTCTTCACCGATGTTCCACACATGGGAAACAGAGATATTAAGAAAGAAATTATTGGGACCTCTGGAAAAATCTCAATAATTCCCACCAAAGATGAGATTGATACATTTTATGAAACCATGGTTTACATTTAGGCTGAGAGAGAGGGATTCCATCCCTAAAACCATGGACTAAACTCTCTGGCTGAGTGGAGATTTGAACCTGGATTTTTTTCTCCACTTTACCTACTTATTTCACTCTGACCAGCACATCGCTACAAACAGTCCACGTTCTGATTAAACACACTAAAAATCTCATTCGCAAAAACATTGGACTTTGTGCTTTAAAAATAACTCTTGTACAGCAAGAAAGAGATAGCAACTCTTCCTTTTTTTCCAATGGGTGTGTGTGATTTTTTTCCCCACCCGCACTTTAGGAAACAAGGTCGCCTTAAGACCAATGAAATGTTCATTAGCCTTACAAGGCAGATACATATTAATAAATTTAATTCCCTTGTGCACCGTGTCCCAATGATCATTGGACTTTAAAGCAACAACAACCACCTGTGGTCAACAACCTAGCTTGGATGTTCCTTATTCTCCAAATATGAGAAAAAAGAATGAAATTACTGCGTTTTTTTAACTTTCACATACAGTAATATCCCCCATATTTTTATCCTCATTGATCTTACAAGTTACAAATGAAATATATAAGGTGACATAATGGTAGGTTTGTTTTTCAGTGACTGTTCTCATGCTTTCAATTAATAATCAAAACAAAGAAATCTTTACTCCAGCATACAAAGCATCTGTAGAATTATCCAGCTCTGGTAAGGGGGATGTTTGTGTAAAAACATAAATCCCAAGAGAGAGTCCACTGCACAGATGCTCTCTCCAATCCACACTGATGCCATCTCTGGTGTCAAATAAAAATGTACAGCACAACAGAGAGATGAGACCAAAACTGTCAGCACCAATTGGGATTGTACAAATCCTATTAGGAAAATGGATGCACCAAGATTCAATTTTTGGATTCCAAAGAGGCTCAAACTGTTGACCTTGTGAAGTCTTCCTAGGACAACATAGCAAAAGTCCGTAGGTTTGTGCAGATTTTTTTTTAAAGAAAAAAAAAACCCTCTTTGTTTCCCCCTTCCCCCTATATGCACAAACACACACACACACACACACAAACACACACAAACTCTGCAATGTACAAAATTGAAAATAAATAATCCTGAAAACTAACTTTCTTTCATCTGCGCACGAGTGTAGCTTAAAATCATCTAGAAGTTCAATTACATACAGTATTTTTCCAGTTAATTATTTAAAGTAATAAGTTTTATTTTTTTAATTTGGTGAGCCACCCCAAATTAAATACACTATCCATATAAGGTTAAATATGTATTATATAACCAGCTTCAGCAGGCATTTGTTCTGTAATATGCTCATTTGGCAATTTTTTCAGGTTTGGACTTATACTTTGAGAATGGTGTTAACCAATTAGAATATCTTTAGAGGAGGGCTAAAGGAATCAGGAAAGGTCTAGATTAAAGGCAAACAGAGTTGAGGACTGCTAGGTCTTGTGCAATTTTATATAGATTTCACTACTAACTGATATAAAATCAAAGGAATACAATAAAAGTAAATGTAAATAAGTAGGTGAATGTGATGCCAACCTATTGTATGATCTATATAGAAAGATGATTAAGATATGCAAGAACAAAGCTACATTAGAATTACTGGTGGATTTGAAAATAACTTTCTTGCATTCTTGAACGGTTACATGAACTGGGCATGGCTAATCGAGTGAAGAGAATGACCAGGGGAGACATGATAGAAGTCTTCCAATATTTGAGGGGCTGACACAGAGAAGAGAGGGTCAACCTTTTTTCCAAAGCATCTGAAGGCCAGAAAAGGAATAATGGATGGAAACTGAACAAGGAGAGATTCAACCTGGAAATAAGGATAAATTTTCTGACAGAGAGAACAATCAATCAATGGAACAACTTGCTGTTAGAAGCTGTGGAAGCTTCACTGGAGGCTTTCAAGAAGAGACTGGATTGCATTGGATTTGTCAGAAATGGTGTAGGATATCCTGCTTGGGAGGGTTGTACTGGATGAGCTACAAAGTCCCTTCCAACTGTTTTTCTTTAGCCCATAAAGATAACATTAAACAAACATTTATCTTGTTATTGCCAAATGTTCTTTGCCAATATTAAGGTATGGCACAGGGCATGTTCAATATTTATTTATTTAATTGGATTTCTAGGACTGTCCATATTATAAATGTGGCTCTGGGGGACTGGTGAAAATTTTTAAAAAATGCTTTGCGTTCTCTCCACTTAATACAACATAGCCCTGAAAATATACTCCAGTTGTTGCTGGTTCACCCATGTTCTTTTTGAATGCATTAACTGGAAAAAAAAAGTGTGGGTAGGAATATACAAACTCCCCCAGAGAGCGCTGGGTAATTTGTAACACCCTTTGGATAGATTTGTGCTGCTATGAAAGCAAGGTGCCAGAATGCTCCCCCTTTTCTAATTTTACTTCAAATGTGCACTTCCAAATAGCGCTTATTTATATATGCTGAATCTTGTTACATACATTATGTGCACAAATGTGCTTCTGCTCAATTCATTAGCCATGGCAATACAATCAGGTGATAATCAAGGACCTTTGCCGAACCCACCAATGCATTAAAGATCTCACGTACAGAATGCAAACATCTGTGGGCATCATTAAACCATTTCTATAGACTACATGCCAAGACCTGACCCAGCAACCAGCTCTACCCTTAAATTTGTATGGCCTCAGCAAAAGAGCTGAAAGGCTAAGGTATTAATTCACAAGACCACAAGCTCAATTTAAGATTTAATTTGAGATAACTAAGAGCAACTGAAAAGTGTATTCAAAGTTATAAGTGCAGAAGAAAAGAGCTTCCCCTGTTTTTCAACTTAAATATAAATCCAATATTTCTTTAACAGATTAATTTATCAATTGACAAACTAGGTCTAAGGGTTCCGAACGCTATTTTTACTCACTATCCAGCGTTACCAAGCTTCCATTTAACAGCACCTTTTTATTTATTTATTTTTAATCTTCATTTATTAAAGTCTTATCCTTAGAGGTTGACCATAGTTTGATTATGCAAGGAGTTGGGGTGAGTAGAGGAGAATATTTCAGTTTACAAGAAATTCCCACTGAGTAATGTGAAATCTTCATATTTATTGTAACTTAAATGAACTAAGGGTATAACTCTTTAACACTGGCTTCAGAGTGGAGGCAAATGTTAAATGAAACAGAATTTTGAGAACTATCTATATCTATAGTATATCTATATCTGTATCTATGTATACATTTATAAAGTAAGAACAATTGTTCTTACTTTACAAACATATTAGCTCAATAGCTAGCTATAAAACTAGTGGTCAGGCTTAGTTTTTGGGGGGAGGAACATAAGGAAAGAGCTAATAGTACTGCAACACGGCATCAGATTTGGTAACAGAGATAATTAAATGACTTGTGAACTGAATATATAGTTTTGTCTTTCTGAAGGTCCACCATCATATGTCGTTAATAAAACTAAGTATCAGCTTGCTTCAAGGATAACATGGTTCTACAACTCCAGGAATTTCTAGCCAACATCCATTCAATCTGATACAGTTTTGGTATAGCTATGAGACACAACTAATTGTATGATTTAAGCCTATTCAGGACAGTGTTGACTAGACCTCTTGATGTTATCTGATTCCAAACAATTATTGCATTGCCATGAATTATTTGAATATGGACCAGAAGGATGAAAGGAATAAGACTGACTGCTGAAAACTTTTGTAAATACCCTGGCAATTCACCATCTTTTCCAAAGAAACCACAGATCAAGAAATGATAAACAGTACGAGGGTGTTCTGGAAGGTGAGAGAGAGTTTGAGGAAAGAAAATCCCTTTCCCTCTTTTACCTCTGAGGAAGACGCCCTGCTCTTGGGAAGAAATCTCAGTTGCAAGTGTTGCATAAATATGTGCCCATATTTTGACAATAATGCAGGTCTGATTTATTTACATCTTGTACGAAATCCACACCTCTCAAATGCAACATATGCTCAGTCACCAATTAAGATGGCAGATATGAAGCATTATAGATTGATTGTTATAAAACCATGAGAGAGAATAGCATGCATCTTTTTCTCTTAATGATGAAAGTTATTATATGAAACTTCTAACAAATTAAGTATTTCTGATATGTTTTCAGGGCAATGAACAGATTACACTCTACTAATATGTGCCGTCTTAGTCATATATTACATTGCAGAACCATGTAATAAACACATTTATCATCCCTCTTTGGCCTGATCATTGCCTCTTGCCCTCTGCTATGTAATTTATCTCCAAGGGACTCATTTACTCAACTGTATTCCAGCTCCCAACTTCCTTCCAAGTGCATTCAGTCAATTTGCTACATCAGCCTTCTTCTCTTTACTGGTGGAAGATATATTACCAAGCATTGTATCACTCCAGATTTTTAAAAGGTCCAATGTCTTTTACTCTGGGTCTTCAGTCGTGCTGAACAGTTTACATTGTGTATGTGGTATACAAAGAAGAGTTTAAACAATTCTTTCACATTATAAAATACATTTTTAGAAAATGGTCTGGTGGGTTTTGTAGGATTTGGTTCTCGTGCATGCTTAGGATTGCCTTGCAATTTAGTTAGGGTAGGGAGAGGGTATCCAGTGATTAAAATCCTAGCAAGCTAGGCCCATCTCAGCAGGTGACAATACCTGGCCATCCTTATCAGACTCAGTATCAACTCGTAAAATAGTTCTATGATCTTTTTAGAGTTATTGTTACAGTTTGACGGCAGCTGGTGCAGACGGCAGGAGATTCAAACAGTGAGGAAAGAAAGGGGAACAGTCAGGGAATCTGGAGAGGACTTGGACGAGGGTCCTGCGTCCAATGCAGGGATGGGGCCAGGACCATCTGTGAGTGGGGTGTTGCCTTCAGAGTCTGGCAGCAGCAAAGCAGAGGACCGAGAAGGCGAGAGCAGCTGAAACAGAAGGGGCGACTCGTGAGTAAGGCTGGGAGGTGATTGCTCCTCCCATAAGGGTAAACGTCAGACCTCAATGATGAACTCTTTGCAGGAAGCAAAGTAGTTCTATAGAGTCTGAGTCCTCCTTGAAGCTCTGTGTTTTCTGGTCGGTTTTTTCTGTACTTCAGTTGGTTTCTGTTATAATTAATTTGGATACTTCTGTTTTTTGGGCAGCATTCCCCAGCACTGAAAAGCATGTGCTTATCTTGTGGAGCTGTTTAAGATTAGTTTTGGCTGGGAATGAAAGCAATTCCCAGCATTGCAATAAAATAATTTTTGCTTTTAAAACAAGTTTGTGTTTAATTATGTTTGATGAAGCCTGGGTCAGAACCGAAGGGAGGGGAGAAAAGAGTTTGAAAGAACAGTGCGGCAGCTTGGAAATCAAAAGTACATTCCATAAAGAGTTGTTCAGAGATAGTAACTAGGTGACTGAAGTTTCTGCCATGCAAATATCTAACTGGAGAACATGATTGATGACTCTTGGCTATAGATGTGTCTAATTGGAGAATATGAATTATGATACACCCAAGGGGTGGGGGAAAACCAAGATCAAGAGTGAAAACGAATGTGCCTCAGAGTCAGCTACACCCAGGCAGTGCTGGACATGTTAACTTCCAATAAATACTTTTGCAGTTTTGGAAGCTCGAGACTCATGATTTAATTGGGAAAACTGCCGGAATCCTGACACTCAGAAGCGAAGCACAATTGCATCTAGTTATCACTTGGATGGGAACTACCAGATTATCTCAGGGCTGTAATTTAGACAGGAAAGCTGAAAGAAAAAAAATTCCAAGATGGAACAAAGGACTAAGTTATTTCCACCATTATCACCAGTTGCCCTACAAGTGTTTTTCCTTTTGAACAGTACCGTATTCATTGTATTTCTCTTCACATGATTTGTAAATCCCTATGGGATGCTAGCTGTCCTGAAAGACAGCATAAAACGAGAAATGAACCAAACTATAGGCAGTCCTTGATTTGCAAGCATTCACTAGCAACCATTCAAAGTTAATAACAGCACTTTAAAAAAAACTGGTGCTTGTACTTATGACCATTGTAGCATCATGATCACAATCATTGCAGTCACATGATCAAAACCAGAAATTATTTATCACAGTTGCATGATCCCAGGATCATGTCTTCACCATTTGCGACCTTCCCAGCTGGCTTGAAATGGGATGCTACATTGATGTTATTATTACACTCATTTAGCATCTGCAACTGAGCTGGGAAGGGGAAGAAGAAACAGAGAATGTACTTAAACCCCAATATGCTTTATGATTACCCAATAAAGAGCTACAAATTGTGTTAAGTTCTGTGCATGGGTGCAAGAAATGGAGACGAGGCAGTGAACAGTGAACTTCAACTCTTTATTAATCATTCTGAACAGAGAAAAACCCTAGGGCAGCAGCAGCCCTTTTATAGGGTAGGCTGCTGACCTATTAGCCAATGAGAAACATGGAAGTGTTAAACCCTTAAACCAATGAGAGTTGGCCCGTTAACAGCCAATCAGATTCCCCAGAACAGACCAATCCGATGTAGCTATTATCAGCCAATCAGAAGTGCAGGATTAGAACCCTGCTTTTCCTTAAGGTTTGTTAAAACTTTATTAAGCGCCTTTATTAGTTCAAGTTGAACTTCCTCTCACTCAACGTAGCTTGTTCCCTTTCTGCTCTCCTAGACTTCCTTTGCACACCCAGATGCTCAAAGTTGTAAAGACTGGGCAGGCCAACACCATGCTAGGTTAAAACATTTTCTTTTTGGCCCATTCGTCATACAGCTTGTCTTGCTGCTGCTGCAGAAACCTTTCACCCCTATCTTACTTTGAAGGTATACCCCAAGAGAAGACATCAGAGATGAAAAATGATAAAGTCATGCAATTCTTTCAAGGTTAGCACACCTTTAAGCCCAGCACTTGCCCACTCCCAAGAGTGCCATGGTTTCTCCCCCTCCTTCTCAACACACACACATAGAAAAATTCAACACACACGCAATCGCAGAGTCAAGAAATGAATGCTAGTCTTAAAGAAGGACCTCAGCAGGAAGTACTTGTTGACATAATTACTGTTGGCTCCCTTCTTCTTCTTCTTCTTCTCCCCACCCCGCCCAAGCCAACTTGGCAACCTTTCCCACAAAACTGAGCTGATCTCCAGCCAAGATTTCTCCTATTCAGCTTTCAGCTTTCTGCATTTTCTCAGTGTAAGCCAAGAACCCAAATACCCAGCTACTTCCATTGTTTAGGTTTCTTCAGAAATCTTTTGAAAGAGGGGATTCCTCTGTTGGGACTGCCGTGAACAATTCAGGAGTCCTTTGGAAATCTAACGGCTCATTGTTAGCTACACCAAAGTCTTTGGGGAGAACACAAAAGGAGACTTTTGGAACAGGGTGCAAACTTAGCCTTTTGTGGAAGAAACAACCTACTGAAAAAAAAGCCTCTGGCTCTGTTTCCCTTCCACTAAGATCAAGGCTAAATGGTTTGGATAAAAAATAACAGGGAAAGAAAACTGACAACAAAATGGCTTTTTGTTTAAAAAAAAATAAAAATAAATTGCAGCCTTGTAGCCCGACTCCTTGCATATTTAAACGGAAGAAAATCCTACTGAGACCAAATCTGTAAGTAAGCATAAGCATAACCAGGATAGAAGTTTCAGTTCCACAATGAGTGGATGAGTTGCAGACTCAGAAAATCCCTATTCGGCTTGAACAGAAGTAAGAGCTGACATTGGGCCTTGGACTATATTTAAAGCCCTTTGACAGAGTCTGTCAGTTGAAGAAATGTGTTTGTTTGTATCAGAGCTGCCTACACATACAGTCCAGTCCAAACATAACAAAGGAGCCCCATAAATCATAATGTGCAAATCAGAACTCAGCTTCCAAAATACACATTCCATTCTAATCTCTCCTTCCCTCTTTAGAGTAGGGTGGCCACTAAAAAGAGAAGAAAAACATTACCAACTTCTCTACTCTTTTAAAGGAGTAGAGGAAAGCTTGACTTCAATCTGCATTGACGAGGCACAGAAGACACGAACCAAAGTCTATCAGATGTAGTCTTATGATTTTAGCTTCTGGCAATGTGTCTGGTTTTGTATGATTTAACAGCTCTCTGTTAGTTACACCCAGCACTGCCTTTATCTTTTTTAATATATATTAGCCATCAAGGGGGGGAGGAGGGAGGGGGAGAGAGGGAGAAAAAAGGAAGAGGAGGAGGAGGAGGAGGAGGAAGAGCAAGAGAAGAAGAAGAAGAAGAAGAAGAAGAAGAAGAAGAAGAAGAAGAAGAAGAAGAAGAAGAAGAAGAAGAAGAAGAAGAAGAAGAAGAAGAAGAAGAAGAAGAAGAAGCACCCACCCAGTCAGATGACCATGCCCACAGAACTGGTAGTAAAAATATTTGCATCCCACCCCTACATCTAATGCAATGAAGCTTTCCCAGTTGCAAATTAGTTCCCTCTCCCGGTTCCATCTTACTCCAAGAAGAAGAAGAAGAAGAGGAGGAGGAGGAGGAGGAGGAGGAGGAGGAGGAGGAGGAGGAGGAGGAGGAGGGGGAGGAGGAAGAAGAAAATGAAAGAATGAATGAATGAATGAATGAATGAATCTGGGCAAATACTATCTAGAAGTCCATCACTGCAATTGTTACTGTTTTATTGGGAGTGGGGGAGATACATTTTTACGTATGTTCACTATATTTTAGGATTTTATTTCATCTTTCTTTTCCTCATCTCTGAATGGAAGACTGTCAATTGTCAAACATTCATGGTCAGAGGAGACACCAATAGACGCAAGGATTTGTGTGCCCAAATTCTATGAAACAAGAATGAAGAATTTTAGGAAGACAAACTCTGATTGTGCTTCATGAAGTTTCAAGTCTGTAGCAAGCCGATGCCAGTGAGTCCCTTCCAACTCTGTTGTTCTGTTCTGTTCTACTGTCATAATTCAACTCAGCCTCACTTCAACTGAAATTCCAAAATGAGAACCAATTTTTGCAAAGAAATAAAATCGATAGTGGGGAGCTAGTAACTAACGCGAGCCACCTGTGAAATACTCTCTCCAAAGGAGAATATTCTCTCCAAAGGAGAATATTCAACCTGCTATTGGTTCTAATCTAGATAAATGACCTAGTCAGAAAAGCAAATACAAACAGGACAAATTTTGCTGAGGTTGCACAATTAGTAAAGATAGCAAAACAGGCAGGAAACGAAAGAAAACACCCACCCACCCAAAAACTTTAAAAGCAAAGGCCCAGTTGGATGCGTACCTTTTCTGATGCATAACCAGAGAAATTAACATTGACACTTGTAAAATGTTGCGAGTTGTTTTGTACGGCAAATTCAATGAATGTGATTGATCTGAAAAAGGAGGATTCCGAAAGGACCTTGGGATAAGAATGAAATATTTCATTGAAACAAGCAAGGGGCCTCCTTATTCTTTACTATCTCTACTTAAGTGACCAAAAAGTACATTCCCATCACTGTCAGAATGACATTGTCTGATATGGAACAAAATTCAACAGGAATTTTGTGTTACCACCCGATAAGAGGAAATATCTGAAAATATTTTTGGGGGGAAAACATAGTTTATCATTGGAATATGTTACTATTCCCATTTAAGTGGTTCAACTGATACTGGTAATGAGGGCAAATGAAGGTAAACAATGGCATTTTCACAGTGTTAATTACCTTTATAGATATTACTCTTTATTTTTGTTGTGTCAGCCAATCTCATGCCAGTCATCCAAAATTGCAAAAGTGTCCACAAATGTCTTTGCTAAAACTTTACAACTTCACAGTTGTAAAGCAGTATATTGCAATTTTAGACCTAAATTTCTTGGACTGATCTAGCATGAGAATGGTGATTCATCTGAGACGACCCCAGGCAACAGGAGGAAGAAGCATAGCCAGAGCAATGACTGGATAAGAAGCAACTGAACTGGCAAAAGAAATGTGCAATTATTTCAGAAGGGAACATCTCTAGTTTCTTGGGCTGCAAAGGTGATGCAAAGGGAGAAATGTACTTTCAGACCTGCAAGACTCCACTAATGAAACTTTCCAAAGCAATACAATAGTCCTAGTTCTTCTGAGTGTGCTTTTTGTCTGGCTTAATTTGAAAGGTTGACATGTAAAAGGTAAAGGTTCCCTTCTCACATGCGTGCTAGACGTTTCCGGCTCTAGGGGACATTACATCTCCGTTACAAAGCTGAACAGCCAGCGCTGTCCAAAGACATCTCCGTGGTCACGTGGCTGACATGACTAAATGCAAAAGAAGCACGGAACATTGTTATCTTCCCACCAAAGGGGTCCCTATTTTTCTACTTGCATGTTTTAACACCCTTTCGAACTGCTCGGTTGGCAGAAGCTGGGACAAGTAACGGGAGCTCACTCCATTATGCAGCACTAGGGATTTGAACGCCAAACTGCCGACCTTTCTGATCTACAAGCTCAGCGTCTTAGCCACTGAGCCGCCGTGTCCCTTTTCTCAGATTTTCTCAGAGGATCATAAATGAACCCTTACACCATACATTCTATTCTATACAGTCCTCGACTTACAACAGGTTGCTTAGTGACTGTTCAAAGTTACAGCAGCACTGAAAGTTTTGACTTATGACTGTTTTTCATAGTTTGTTGCCTCCCCATGATGAGGTGATCAAAATTCAAATGCTTGGCAAATAGACTCATATTTATGACCGTTGGCTGTGTCCTGAGGTCATGCGATCCCCTTTTGCGACCTTCTGACAAGCAAATTCAACAGGGAAGTCAGATTCTGTTAACAACCGGGTTACTAACTTATCAACTACAGTGAATCACTTAACAACGGTGGCAAGAAACAGGGCAAAACTCGCTGAACAAATGTCTCATTTGACAACAAAAATATTGAGCTCAATTGTGGTCGTAGGTCGAGGACTGCTTGTAACTTGTAATTAGTAGTATTGTTACTACCAATAACAATATTACTAATTAATACCACCATCTTTTCAGAAAACTGCTGGAAGACTAGCCCTTCACGTTTTTCAGTAATCTCCTACAAAGGGAGGCTGGACAAAATTAAAAAGAAAAAGCAGTGTTTAATTCTGAGGAAAAAATATTAATAAAAAAACGATTAATAAAAAAAAACTTAAAATATGATGTGTGTGATGTATAGAATCCCTAACAGTTAAGCTGCCATAAATTAATTAGGTATAATAAATTATATCTGAAATGTTTATACTCATGCTTGTGTAATGGAATAGATTTCACTTCATTAAGAAAACACCGCTGTGGTCCATTGAGAAAGAAAGGAACGGAGTGGGAGATGGATATATCATTTATGCCATTAAAATGTTTTTGTTTGTTTAAAAAAAATTGGATATAGTAGGAGCAATGTGGCTATTTTCTATGTTGAGCTAAAATAAAAGATGTGTGACACAAATCAAATTGAGCTGTAAAGGATGATTTACAGACCACAGAGGCTGAGTCCACACATTGTTTTCAGTGTCAATGAAACAAACCATATGTATTGGCATAATGTAAAAAGCAACCTACCAAGAATATTTTAGCTTCCCTCGTTCAGGGGAAAAAATAGCTTTTGAGAGAACGCCACAACTGCATGAATATATGTCAACATCAAAAGAATATTTTATATCAAAAGAGATATAAACTTAATGTAAACCACTCCAAACTTGATGGTAGGAAGTATGATTTCAGCAACAGAGTGGTCAATGCCTGGAATGCACTACCTGACTCAATTGTTACATCCTCAAACCTCCACTCCTTTAATCTCAAAACTAACCTCTATTGACCTTACCCTATTCCTAAGGGGTCTGAAAGGAGCGTGAAAAAGCACACAATCGCGCCTACCATCCCTGTCCTATTGCCAATGATTGCGTGCAAAAGCACACAATCGTGCCTACCAATCCCTGTCCCAATGATTAGTTCCTATTTCTTATATTTAAACTTATAAATGTACTCTTATTTTATATTGCAAGCATTTGACAAAATAAAATAAATAAAAAGTAAAATTTTCATGGCAAATCTGGATAAAATTCCAACAGAAGAAAAATACTAAAATAAGGCAGTTCTATCACATCGTGTTTTCGAGTATGTTGATTAATGTGATTAAACGAAGCTAAATCCTGTATATGATCATACAAAGACATAAGTCCTAATGAGATAATGCTGACAAAAATTACTAGGTCTGTATTAAATTGATTTTTTTTTTAATTAAACAATGAAAGCTAAACTCATGCCCTATTCAGTATTTAGAAATGGGAAACAAGAGAAATTTTATTTTTTCCCTTAATCATAAAATTGAAAGACCAAACATAGAATTTCAAGGAAAAAAGGACTTCACTACCAGACATTGGAAAGCTGTCTTTTTCTCTTTGAAATTCTGTAACTGTTCTAAAAAGTTCAAATTTTTATCCCAGTTCAACAAACATGAAAGACTATTTGGCAGAAATTAAATTGATTCTCCCCCCCCTCCCCCCCCTCCACTTTAGATAAACGAAGTTTTAAAAATATTAGACATGGTAAAAAAAATCATACATTATAGGAGATACTTTCAAGGAATCTGTACGAAGAAAAGTATTGTTCCATACCTACTACAGAAAGGCAAATTCTTTCAGTTTGGCTGATTTCATTATTTCTTTAAAAGGAAATATAGCCAAGATGGTTATATTTAGAATTCGAAGGACATCCCTTGAGGCCGCTGGTTCAGAGAATGTTCAAAATAGGTATTGCCAAGTGCTCCAGTAAGCAAAACTGAAAAAAGTCACTTTGGATCCAATATGGGGGGGGGGGGGGGGGGAGAGAAAATTAATGTGTTGACATCTCAAGAACAGAGCTGTAAGCATCTCTGATACAATCTCTCTCTACTGGCATACAGGGTTTTCTTTTCTTCTGCCCTATGTCTGTCTGACCTTACATGCAGCTTTATAGGACTAAGAGATTAAATAGTAGTAGTAGTAGTAGTAGTGGTGGTGGTAGTAGTAGTAGTAATAGTAATAATAGCAGGGGTGGGATTATACCAGTTCACACCAATCACTAGCACCGGTTAACATTCTAAGCAGTTCAGAGAACCGGTTGTTAGAAGAAATTACTGACCTAATCCTGTATGGAAGGCAGGAAGGAAACATTCTGGTGTTGCTTACAGAAACTGCCTCTCTGTTAACCCTTATTACCTTCTTGGCAGGACTAGACTTCCTGTCTCTGGAGTTTTTTTCCCCTCCTTTGCTGGTACTTTGCTTGTGTGGAGTGACCATTCAAAGTTACAATGGCAGAATCCCCACAGTCGTGAGAGGCCAGTCCTCAATGTGAGTGATGTTGAGTTGGCCACACCCAGCCAGTCACATGACCACCAAGCCATGCCCACCAACTAAGCCACACCCACAGACCGGCTGTTAAAAAATTTGAATCCCACTCCTGAACAATAGTAATAGTAACAGTAACAGTAACAGTAACAATAACAATAACAACAACAACAACAACAACAACAACAACAACAACAACAATAATAATAATAATAATAATAATAATAATAATAATAATAATAATAATAAATATTTTAGAAGCTCCATTCAACAGGCATTGTTAGTAGTTAAAATATTTAATACAAATGTAAATATTCTCTGTATATTATCCATATGCCAAGTATATCCAACTATATGCCAATGGAAATGGCTCTGCATGCCACTTCTGGTACACATGCTATAGGTTCGCCATCATGGATATATATCTATATATCTATGTCTATATCTACACTATCAACATCTATCTATCTGTCTGTCTGTCTGTCTGTCTGTCTGTCTCTATATCTATAGCTATCTCTATCTATCTAAAATATATTTATTTATCTAAATAAATAGATAAATCACCACCATTACCACCAGTACCAGCTAACAAAAGCAAGCAAGAATTCTCTAGTTACAAGTACAGTTGGGACTGGAATTTCTATTGCTATGGGATATGGTCATTAATAGAATCACATGGTTGTTAAGTAAATCCAGCTTCCCGCATTGAGTTTGCTTTTTAGAAGGTCCTCAGGGAAAGGTTAAAAATGGCGATCACGTGCCCATGGAATGCTGCAGCCATCATAAATGAATGACAGCTGCCGACCCCCCCAATTGTAATTATATGACTGCAGAGATGCTGCCTGGATGGTAAGTATGAGGATTGGTTGTAAATCACTTTTCTCAGTGCCATCATAACTTTGAATGGCAATGAAATGAATTGTCATAAGTCAAGGTCTACTTGTAAATAGTGATTGGTGATGAGTTCTGGGAACATCAGAACTAAGAAACTGTTCTGAGCAAGATCAAGAGAAAACACAGTTTGGTTTTGAAGAGCAGATGAGTGTTTGCATAACAGTTGGGAAAACTTCTTCACCTCAGCCTCCAACAGTGAGAACTTATCCTAAAAGTGCTTTTCCAAAAGGCAACTGGACTTTCTTGTGTCTTCTTCGCCCCCTCCCCCATAAAAAACCATTTCGCTTCGCATCCAAGAAGCTTCTTCAGTTCTCATTTCTCTCTTGAACTGAAGAAGCTTCTTGGATGAGAAGTGAAACATTTTCAAGGGGAAATAAAAAACCCAAAAAGTTTGAAAAAGCACCTTTGGGACAAACCATGACCTGGATGATTGAGAATCTCCACAGGAATTTATCTTTAGATCCAGTAGTGGATTAAAAAGAGCATACATAGGCAGCTACTCTCAGATTCATGAGATGAAGACTATAAATACCTGATGTTCACGGATTTCAAACTCCAAAATAGGTTGTGATAAATCACCAGAGCGTGGCATAAAGACAACAAAGCCACATAAGTAAGAAAAGTCCCTTTAATACCTCCAACTTTGCTCCCAATGTCCAGTTACCTTCAGCTGGAGAAAAACTCTCCCAAGAAGAGTCTTTAAGTGGAAGAAATTCAGTCCGAAAACAAAGTACATATAAACTGTAAATAAAAACCAGCACAAACCATGCTGCAGCAATTAACTGGACAGGGCAGGATAAGGAATTGCAGACTTCAAAGGCCAACAAAACACACACACTTGGGAAGATGTCAGGAACCCAGATAAGCCTCGACAAAGCAAGATAGTATATGATTTGTTTCCAACAAGTTGCTGTGTGCAACTCCCTTTTTAAACACTGTATTCCCAGCTGCAGTTAATAAAGGGAATCAGAGACCTTTCCTCTCCCATAAGCCAGGCAACTCACATTGCTCCCTTCTCTGTTCCTCCCTGTGTACCCTAGGATGACGAGAGGGTGGGCCTGGGTATTCCTCTGAATTCCCTCTGCCTTGCTCTACCTCTCCCCTGCTCTGCCTAGCCGGACTGTGTCCTTCCCCAGTTTCTTCCACAGCCAACGGAGCCACATTCTTACTCCCTATCAGCTGTTCGTCTTTCTCAGATTCAGACTCCAACAGGAGCCAAGCGGTTATTGAGCCACACACAATTTTATGAATATGTGGCCTTCTTGGGATAGAAAGCATATTTTTGCCCATTTTAAAGCTGCCCGGGATAGTACCCACAACCGACATTTGAAATTTCATAACAGCCTTGTGGAATGGTGTCGAGTTTTAGATATCATTGGCTGGACCTATGCAAGGTGCTACGCTATAATGTGGTTTACTTGGATGGGACTAAGTCATTCATCATTCATCATGATTTCCAACCTATGGTTGATGCAGGGCTCTGTCTCAATTCAGAGACTAGGGTTCCTTCAACACAGCTGACTTAATGTAAACCTTCGTTCGATAAATAAATAACTGAAGTATGAACTCACTAGGTCAATGTGATCCATATCTGGCTGAGATTTCAAATCAATGATTCTTCACTATTATAGCAACATCATCAACGTGAGGAAGAAAGGGTAAGAAGATACAGCCTTTCTTGTTTGATTATTAGAATAGCAGACAGGATAGATAAAGCTTTTATGGCTGACACCACTTCTTTCTTTTTCGCATAATCAGCTCATTGTAGGGATTCTCCCATTGGTAAAATTCCAATGGGTTTTGGAAAAACCTCTTGTGACCTTGAAGACATTGCCCATGGTTTGGCTCTAGGTCAACTGTCTACATAATTGCGTTGAAACCTAAAGCTTATTTAAACCAAACAGAACATTTGAGGATTTCTCTCCTCCCTCTCCTCCTCATCTCTATTCAAGTATAAATGATTCCTGTCACACAAAACTGTAAACTTTAACGCAAACTTCAATGCAAACTTCAATGTTGATCCAACAAAGTGATGTGCTTTGAGTTTTCTTCAGAACATTTTTCTGATTCTAATATGTCCAGTCTTTGGAAGCATAATTTATTGCAGAATCACCCAATATAAAGAAAGATGAAAATAGGAAGGACCTAGGGAGGGAGGTGATAAGAAAAGGAGGGAGAAATGAAAGAGCCAAGAAAGAGAAAGAGAAATGAGGGAGGGAGGAAAAATTTTATAAGCAGAATTTTCCAATACTTTAATATTATTCCTACAATTTATATAATAGCTGAATAAGAGAGGGTTGAATTTGTCTGCTGTTGTGAACAAGTTTATGGGTTAACAGTCCATCAGCATTTTGTTCTTCAACAGTTACAGAAAAAGAGATGGTAAACATTTGTTAAACAGCAGGGAAAAGAGCTGAAAATAAATTCCTGTCAGAGACTCTTTCCAAGGTAAAGTTTGCAATAAATTTGGAGTGGAGGGTGAGGGAGATGGATAGCATTTGAAAGAAAGAACAGTTAAATTTACAAAGTAGTCCTACTACAACTAACTTAATGAGCCGGTTTCACCTAGTGGTTGAGACTAAAAACTGGAGGACGGTTGAGGTCTAGTTCTTCCTTTGACATGAAAGCCTGCTGGATGACCTTGGGCCAACTCAACTCACAGGGTTGCTCTTATGGGAAAAATAGGAGGAGGAAGGTAAGCTAGATATGTTCCCTTCCTTGAGTTATACGTAAAAATAATAATATAGTGGGATACAAACAAACAAATAAATAAATAAAGTAAAACTGAATATCTGGCCTGCAGCGAATGCTACCCTTCTGGTGACCAACTAGGGGAAGAAAGTGCCATCAAAATGAGGAAACATGTGGAACTTGTGTACTTCAAGGAGTGGTGGGATTCAATTTGTTTTACTACTGGTTCCGTGGGCATTGCTTGCTGGGCATGGCATGGCTTGGTGTGTATGGTGTGATTTGGTGGGCATGGCTTGGTGGGCATGGCAGGGGAAGGATACTGCAAAATCCCCATTCCCTCCCCACCCTACTAACCTACTTTCCAGCTCCATTCTCCTGTACAGGGCAATCAAAGAAGAGCCAGCCGATCAGCTGAGACTCCAGAGGCAGAGAAGAGATGGGGCGGAGCCAGTCAGAGGTGGGATTTGCCAGTTCTCCGAACTACTCAAAATTCCTGCTAACAGTTCTCCAGACCTGGTCAGAACCAGCTGAATACCGCCTCTGCTTTAAGAGTTCAACTTGTTGACAAAACTAAACCAAGAATCCCTTTGTTTTCTCACACACATTTCTTCCTCCTCCCCCTCCCTCCTCCCCCTCCAAGAGCTCTTAATTTTGTTCACTGCTGAACAAAAGTCAAAGTCAGAGTCTAAACAGCTTGTAATGAGTTTTCAATGGCCCATCTCACTGAAATTGAGGGCAAAGGCACAGCAGACTTAAGACACTGTCAGGCCTCTGAATTTATTATCACGCGTTCAAGGGGTGCTCCGGAAAATAGGAGAGGGAGAGACTAAAACCTCATAGGCTTCTTTTCGTCATTTTTTTAAAAAAATGTTAACAGCATTTTTATGTCCTAGTTTTTGAAATACCTCCTTGACACAACAGATAAACACAAAGGAATCAATTGCGACTATATCTCAATTAAGAATGTTTTCAGACTGGTGCAACATGACAGGACAAGATGTTGGGTCCAACGTCAAAGACTAAAAGTACTGTAGACAATTTTCTGCAATGCACAAGTATACACACACACACACACACACGCACACCAACACACAAGATGTGAAGCAAATCTTACTCGACTGCAAAAAAAGGAGGGTGCAGTGACAATATTCAATTCACTAAGTACCTAGTAGTTATGCTCTATTGTTCCGCCTGTTACGTTTAACTGTATGTCACAATATTGTGTCTCCTTTTAGGCACTGTATTGGTTTTAGTTGTATGCTGCCAGCTTCAGTGGGGGGGACTTTTAAAAATTAAATCGTATCAATCCACCAATAAAACAATTGCTATTAACATGCCTTCAATCAAGGACATGTATACTGCACGAGTCAAAAAGAGGGCTGTGAAAATATTTACAGACCCCTCACATCCTGTTCATAAACCGTTTCAACTCCTTCCCTCAAAACGATGCCAAAGAGCACTGCACACCAGAACAACTAGACACAAGGACAGTTTTTTTCCTGAACGCCATCACTCTGCTAAACAAATAATTCCTTCAACACTGTCCAACTATTTACAAAGCCTGCATTACTATTACTATTAATCTTCTCATCTTTATCACCCATCCCCTTCCGCTTGTGACTGTAGGACTGTAACTTTGTCGCTTGTATCCTTAAGATTTATATTGACTGTTTCCTAGTATGACTTGATTGCTTATTATACCCTATGACTATTATTAAGTGTTGTACCTTATGATTGTTGACTCTTGACAAATGAATCTTTTCTTTTATGTACACTGAGAGCATTTGCACCAAAACAAATTCCTTGTGTATCCAATCATACTTGGCCAATAAAATAATTCTATTCTAGTCTATTCTATTCAATAACCCTATCATAAGAAGAGAAGAAAAAGACAATTTGTAGGAAAACAGTTATACCCAATCCTGAATGAAGTAATTAAAATATGTCATATGTTTAAAAAGAAATAAAGAAAAAGGGAAGAAACCTTGACTAAACACTGTATTGCCAAGATATGTTTTGCAATAGCTGATCAAGTTGTAATTTATAAAATGCAATATAAAGTAGAAATCACATTTAGCTAAACTTTTGGGTTTTTTGGTAAATTTGGCTATAAAAGAGCCTGCAAAGATTCAGTTAAGCTATAGGGAAAGAAAGACACTTAGCAAACAAGTATACTTATTTATTTCTTCCTTTTCCCTACAAACAGCATAACCAGTTGCTTTCTTTCCCCAAATTTTAATTTCCACAACAACCTTATGAGGGAGTTTGAACTGAAAGAGAAAAAAGAAAAAGAAACGACCAACTTTTGCTCACTGAGCTTTGCAAAACTAGTGTGATCCCAGTTAACTTAATTTGAATGTAATTTAATTTAAAAGTAATCCAATTTAGGTTTTATTCATGGCTCAGCCCTGCTTTCTTTTGAGAGCGTGGAACTAGGCAATGTCGTTCAGAGGCCAAGTTGTTCAGCTTCAGGAGAAAAAAAATGTGATTTCTATCTTAAATAGAATTATTAGCGATGTATTTAGAAATGTATTTGGCTGGATCTGATGATGATGACAATTATTGTTCACCATGTTTGGTGGTTATGAGTAAAAAATAAGCCTGCTATAAGCAGGACCATAATGGAAGTCTTTTTTTAAAAAATGGCTGTGTTGTTAAAAAGTAGAGATACCCTTGACTTGACTGGTGAAACCTTGGGCAAAAGGGTTTTGCTATTGTCGTTTTTGTGGAATACACACACACACACACACACACACACACACACACACACACACGTAGCGCTCATCTTATAACAGTTTGTTTAGTGAGCATTCAAAGGCACTGAAAAAAGTGACTTCTCTTAGTTTTTCACATGACCATTGCAACATGGTCACGTAATCAAAATTCAGATGCTTGGCAACTGACTCATATCTATCACAGTTGCAGTGCCTTGGGATCATCTTCTGACAAGCAGTCAGTGGAGAAACCAGATTCACTTAAAAACCATGTTATTAACTTAACAGCTGCAGCGGTTCACTTAAAAATGGTTGCAAGAAAAGTCTTAAATTAGTCAAAACTAACTTAACAAATGTTTCATTTAGCAACAGAAAATTTGGGCTCAATTATGGTTGTCAAGGACTACCTGGATGACATATGTATGTATGGCTGCTGACTAGACGAAATACTCAATTAACAGGTCGGTAGGTAGGTAGATGATAGGTAGGGAGATACTGTAGATAGATAGATAGATAGATAGATAGATAGATAGATAGATAGATAGATAGATAGATAGATAGATAATTTAGTAGATTATAGACATACACAATCTAGTCTAGTTATCAGCCTGATAACTTGAAAATGCGTGGACTTTGATTTGCTATCTGGGGAATTCTGGAGTTGGAGCCCACAAATAGCAACTGTTATTTAACATTTTCATTGGCTGGTTGATGAGTTCTTTTGTTTTTACATATCTAGAGAAAGATATCCAGATTCCTCATTCTGGTAAACGAAGATTACTCTCTTGGAATCAAGGAAAGAAAAGAAGGAAACATCGCTGACATCCAAAGAGAACTATGGTTAATCCACATCATTTTTAATATGTATTATGATACAAGGAATTGAGCATGTATTGTGGATTCTGAAATGAGATGCATCCCACTGGAAAACCTTTTTACTCACATTGTCATTTACAGCTCCTGAATTAATAGACCAGGAAAGGCACCAACAAAATGCAGTAAAACCATTGGCAGCCAGTGGTGACTTAAAGTTTAATTCCCTCAGGGAGAAAAGGACACTGTCTAATCTGTATTCAGTCCTGACATTGTCCACATCTGACATGGAACATTAGCTACCAACTCTCTCAATAGACTAGTGTCCTTCAGTTTATATTACTTTATGTTAATAGTAGAGAAATTACACACAACATCATTTATCATTGTTATACTGCACTATATGTCCCGTAGCTTATTTTAATATATCTATTTACTCCTAACATACAGAGAATCTTCTTTCTAAAAACCCCAAAGAGAAACTTGGCACACATGTCTCTGACATGCAAACAAGCTCCTTTTGGACCGTATTTGGACTGCTATATTGTAAATCTATATTGTAAATCTATATTGTAAATCTTGGCAAAAATAGAATATAAGCAGCGATCGTTCTTGTTATGTATGGGTGCAGCCAAGAAATAGGGCACTCTGCTTATATTCAGTCAGATTAATGGACGGCAATCGCAGTAGAAACCACTATTTTTTCCTTTATTTTTCATAATACCCCAACTTAGTATTTATCCACAATGTTGCCAGATATTGAGACACCGGTTTCCAAACTTGGCCAACAGTAGTATCTCCATAAGGCCAAAATGACGAAAAAACAGAAAACATTGCTCTGGCACTGCAAGTAAAGCATTTGGTTTTACTTTTTAAAGTCTTTAAATATGAAATTTTAAGAGTCACCTATGGTTCCCCAATGTTCCTGGCTTTGCACACTGACAAGGAGGTGGGGGTAGAGCGGATGGTTACATGTGAGTGGCCAGCAAGCGCATGTGTGCATGCAGCTCCATTTACATCTGGCACTCATGCAAATGGAGCATCTTTCCCTCTGCTCGCACACCATCCGTTTCTGGGGCCCAGTTGCAATTCCCTACTGGCCTACTAGTGGGCCATGGCTCACAGGTTGGGGATCCCTGATCTATGGTGGGTAAATACAGGACAAGTAATCCTAATGGCCCCTTGTTAGTCAATAAGGGCTGATTTACCATCAGGTACTCTGGAGTGAAAGACTTGGGAGCACAAGGAAACAAGAGCCAACAACTTAATAGCTGGCCATCAACACCTCAATCAACAACTAAAATGCCACAACAAAACTAGAACTACATAAACACTATGCATAGTATAGAAAGAAGTACACATTCCAACAGAGTGACGTTCCCTCAGAGTGGACTCCAGCAGGAATCCAAAAGCTCAGAAGACTAAACCTCTGGTCCCAGTGACTGAGTCAGACTGGATCCTGCAACATTATCCTGGGATCTTCATCCATAAGGTAGCTCTAACTTAGTGATCATTTGAAGTTAAAAATAGTCTCCCCCGAGTTGCTTATGACCAAGTTCAGAAATGATTCTCTCTCTCTCTCTCTCTCTCTCTCTCTCTCTCTCTCTCTCTCTCTCTCTCTCTCTCACACACACACACACACACACACACACACACACACACACACACACATATATATATATATATATATGTATGGCATACACACACACACACACACACACACACACATATACGTTTTCTTAAGCTTTAGTGGGTACTTACATGTATGGCATTCAGCTTTGTTTGGGTATTTTCCCACGTCATTGTAGTTGTGCTTTTAAAGTTGTAGCAATGTTTCAGCAGAATCTTATCTGCCATTATCAGGCTTCTGTATAGTGTTCATCTGTGAGTCAGACTTTTACAGTGGTTTCAGATTTAAATTTGGGGCAGCCTATTGCTGTGCCAGAATGGTTTTTTCTTCATCCTGATTGGTTGGGAGTCTTGGTCTGTGTTTATTGGTCTTAGAGTTTGCTGTGTTCTGCTTGATTGGTGTTTCCAGTATCTTCTGTCTGTTTTTTGGCTCTTTTTGTATCTTGATTGGCTGGCAACATTGTGTTATTTTATTGGAGGCCTTTAGTGCAGCTTGGCTCCAGGTAAATGGACGGCTATCATTAGTTAGGAAGCTAGGTTTCATCTGGGTGCCTGACTGGGGTGTGTTTGAGCTGGAGGTATCAGGGGGGTTCTGTTTGCACCCAGGTGTTTTCCTGGCTTGTGGTATGGAGATTTTTTTGTTTGTGAGTGCAGGCTTCCAAATGATTGACAGTCTGGTGGAATCATCTCTTCTATTCATGCTTTCTGGTCTTTTTTCAATCTCTATGGCTTCTCTGATGATTCTGTGGCTGGGGTTTTCTATAGTGGCTAGGGTTTTGGTGCCATTGAAGTTGATGCTATGACCTGTGGCTTCCATGTGTTGGACTAGTGAGGAAGTGTGTTTCAGCTTTTTGACTGCATTTTTGTGTTCATCCAAGCGGGCACTTATTCTTCTATTGGTCTGTCCAATGTATGTGACTGGGCATGATGCACAGGGGACTTCGTATATGCCTTGGTTTTCCAGGTCAATTTTATCTTTGGGGTTTCTAAGGTTGGCTGCTATTTTTCTGTCTGTTTTGAAGGCAGTCTTGATGTGATGTTTGTGTAGTATCTTACTAATTTTGTCTGTAGTACCTCTTATGTAGGGCAGGACAGCTGTTCCATAGGTCTGTTCATCTTCTGGGTCTCCATTATGTCTCAGTGTGTTTTGGTGGATCAAGCCAGTGATTTTGCTTTTGTGGAAGCCGTTGGCTGTCAGTAGTTTAGTCAAGGTGCATAGTTCAGTCTTGATGTGTGTCTTGTCTGCCAGGGTTTGGTTCTAATAATTAGTGTTTTAGCCACAGAGTTTATCTGTGCTGGGTGGTGGTGGGATTGGGCATTGAGGGAGCGGTTAGTGTGTGTTTTCTTCTGGTATATGGTGTGTCCTAGTGTGCCATCTGTTTTTTTGTAGATTAGTACATCTAGGAATGGTAGTTGTTTGTTTGTTTCCGTTTCCATGGTAAACTTGATTTTGGGGTGTGTGCTGTTTAGGTGTGTTAGGAAATTGTTTAGGTTTTCCTTTCCATGGGGCCAAATCACAAATGTGTCATCAATGTATCTTAACCATAGTTTGGGTTTGTGGGTGGTATTGGCCAGGGCTCTGGATTCGAATTCTTCCATGAACAGGTTTGCAATGACAGGTGACAGTGGTGATCCCATAGGGGCTCCTTCAATTTGTTTGTATCTTTGTCCTTTGTATATGAAATATGTGTTGGTTAAGCAGTGTTCTGTTAGTTCCATGAGGTGTTTAGCTGGTTGGTATTTATTTTTGATGATTTCAAGGGTCTCTTTTATCGGGACTTGAGTGAATAGTGAAACCACGTCGAAACTTACAAGCAGATCTTCTTGCTCCACATGTCGATCTTTGATCATTTCCAAGAAGTGGTATGAGTTTTGTACATGTGAAGCTGCTGTTTCAGCATGGCGCTGTAGCTCTTTTGCTAGGTGTTTAGCTAGGTTTTGTAGTGGTACTCCTCTGGAGCTGACTATGGGTCTGAGAGATATGCCTTCTTTGTGTATTTTTGGGAGGCCGTACAGTTTGGGGCATCTGAAAGATTTTTCTCTTGGGATGATCATCTGTTGGATCTCTTTGCTCATGTGGCTGGTTATAATTTTCTTCTTGGTTAATTTTTCCAGATATATGGTTGAGTCTGTGTTTACGGGTTTGTATGTGGGGTCTTGGAGTAGGTCTGTCAATTTTGTTTCATAGTCTTTTCTGTCCATTACTACTGTGGCATTCCCTTTGTCCGCTGGGAGTATGATTATGCTGCTATCTCTTTTCAGGGTTTGTAGTGCTGTAATTTCTTCTTTCTGCAAGTTGTTTTTGGGAGGTTTGCTTGTGCATAGGATGTTGGTAACTTGGTGTCTTATATATATATATGTGTGTGCGTGTGTGTGTGTGTGTTTTTGTGTGTGTGTGTGTGTGTGTGTGTGTGTGTGTGTTTTCTAAAGTTTTCGAGGGTACTTACATGTATGGTATTCAGCTTTGTTCGAGTATTTTCCCATGTCATTATAGTTGTGCTTTTAAAGTTGTAGCAAAGTTTCGGCAGAATCTCATCTGCCATCATCAGGCTTCTGTATTGTGTTCATCTGTATTGTGTTCGAACAGAATACAGAAGCCTGATGATGGCAGATGAAACTTTAAAAGCACAATTATAATGACGTGGGAAAATACCAGTTGAATACCTGGCAACCACATTTATGGCCATTTGCAATGTGCCATGCTCTTGTGGCTGTAATTTTCAGCATTTTATGCCTATTTCCAGCAACGGAAGCAACTGAAGACTCCTCCATAAAAATCAGATATTCTAACCACTACCACTTACTACCTCTCCAGCATGAAAAAGGATATGTTAAGTTGTAAAAGTCAGATTAAAATCACATCCTGTTCCTTTGCTGACGTAAAAAAATATTCAAGTAAAGCTTAAATCACATTTTACATTTGTCAAAAGCTTCAGAACCAGCCATTGTGTTCCCTTAAATTATTTGTTAACAGTAATTCAGTCAGGTAGGAATTTTTATATCCTAGATTTAATTCTTTCCTCTCCTGTTTTTTAGCCAGCTGTATAACTGATTTGGAAATAAGCTCCATTTTGTTTTAGCTGTTTCTTTCTTTCCAGAAAAGAAAAGTACATATTGCTTCAAACTTCTATCTTCTGGTTATAGTTGCTCCATGCTTGGACAATAGCAATTCATCTTACATGGGCTGGCTCTTGTAGATGACACAGAAGCTAAAACTGTTACAGAATGAACCAGATGTGAGCTGGAAAGTGATGTAATAGCTTTATTATGGAACCTACTTTGACTACTTTACTGGTTCCATGTGGTACCCAAAATGCTGAGATTTACCTATAAATCACTACACAGATTTGGATCTAGATATCTCTGCAATTGTCTGCTCCGAATCAAATCTGCCTGGTGGACAGGATGGAAGAGAGAGGGTCTCCCATCCCTACTATAGAGATAGTGGTGCCCCCAAAGGGTCTTCCTTACTATGTCTCGCTCTTTGCTTTCAAAGTCATGAAGGGTTTTCTACCTAATATTCATAAAGGTTGGGAATCGTTTTCCATAGAACCTTCCAGGTATAAATAAACATATAGGGTTGATTATAATTTTATAATTTCCTATTTGGAATTATAATATTGGATGCCTAGAATTTAAAGAAAGAAGAAAGGGAGGGGGAAGGAGGGAGGGAGGGAGGGAGGGAGGGAGGGAGGGAGGGAGGGAGGGAGGGAGGGAGGAAGGAAGGAAGGAAGGAAGGAAGGAAGGAAGGAAGGAAGGAAGGAAGGAAGGAAGGAAGGAAGTCATTCCTTGATAAATAGTTCTGAAAGCACCTAACTTCTTCAATCCATATTGAGAGACTGCCCCTTGTGAGATATTGTGGGAAGTCTGGAAAAGCAATGAAAGAGACCTAAATAAGAATGAAAAGGCATTCCATAGTCGGCTTATCTTTTAATGAGCAATTCAACCCAGATGGCCAGAAGAAAAAGTATGTCTGCCCAGCTACTATAAAGGAGGATGGGAAATTCCAAGATTCCAGACTTAGATTAGAGACAGTGTAATCCTTAATCCCTTGATCTTGTCCAGGTTGACAAGCTTGTGGTTACAATGACCTGCCAGTCCTTAGCCATACATTTTAACAATCTTCTGTAGCTGCTAGATGCTAAATATCTCTGAGAATAATCCATAATTGTTCATGTAGCAGCGATGAGGAGAGAAGAAGAAATGTATTTCTCCTTCCTTTGAGGGAAGACGAAGGGAAAAGGCCAAGAAAAACAAAAGGAACTCAAATGAAATGACTCTCTGCAAATGAATTCTGCACATGTCTTACAGTTAAGGCAAATGCTGTCTAACCCTCCCCATTTCAATGTAATCTCTTTTCAACAGAGCACATAGGAAGACATAAAATATATCACGCCACGTAGTCCTGTCTGGCATAACTCACAGTGACTCTTCAAGAGTGTCAGATGTTCTCAAAGGTCAGGGCTCAATGACAGGGCTGTGCTCAGAAAGCAAAGAGATTTGATTGGCAGGTGTCTTTCCCATGCCAAGTTGTAACTGGCTTCGCTTGTCTGGGTCCCATAAAACAATCTTGTACTCATGGTGAAACAAGGTCAGCAGCCATAATTTTGGCCTCAGAATCCAAGATCTGGGCCTTCAAAAGGGTTCAAGGAGGAGAACTCAAAAATGAGGTCAGGAGTTCATCTAGCTCAACAGTGAGCTGCATGGTGGCCGACACGTTACATCCAGAAGCTCGCAAAGAAGAACAAGAGGTTATTCACATTGTCCATTCTATTTCACCAGCAGCTATTGTAGCATTTAGAGAAAGCTGCTTCTGATTCGGTGGAATTCTAAACAGGACAGAGAGCAGTAACAATGGACAACATCATTCAAAAATCAATTAATCTGTTTCAAGAACAAACTCCATACTTCTTCTGGCTTTATGATTTATACCAACATAGGGGAAAATAAAACTGGTTAAGGATTATTCACAACTGGTGTAATTTCTGTGAAAGTCCTAGGAAAGGGTGAAGGACATCTTTGTTGTTATTGTTTTTTTTTGTTTTTTTGTTTGTTTGTTTGTTTGTTTTACTTTCTGTTCCCAGAAAGCAACTTTCACCAGAGAAAAGGGTGGAAATGAAGTTTTGGAATTGGGGAATTGAATGGCATTGAAATATAGATTTCCATACTTAATGGCCGTTGGATTTAAGCTTATGGTGTAATGGAGACACTCTTCTTGAGACAACAGAAAAATCTTTGAGAACTTTTGTTGCAGGTACTATCATAAAAGCATTGACTGGAAAAATGTTGACAAAATACTTCCATAACGTAGCCACCATTCACCTATTTACCAGGAGGCAAAACTGATCAGATAATGGGGTTCTGCTTTCAACTTTCAGGCCTCAAATTCATCGGCGTTTTACCATCCATCAGCTGCCTGGTCTCAAATGAAACTACCTTGTATTTTCTAAACCACATCATATTTTCTAATCCAATAACCAGAGGCTTTCCTCAGCCTTTGCTACTTGAACTGCATAACTACAATGCCAGAGACCATATCTTAGGATACTTCAATGACAACACATACTGAAGCACCAAGAAACACTTCACTCTCACCAATGAAAGGCCACAAATGACAGGGATTTGATTCTTTTGTCTCTGGTAATCCCACACACTCTTCTTTTAGCTTTTGCTTTTTGGTCTTGAAAACCACTACTGCTAGGAAAGAGATCTTGAGTGACTGATGCATCTGACTTTGAGTTCCTCTGAATGCACAGCTTTACAGTGCTTTGATAAGACCACATTTGGAATATTGTGTCCAGTTTTGCTCACCACGATACAAGAAGGATATTGAGAGCAAAAAGAGTGCGAGAACAGAAACAAAGATGATTAGGAGACTGGAGGCTAAAGTGAACGGAAGTGAACGGTTGCAGGAACTAGATACTCTATATTTAGTCTAACAAAAAGAAGGACTGGGGTGGTACCATAGCTGTCTTCTAGTACTTGAGGGGCTGTGGCTGAGAAGAGAAGGTCAACCTACTCTCCAAAGCACCTGAAGGCTGGACAAGAAGCAATGTGTGGCATGTTATTAAAGACAGATCCAACCTAAAACCAAGGAGGAAATTTCCTATCAATGAGGACAAATAATTAGTGGAATGGCTTTCCTACAGAAGTTGTTTGTGCTCCACCACTGGAGATTTTTAAGGTTGGACAGCTGTTTGTCCAGAATGATATAGGACCTCTTGTCTGACTAGAGGATCGAACTAAAAGACTTCCATGGTCCCTATTCTGTAAGATCTGTTTCTGAAACTCTCTTGATTAAGTTCCCTGGGATTGTGGCCCAGGCAGCACTTTTAATAATACAGGATTTAAATGGCTGGTTCACATTCATGTTCAACGCCAGACTTTTCCCTTAAAAATAGGCTACTTTTCTTCCATTAAAATCACATATATAAGAGCCTTTAAAACAGGCAGGGAAAACACATCCCGAAGGTTGAGCTTAGGAGGCCCACTTCATTAAGTCATTGTTAAGTGGTGATGGTGGGGTGTACTTGCCTTAATTTTAGTTACTTTAACGTCTCAGCAGCTGGAAAATGGCTGCGTTTGGAAATGAAATTTTGCAGGTCATTAGCCCACAATGATTAAATCAAGAGGCATATTAACATATGAAAATAGGCCAATGTGCATTTTACTGTTTAAACAATTCTATTCAGGGTCTTCCTGGAAGTAAAGTGTCACCCCTCCTCATTTTGACTACTGGCCGGTAGCTAATAAAGTAAAACAGAAAGTGTAATTGAATATTTGCCATCTCTCACATCTTAATATATTGGTTATTAAGATAGGTACACATTCCTCCAATTTGCAAATGTACTTGAGAGTACCATCTCATTTACAGATTGCTGAATGTGCATATTAATAGTCTTACAAAGATGAGAAGAATTGGAAATAGGTTTCAGTCATAATAATTTGACCCACAAAATATTCAGGGTCTTCTTTAATTCCATATGTTCCGATATTAGCAGTCTCCCTCCATGTATCCTATATTCTTCTTCCCTAAACATCTTCTGCAGCTTTAAATTCCTTTCCCTTTGTTTACTTCTAGGACAAACCCCCCCCCCCAAAAAAAAATTGGCATTTATTGTCCCCAAGAGGCAGCTGGACTTTCTTTGTTTTTCCTTGAAGACATTTCATTACCTCATCCAAGAATCTTCTTCAGTTCTGAAGACTTGAAGAAGCTTCTTGGGTGAGAAGCAAGGAAAAACAAAGAAAGTCCAGTTTTCTCTTGAAAAACTGGGACAATCATGACCTGGATGACTGAGAATCTCCATAGCCATATGCATTTGTCCTTCCTTGACTGTTTTATGCATCAAGGATGGTTTTTGGGGGTTTGCCTTTTTTTTTCCTAGAGAAAGGTCATATTATGCTGAGGCATACTTTGGTGTGTGTGGGGGTGTATGTGGGTGTATAAACATTTTTTTTAATTTTATTTTTTATATAAATAATCCATCTTCCATTAAACAGTGTGTTGTCTGAGTACAAATATCTTGTGCAATAACAATTAAAGTTTACAGCCTTATTCATTACATTAGTATTAATTCTCTAGTCTTCACTTTATACTGATATACATACCGTATCTAATTATTATAACAATCCTCCTCTTAACATATTTAATTCTGTTAAAATATTTCATATATTTCACGAATTTTCTTTTGTTTCTAACTTGCATATTTATTCTCTAATCATCGATAACATAGTCCCCATATCATATGATATTCAGTTTGTTCTTTCTTTTTAATTGCAAGTATTAACCTATTCATTTCTCCACTTTGGTATCTTGTGCAGGCATGCACAGAACTTTAAGTGTTTCATTTTTCTTCACAATTTACCCTGAATAAATTCATAGAACATTTTGGCTTGTTATGACCATAAATAGTGAAACACAAGTCAGCCAGACAGTTATAGATTCTAGATGCAGAAAGCTTAAACTGAAAATTATTGGCAGAAACATATGAAGGTCAAGCAACCTGCCCTAAGTCTCCTTTAAGCTACTCTTCTGATCTTCAACACAATGGATGCAGAGGTGGGATTCAGCAAGTTCTGACCAGTTCTGGAGAAATGGTAGTGGAAATTTTGACTAGTTTGGAGAACCTCTGAGTGGTCCCTGCCCCTATCTCTTCTCTGCCTCCCATTGAGTCTCAGTGATCGGCTGGGTCTTCTTTGGTTGCCCTGCACAGGAGAACAGAGCTGGAAAGCAGGTCAGTGGGGTGGGGAGGGAATGGGGATTTTGCAGTATTCTTCCCCTGCCACTCCCACCCGTAGTAGAAAAAGATCTTGAATTCCATCACTGAATGGATGGTGTTTTTCCATTAACCATGCAGCAATAAAATGTGGATGCCAAGCCCAATCTAATTCTATTTTTTAAAAAAAATAATTTATTTAAGAATGATAAATGAAAAGAATAAAAGTCAATACAAACTTTCAAAAAACACAAACAGAAAAACACAAGAAAAATTAAAAAAAAGAGGGGGCAAAAAAAAGACACAGAAAACAGAAGTAATTTCTCCCTTCGCCCCAATAGCTAAAAACAACTTTAGTAGCTTATTATTAAGGTGCCTAAATAAAACATAATCTCTCTTTTCCCCATAGCTTATTTCAGAGGTAAAAAAAAAAAAAAAAGTCCAAATGCTGTGGCAATCAATCTTTGTCAGCAAAATAATCTGTATCCTCTACATCTATACTTCACCTTTTCAACAATGTAATGTACTCCTTCCTTCCTTCCTTCCTTCCTTCCTTCCTTCCTTCCTTCCTTCCTTCCTTCCCTGCCCACCCACCCTCTCTCTCCTCTGTTATTTCCTTCTTTCCTTTCTGTCTTCCTTCTCCCTTTCCTTTGCTCTCTCCTCTCCCCTTCCCTCCATGTCCCTCTCCTCGGGAAACATGTATATAATCATAACAAGTTATATTTGAAACTACCTCTCCAAGTGTGATGAACTGAAAATAAATTCTGCTTATCACTCCAATCATCCTGTGACCTCACTCTCTCTGCACAAAGTGTGAAAAGGTGCTGAAAAAATAGAAAGATGTGATTCCCTGTGATTGGGCTCTGCAGCCTACAACCCATTCTGGGCAGCCTATTTTTTGCAAAATAAAACAGCCATAGAGGATTGTAGGAATGAATTATAGCAGGATATTCTGCCTAATTCAACAGTGTCAGGTTCATAATGTGCCCTTTACAGCTAAAAGTTTATTTTAAATGCGTACCAAGAAGATGAAGAGCTAGTAAGGAAATGCAAAATGGTAGGACTTGGATCGTCAGATATAAATTAATACCAGCAGGCTTAAAAGGCCTCTGCGAAATGAGCATGAATCTTAAAACTTGGGGCTGGCACACAACAGATAAAAGGTATAAGCATTTCCTTCTGACATTTTGCAGTGAAGGACGTATTTCTCCAAAACTTGATGTCAATTTAGAAAGGAGACAGAATGTTCTTGTCAACCTGCTGGTTCATAATGAATATGAATCTGCTTTCCAAAGCAAATTCTTAGCCCATTCACACCAATGGGCTTTATTCTGGCTGAAAATAGTCACAAACTCTTTTCTATCACTCATTACCTTTAATTGTTGATTGCACTGGAAATGCTACTGGCTGATCCTGAAACTGTACAGCAGGAATTCTAAAAGTGTCCTATGACTCTTAGAAGTCACTATTTCCTCAAAGACAACAAAGCACATCATGACAAGGAAGATCTGGGCACAAATTCAAATTCAGTCCACTAGGAAATGCTTGAATAGCTACTATTCATGACCAAATCCACCTAAAAAGGGTTCTTGTCATTTGAAGAAAATAGGGAGGAGGACAATAAATATTGCTCTAAGTGCTTCATGTTTTCCATATAATAAAAGGGATCCAGTATGGCTAATTGGTCTAAGAATTGGAGTAAGATTTAGCAGACCTAAGATTAGTTCACTACCAACTACGGGGAACAAATTATTTGCTGTAAATCTCTCACTCTCTCACAAGAGTGTGTAGAGATAACAAAGGAGGAACCCAAGGAAGCGAAATCAAAGGGAAAGACATTTCAGGCTGAATGTGGTGCTTCTCACTGTAGACATTGTATGATAGCTGTGTTAGTTCATGGTAGCCCAAAATTAGAATTTAACATAGAACATAGAATTATAGGGTTGGAAGAGGTCTTCTAGTGCAGCCTTCTTCTCATTAGATACCATACTGTACAAGTAGCTGTCCAGTCTCTTCTTTAAAAGCCTCCAGTGATGGAGCACCTGCAACTTCTGAAGGTATGTGTTCCCATTATTAATTATTCTCACTGTAAAAAAATAAAGTATCCTTCTAGTTTGGATCTCTTTAATGATCTTCCATCCCTTATTTCTTGTCTTGCCCTCTGGACAACTCATTTAATTATATGTACTATTATTCTTATATCGTTAGTTAACTCATTTTAACTCACAAGCATTCTTGTTTGTGACTCATTTTGCAAAAGGTTTACTAACTGCAACTGGCTCTATCAGAGGCATGGAATACCTTGAGTGTCTTGAATTTAAACTGGGGGATTCAGTGAAGTAGTTCCTTTGAACTTCTTCTGTACCCTCTCCTGTGTTTCCACCTGTTTCACCTCCTGGTTCCCCCCAATGTACTTAAACCCCATAGCTGTCAAGAGGTGACAAAGTTATTACCCTGTACAAATTAATGTATAGATTAATTCAATAGTTTTCACAAGGAAAAATTCTAGATATTTTATTCTCTTATTGAAGAGCGAGATTTAATTCTTAATCTGGACTACAATATTTCTTAGTCTCCCAGCATCTCCCACCTACCATATCTAAAGGCAGTTTTGTTTTGGGCCTTTAAGTCAGTTTTTAATTCCTGGTGATTGTCTGGACTGGTCCCTGCAGTCTTCTTGGCAAAGTTTTTCAGAAGTGATTTTCCATTGCTTTCTTCTTAAGGGAAGAAGAGAGAAGGGGACTGACCCAACTGGCTTCATGCCTAAGGTGGAACTAGAACTCATGGTCTCCCAGTTTCTAGACTTATGCCTTCACCACTACACAAAATACCTGCCAGCTTTCCAAACTAACAAACTCCAAACCAATACACTCGGAGACAAACATTTCCTCAAAGTTCCATTTTATTAGAGATTTCCCAAAAGAAAATCAAAGATCTATCCCCTGTGTCCATTACATGGTCCAATCAAACTGTTGTCCCAACTAGAGATATCCCTCCAGTCATTCCCCTCCAGGTGCAGGGGAACATGTCCTTGACTCTCTGAGAAAGAATGTTGTTGTGTCTAAAACCTCTACCTCGCTATGAAATCCCTCCTCCCAAATTCCCAGGCATTAAATGTGGCAGCCTCGAAGCTTCCAGGTAAAAATTGCTTCCAGGGCTGACACCAGCTCTCTTCTAAAGACAGTAGCTCTGGGTGGATCAATTTCTTGCTGTAAAAATACAACTGTAAACATACATAAAATTGCTTTTAAATATGTCCTGGACAGTTTAGTGCAAACACTAACAATTGTGGGAGAAAGTATATTGTGGGGATATTTGTTTTTCTTGGCAAAACATATTTGTTTCCCTATTTAGCAGAGTTTCTTTCTTCTGTTGAAGAGTGTTGGGCTAGAAACTCTTAATGTAAACACTACAGTGCATGCACACATAACCTCTCAGTCCTAGTGGGAGTAAATAGTAGGACGAAACCAGGTAAAATCATGTCATCTTGGAATGAAAATGTGCACACCAAAACCAGATCTAAATTATTAATATTTAAATTAATGTTTTATATTTACAGGAAAAGGATTTGGGCCATGACTGGCATTTAAACGTTACGTGAAAAATACAAGCAAAACTAAACAAAAGGCAAAAAAAACCCAAAAACCCTTGAAGGAGAACAGGTTATGTTACACAGCACTTAATGTATTTTCAATCCAATGAGTATATTGGTTGGCTGAGCAGTTTAAATCATTCCCTTTGCCATGGTGAATGAACCACAGACATCTCAATTCATAAGGAGATGGCGAGACTACAACCTGGAGAGCTTGACATTATATTCCAGGAGTGAGCTATCAAGCCACAATATACACAATAATACCCTCCAGGTAACTTCTAAAATATCACTATATCCTTCCACAAATAATGAGCCTGGATCACGAGAATCACCATTTTAGTATCTTTAGTGCAACCCAGTCTTAATATAATTCAAAAGCATTGTAGGAAATTAAGATAGCAGCTCAGCATAATTAAAGCTGATGTTGCCAATTTGCAAAGTTGCTCAAGATTCCCCAAAGCAGAATCAATCAAACTATCAGAATAGAGCTGGAAGGGACCTTGGAGGTCTTCTAGTCCAACCCCTGTTCAAGCAGGACACTCTACACCATTTCAGACAAGTGGCTGTCCAGTTTCTTCTTAAAAACATTCAGTGATGAAGCAGCCACACCTTCTGAAGGCAAGCTCTTCCACTGGTTAATTTTTCTCACTGTTAGACAGATTCTCCTTAGACAGATTCTCCTTCACTGGTTAATTTGTCCTCACTGTTAGAAAGTTTCTTCTTAATTCCAGGTTGCTTCTGTCCTTGGTTAGTTTCCATCCATTGTTTCTTGTCCTGCCTTCTGCTGCTTTGGAAAATAAATGAATGCCCTCCTCTTTGTGGCAGCCTCTCAAACACTGGAATGCTGCTATCATGTCCCCCTTTTGTCTAGACTAGCCAAACGCAAATCCTGCAACTGTTTTCATGTGTTTCAGTCTCCATGTCTTTACTCATCTTAGTTGCTCTTCTTTGCCCTTTTTCCAAAGTCTCAACATCATTTTTGTAATGCAGTGATCAAAACTTGATGCAGTATTCCAGATATGGCCTTACTAAGGCTTTATAAAGCGGTACTAATACTCAATGTGATTTTGATTCTATGTCTCTGTTTATACAACTAAGGATTGTATTTTTTGGCGGCGGCTGCCACACACTGCTGACTCATGTTTAAGTGATTGTTCACTAGGACTTCAAGGTCCCTCTTACAGTTACTGTTTTTGAGCCAGGTTTCACCTAATTTGTACTTGTACCTTTGGTTTTTCCTGACCAGGTATAAAACCTCGCTTTTCTCCACATTAAGTTTTGATGGACAGGACCCTTTGTTCAAGTCTGTCAAGATCTTTTTGGATCTTGAGCTGAGAATGAACAAGAACTTTTTACAAGCCTAAACATTTCTGGAGTAAATATTTTTCAGGTCATGTTGACTCCTAGCAACTGGGCCTGCAATATTCTTGGCAAGATTTTCATTGCCTCTTCCCTAGGGGTGACTTCATGTTGAAGGTGGGAATAGGAGTCACTGTTTCTTGGTTTTTAGCCTTCTGCCTTAACCACTACAACAAACTGGCTCTTGGAGTAAGTACTATGGAATACAAATTCCTAAACTGGCACTGGCTGGAAAATCCGGATATAGCCAGTAGCCACTAGATTGGGGAAAACTGGTCAGTCTCTGACATGATCTCATCTATAAAGACTAGCTATGACTGGAAAGGAAGCTCCTAAGTCTTCCTGTCAAAGACTTTATTCAGAAAATGTATTTTCCTCAAGTTTTGTTGCCCTTTATTTTCTCCCTCTGCTGCTTGGTCTTGAGCACACCTAGCATAGGAGTAAAAATCAGAGGCTGAAGAAAGGATGGTCTCTTCATATAGAAAGTAGCCAAGGTCAAGACCTGTTTTCTGTAAGTCAAGTAATTTAAGTCAGGAAATCAACGTTCCTGATTGTTAAGGGGGGAAAAAGGCCACCTAAGAACAGTTTGATAATACTATGAATTTGCCAATATGCTGCTTTAAACCAAGCCAAAAAAATGCTCCAGCAATTCTGCTATAAATAGTGCTTGATTTTTATATAAACCTACGGAGTCAAATAACTTGAAAAAAGAGTGTATTTACAACACCCATTAAAAGACTGTAAGGACACTATAACAGTATGAATACAGGCACACAGGAGAAGGTAAACATAAAAAGGGTTAGTAAACTCAACTGTATTTAAATAACAAGCATTCCATTCTCTGTATCCCCTTATTTGTTTATTTTTAATCTACATGGTGCTTTTCTCTTAAGAAAACTTTTAAGACTTGATGCTTTCAGTGACCTGAATCGGTAGCCTCTTTGGTTGCTCCAATCCAAAATTAAAGTTTTCTATAAGGAGAATTATGAATATTGAAGACATTGGTAAGACAAGCCTTGCAATGAAAAAAAAAAAAAAAGATGCGCTGGGATTTCAAACAAACTTGAAAACAAAATCATAATAAAATATGAATCTGAGTAAAAGATAGTCCCTTGTTAATCCATTTTAGCACTGCCTAAAAACAAACAAGCAGGGTGTTGTGTCAGCAAAAAAAGAAAAAAAAAAGACAATATAATTAGTGACTTGGACTGGGTGTGTATTGGAGTACAATTATAATCCCTGATGAAGAAATTCTCAATGAATTGAAAGGTGGGATGTAGGTAAAAGAAACTAAGAGGTAGGATTTTCCCCCTCTGTGCAAATTTTATCCTGAAGATTTCAGAGAGACTCTAGCCTTGTGGAACATACATAAATCAAATAAAATACTTAGCTCAGTTTGCAAAAACAGGCCATTCTATTATTGTGGCAAATATAAGAGGAGATAAAAAATGAGAAAAAGAGAATTTGTAATGATTAAGATACAATGTGGATTTCTTTCTTGATTGTCTCAATGGAAGTAATGAAATGGAAAAGTACACTTATTTAGAAGAGTGATTCCCAAATACTTAGTGGTAACAATTCAGTAATCCCGATGGTCATAAATTGGGATACAGTAAGAAAGGAATGATATCTTCCTCAAGGAAGATGCACAAAATTGATCTCCCCTTCCCCCCCAGTAAAATCTGCATGTGACACCCAAACATCTAATTTAGTGTGCAGAATTCTTGTTTTCTGGGAGTTAAAAAGCCCAATCAAAAACACAACACAACACAATGTACTTTCAGCAGCTTGGAAAGGAGGCAAATGATCCACAAACACACTCATATATATCCACCACACTATAAAAAATATACTGAGATTCTAGAAAAAGTGCAGAGAAGAACAACCAGGATGATTAGGGAACTGAGGACTAAAACATGAAGAACGATTGCAGGAACTGGGCATGGCTAGCCTAGTGAAGAGAAGGAACAGGGGAGACGTGATAGCAGTCTTCCAATATTTGAGGGGTTGCCACAGAGAGGAGAGGGTCAAGCTATTTTCCAAAGCACCTGAAGGCCAGACAAGGATAATGGATGGAAATTAAACAAGGAGAGATTCAACCTGGAAATAAGGAGAAATGTTCTGATAGTGAGAGCAATCAACCCATAGAACAGAAGTTGCTTTTGGAAGTTGTGGGAGCTTCATCACTTGAGACTTTCAAGAAGAGATTGGACTGCCATTTGTCAGAAATGGCGTAGAGTCTCCTGCTTGGTGGGGGGGTTGGACTAGATGACCTACAAAGTCCTTTCCAACTCTGTTAATCTGTTAATATCCAAGCATACAGTCAAAGATGTGGAGGAGAAGACTAGGCAGAACGGGGGTCAGAATTAAGTGAGTCACTAGCCTAGAGTCGTTATGTTTCCAAAAATAGTCCAAACCCAATTCCTCCTGAATTCTGTTGACCCTAGTGGCAATTTACTGCTGAATGTTAGTTGACTAGATTCTTGTGTATAGTCTTGAGTAATAAATCTTAACTGGAACTTAATATATGGTTCCTGTTCCTGTGATTCCTGACAAACCTCTTTTGAATGTCTGGTCTTTGAGTCCAAAGTTCTGTCAACCACTATCCTCACCATCAAAATACATCATGGAAAGGACATGCATGTCCTCCTTCTGAATTCAAATTGACTTCCTTTGACTTGTCATTATTCCATGTTCTTCGCTCCCATCCACCAAGTTATGTTGGTTTTTTCTCCACTCCTTTCATGAATAGTTGTTGTCAGATCCGTGTGTCTGCCATTCTTCAATGGAAGAAGAAGAGCGGGGTGGTTTAGATACAGCTAATTCTTTTCCACTTGATGTAACCTAAATATTCTAATGCTTGCACTGATTCCGTAGAACCTTTTACATGATTTATAACCATTGCCTGGCGCCCCAGATGCCTGGAAAATTGTCACCTCTTGGAGAGATGGTAAGAGGAGAAGAGGCCATATAAATTCCAATGCCAGAAGAAAATTCCTCGAAATCTCTTCTTAACTACGTTCTCAGAGATGAGGGGCAAATAACATGTCCGCATCTGCGGATTGGTGAAATCCACATCGGACTAAGGAGAGGGGTTCTAACTTCCTTTATCTGAATTGCATGCCCGGCGGGTGTCAGACCCTGATTTGAATGTTGACATAGTTTCCTTTCCTTCAATAAAGAATTCCTTTTGGACTACCCAGTTTTCAAAAGTTCATTCTTATTGTCTGAAGGGGGGAGAGTCTGGTCCTTACAGTTGTCTTCTCAATTCTAGTACACATATTCTAGTACACAAACCTGGGCACGGGTTTCCTTTCTATTTAATTGTTCTGACCAAGGCTTCCCAAGACTGTAATTAAGCACATGCTTAGTTAAAACAACTCTTGTTTTATTGCAACGCTGGGAATTATGTTCATTCCCAACCAGTAATGAGTCCCTAACAATCCCTCGAGATAAGTATCCATCTTTCTCTCCTTTGAATTGCTGCCAACAACTAAACTGCCAAATGAACTATAAAAAAAACCCAACCGACATACAAATCCACACAGAGCTTCAAGGATTAATCCGAACAGAATGAATGTCCTTGCTTCCTGCAAAGTTTTCTTCAACTTTCTCTGTCCTTTATATCTTATGGGAGGGGCAATCACCTCCAAGCCTTACCCCTGAGTCACCCCTTTTGTGTCAGCTGTTCTTGCCTTCTAGCAGCTCTGCACACATGCGCACTGGGAACAGGCTCTCCTTGTTCCTCTGCCTCGCTGCTGCCAGACTCCAGACGCTCAGGAGTCAGCACCCCACTGCCAGATGGTCCTGGTGCCATCTTTGCATTGGACGCAGGACCCTTGTCTGAGTCCTCTCCATGCTCCCGGACTGATCCCCGTTCTTCCCCACAGTCCAATTCCGCTGCACAGATTGCCAGTGAACCACAACACTAATTTGTTCCAATCCTTTGTACCCTTGTTTGTCTGTACACCCAAAAGTTTTCAAACTATGATCTACACGGACAAGAAGCTTCTCACCCCATTAGGATAAAGAACTGTCCTAGTTCTGGATCCTCTAGCCAATGTGTCAGAATAAATGGTGACAATAAAACACAGGATGTAATTATATTTTCGCAGGGATCCAGTCAGTCTCTGAATTAATACACAAAGTTTCCTCTAGAAAAAGCACTTGAGACGCAGGGATCCACATCTAAGAGAGGCACTCAAGATGCTACGCAATTTGCTTTATACAGAGCCATGAGGGGAAAAGAGAGTCAGAGTGAACATTTAGTGTGAAGCACAGGGAGGAAATTCGCCATCAGCTGTCATGCTTTAAAGCAGATAGTCGTGGTACCTCAGCACATCTGGAATACCTGTCACCCTCAAATTACTTTGGTAATGGAAACACAATTTTTAATCTTCGTATATTGCAGTCAAATCACAGTAGGTTTAGAAGCCTGTTAGTAGAGTTTTTTGGGAAAGAAATACATATCTGCTTTCAGTCACTAACAATTTAGAATTAGGATGGGTGTGGAGAATAGCTTTTTAGTGAAGGGAACGGGAGGAGAGAGAGAGAGAGAAAGAGACAGAGAGAGAGAAGGAGGAGAGAGAGAGAGAAAGAGAGAGAGTCACTTCGGTGGCAGGAAAAAAACACAATATTGCTGAACTGAAATGGTTGTTCTCTGTACCTAGTCATTTTATAAAATATACAGCAAAGCTTTTATATGTAAATTATCCAAACACAAAAACATCTCCATTCAAATTGAATTGAGAATATTTTGAAGTAGAGCACTTTAGTGGAAATGTGCTTAAAATGAACAAAATGGAGAATTGCCAAGATGGAATCACTGTTCCAGGGTGAGGGGACGGGGTGGGGGAAATGACAGAAATGTTACAAAAATAAGCTTGCACGAGCCTTCTTTGAGAAACAACAAAAAGTGTCAATTTAATTTCCAGGGCTTACCTATTATTACTATCAGGTGAAATCCAGAGTTGTGAGGTTAATGTCTGCATGCAGGTATGACCGGAATGCAGAGTAGGCCAGGGGTAGGGATGGTGTGTGTGTGTGTGTGTGTGTGTGTGTGTGTGTGTGTGAGAGAGAGAGAGAGAGAGAGAGAGAGAGAGAGAGAGAGAGAGACAGACAGACAGACAGACAGACAGACAGACAGACAGATTGGTGGCACTGCACTCTGATATTTCAGCTAGTGCAGAAGGCAGCAAACCCTTGAGTTAATGGAATTGATGGATTCATCTATGGACCCACTTCTATAGATGCTCCATCGGATGCCAATGGGTTTCCAGATTACTGCCGGATCCAATCTGGGTCAATTGTTGGTACCAGAGATTGTGTCTTCAGAGCTTTTGGGCTTATGCTGGAGCCCATCTTCTTTGTGTGTTCAGAAGTTCCCTGAGGATGGACTGCAGCACAAGTCCAAAAGCTTGAAAGACAAAAACTCTCGTCCCGGTGACTGATGCAGATTGGATCTTGCAATATTATCCTTGGACGCGTATATTCACCCTCATTCCAGATTACTGCTGCCCCAAATTTAAATCTGAAACCACTGTAAAAGTCTGACTCACAGATGAACACTCTACAGAAGCCCGATGATGGCAGATGAGATTCTGCCGAAACGTTGCTACAACTTTAAAAGCACAATTACAATGACGTGGGAAAATACCCGAACAAAGCTGAATGCCATACATACGTACATACATACATACATACATACAAATGAATCTTTGTTTGTTCGGGTTTTTTCCCGCGTAAGATTGGAAGTATCTAGGCAACGTTTCGATGAAGTCTCATTCATCATCTTCAGGCTTGTGTCTTCGGCTCTGTGCTTCTCAGAGAATCTTTTTAAAATCTTGACTGTCCTTAAGGTTTTACTTCTGCTTTCCTTTGCTTTACAGACCTGGGAAGCTCATAAATACGAGGACTGATCCAGTGGTGGTATTCAACTGGTTCTGCCTGGTTCTGGAGAGCCAGTAGTGGTGATGAGCAGCAGAGACCAAATCAGTTCTCTCCGCTACTCTATGTTTGGCCCACTTGTCTGCCCGGGGTCCCATACTTACTCTTATGGCCAGAATTCAAAGCGCAGCTGCTTTGCACGGTGAAGAATAGCACCTCACGGCAGCTGTTGCAGCAACCAGCATCATGCAGGCTTGCAGGAGGCGAGTTAAAATGCCTCTGCGTCTGCGCAAAATGTGCATTTGACGCACACGTGCACGGAAGCTGTGTACACGCATGCAAAGTACACGCCTACCAAGCCACGCCCACTGAACCAATGGCAACTTTATTTGAATACCACCACTGGACTGATCCCAACGTTATTTTTTTTCATGCCTGCTGTAACCGCGAAATGAGGCAGCCACTAAACAAGAACGACCCGTACTTTAAAAACAATACAAAAAAAAAATAACAACAACCCAACAACCAGGATTTAGAGAGGAGAGGGTTTCATAACAGCGGGAATATTCACCTATCTTTCCAAGGTACAAAGTTTTAGTCAGACACATCCCATTATTCAATGTAACTGCTTATGAATTTTTGAGCACATATTAAAAGCATTGTCATCTAATATTTCAGGGAACATAAGCTACTAACGAATTTTCTATATCGCTATCTCAGACAATTAATTCTCTTCTTTCACTGGCTGTGCAGATTTGACAAGTTTGCAGAGAGCTTCTAGATATCTACCTGATTTCAACTTCCATGGCATTGTGAATATGTATGTGGTCATTGTGGGGTGGTATCCTCCTCTTGGAAGACACACAAGTAATAATATCAGAGGGTATGGATGCAAATTTTAGATTGGCTTTTTGGTTGATTAACAGGCTTTGTCTTTTAAATCACTGTGAGTTGACAGATGATGGGTAAAATATTTGTACTTCTCCCCCAAGCCTCGATGAGAGTGGTTCCATATGTAAAATTGCAAGCATGGCAGGAAGTAAGTGTACAAGAGCATAAAACAAAAGGGAAGTCACTGAAGAAGAAAACAACAACACAATCATCTTCATATTTACTCAAAAGCAAGTTATCCTATGTCATCTTGTGCAGACAATGGAGTCAATATCATTGAAATTGATAGACCAGCATAATAGGGAGATGCTACTGCAATTATATAGGAGAAGGTGAAATGAGGCACTTACATTACCTGTAGTGATTTCCATCTAGGATGCCACAATAGAAATGAGGCAGGTTATGATCCATCTAGATTCTTCTTATGAGAACACAAATGTAGAAATCAGTATGGTGCATAGCAATTTCTACACAAATAGGTTCTTTTAGTTGGATATACCAAGAATACAATCTCCTTGCCTCTGCTCAGAATTATGCCAATTAGGGAATGTATTTCCTCTGTGTTTTCAAACATAAACCAAATAGATAAATATAGTGAGAGGTACACATATAAGGAGATAAACAGACAGACATAGATAGTTAGGTAGACAGAGATAGATGCAATAGAGAGATGAGAGATGGATGGATGGATGGATGGATGGATGGATGGATGGATAGATAGATAGATAGATAGATAGATAGATAGATAGATAGATAGATAGATAGATAGATAGATATAGATGAGAGATGGAGAGAGAGAGATACAGATAGAAAGGCAGACAAATTCATGTTCACATCCCATTAAATTATGCATCAGAAAGTAAATGTATGTAAATGTATGTATGTATGTGGTCATTGTGGGGTGGTATCCTCATCTTGAAAGACACACAAGTAATAATATCAGAAGGTATGGATGCAAATTTTAGATTGGCTTTTTGTTGATTAACAGGCTTTGTCTTTTAAATCACTATGAGTTGACAGATGATGGGTAAAATATTTGTATTTTCCCCCCAAGCCTCAATGAGAGTGGTTCCATACGTAAAATTGCAAGCATGGCAGGAAGTAAGTGTCCTATCTTCATCTGTCCTATCTTTCTTAACCTTAAAAAGGTAACCTAGTCACTTCTACATCATATCTGGCTCCTTGCACAGGTATTCTGCATCTTCAGTGGAAGGTTCACATTCCTTCTCTTCCAGCCACCAGTCACCAAACCTGGAGCTCTACACTTCTCTGAAAAGCCTTTTAACCTTGTCAAGATCTTGTTCCAACATGCTTACAAAGGATCCGAGGCTCAAAGTTTGGCTTGAAGCATTATCTTTCAGTCACAAGAACGCTTCTCATCCACTGCAAGCCCAACAAGGATACAAGTTATAAACAAGGTTTTTAATTCCCCCCCTTAAAAAGGGGGAAAAGGCAAAAAGATGATTATTGGCCTTTAAGCAACCTAAATAAGTTCTTCTTTTTTCCCTTCTCCTTAAATTGCCCGCATAAGTATTTCCTCAAGGGAAAGACACCTTGAAAGATATTTTACATACACAGCTAAACTACAGAGGAAGATAATGAAATTGGGACATTGGGATTTAAAAGGATTTAAAAGAGAGAGAGAGAGAGAGAGAGAGAGAGTTTTCTCGTGGGCCTTTCCACAAACTTGCCAGTCCTTATACAAATGTGGATTGGAAGGTGAAGAAAAGGAACATACTGTCTCAATCAAATGATCTGTCAGAGATTAATAGGATTCCTTTGTAATATCCATATCTCACAAAGAAAGGCTTTGACAGCCTCCAATTACTTTCCAGAAGCCAGGCCTACTCCACAGTTTCTTTGAACCAGAATGGCCCCCGAACCTATATTTTTCACTCAAGCAGATAACACCACTGGGTCTCTCTCTGTGATCGTGGCCTAACTTAAAGGACTTAATCTCATTTTCCAGATGAATTATTATTTTGTCTCCTGCAGGCAGTGATTACTGGATAAAAGTATTGTGTTAACATAAGGGCCGAGGTCTTTTCAGTTGAGAATTCTGTTGTGAGACATTCAGTACTCCATGTATTACTATTATTTTTAAATTATGAAGTATGGGAATGTCACAAAGAGGAAGGAAAAAAATTGGAGTGATACACATTGCAGATAATTTCATGGTTTCTCAAGAGGTGAAAGGAAGATCTTTTGCTTATGTATGAGCATCTAGGAATACATATCTACATAACTTTTCCATCATTCATACTGGAAGCAGTTTACTGGATTTCTAACACATTTCTCTTTCTTCTCGCACATCATTTCCTTCTTTTTACTATAAACTATAACAGCCCAAAGCCTATCAAATGCCTTCTAATTATCAGTGGAATTCAAATCCAGTAATCCAGAACTGGATAATCAAATCTCAGACCGATGTACTTACACTCCAATTTTGCTAAATTAAAAGGTTCTGCTGCTAGCAGACTTTAAGAACTAACCTCACTATGTTCTTTACTTCATTAGAAAATAATGGAATGACATAAAAACTACAACTGTAAGATTCAAAAGTTAGTAAATAAACCAGTTAACTAAATAATAATAATCTATAGTTTTGCTGAATCAGAGCAAACATTAAAGTAAACCAGAGATTCTATAAATGAGGAATGATGGGAGTGGGAGCTCAACTATTTTGGAGGATGTCAGGTTGCCATAGAATAGAATAGAATAGAATAGAATAGAATAGAATAGAATAGAATAGAATAGAATAGAACTCTTTGTTGGCCAAGTGTGGTTGGACACAGAAGGAATTTGTCTTGGTGCAAATGTTTTCCGTGTACATAAAAGAAAAGATACATTTGTCAAGAGTCAAGAATCATCAAGTACAACACTTAATAATATTCATAGGGTACAATAAGCAATCAAATCATACTAGAAAACAGTCAATATAAATCATAAGGATACAAGCAACAAAGTTACAGTCACAAAGTCACAAGTGGGAGGGTATGGGTGATAGGAGTGATGAGAAGATTAATAGTAATAGTAGTGCAGACTTTGTAAAGAGTTGAACAGTGTTGAGGGAATTAGTTGTTTTGCAAAGTGATGGCATTCAGGGAAAAAACTGTCCTTGTGTTTAGTTGTTCTGATGTGCAGTGCTTTATAGCGTCATTTTTAAAAAAACCCGTGGTTACTATTGTGAGGAAAACAGGAGGAGAAAGACATGTTGGATATGTTTGTTGCCTTGAGTTATTCATAAAAATAATAAGAAAGGATACAAATAAGCAAATAAAAAGTTTTTTAAAAATCATCTTTTGGCTGGAGTGACTATAAACTACTATCCTTGAGAATGGTTTTGAGAAGAGACCAAGAAAGGAAAATATTTGTTGCTCAGGGTTGAAATGAAGGATCCTTGGTGCTCTCTGAGCTTGTTCGCTTTCTTGCAGACATTTTATCAACCAAACTACGTAACACTGATAGCATTTGATGGTCTGACCTAATTTGGGTAATGAAATGTCTGCAAGAAAACAAGCAAGCTCAGAGAGCACCAAGGATCCCTCATTTTGAGAATAGAACTTGTACAAATATAAGTCAGTTCCATTCCTGGTAAGTTCCTCATTATTTATGTTTACCTCTGAAGGGTCCCCAGGTTAGTAAGGGAGACTGGGAGACTGGCTATGAAACAGTGGTCAAAAACTGGATGTTTTCCTTTAAAGAATCTTTCTTACTTACTTTTAGACCAAAGTTTTCAGGCAAGCAGAAACTTAAGAGGAGAGGGTTGCCAAAATATATGCTGAACTGCAAGTACTTGGATAAAATCAACACCGAGACTTCTCAGCTAGCATATGGTTTCCAATTCTTCAGTCATTGTGCATAGAAATATTCCGTTTGCATGGCCAGATGTTTTATATGCCACTTAACTCCCTGTTTATTATCCCTTAATGTTAGCTGTGTAAGAAAACACATTTTAAAAGTCAGCACTCGAGAAATCAGGCCATTTCAATAAATGGAAACATTTTCCACAAAAGAGAGGAGGAGGAAAAAATCCCACCCTCGTATTTAAAATAAAAACATTTTATTTTCGTAACTCTAGATAACGCACCGAGATGAAATTGTAAATTGCTAAGCGCTTTTATTTCTGTAATGTATTCTATTGACCTTAGAAATTATTCAGATCATGTAGAGGTGGTTTTCTTTTTCCTCCTAACCAAACAAATAAAGAAAAAGGGGGGAGCCATGATGAAATGGATTAAAAATAAATAAATAAAATTGACAGCAACTCCTATGATAGCCTCTGCCAGCATGTTATTCCTTTCTTTCTTAAAGCTTCGTCAACATGCAAACACTCCATAAAAAAGGAACTGGTGCGTGCCTACGGGAGCAATTCAGTTTGCAAATAAAGCAGTATAATGTGAGCGGTTTGAAATGGTTCGTCTCTGTTGCTTTCCATGTCAACGCACTGACAGTCTTGCCTGAATGCAGCTAGTCAATAGAGAGAAAGTAAATAGAGCATTTCCCGATTTCACCTGGCAACACAGTAAAATGCCCGGTTTAAAAATGCAACACTTTAATCACTGGCACAATATAGACAGAGTTTCATTCTTTTTCTCTTTATCCTTCTCATTCTTCTGCTTCCCAGAACTGAACATATTAAAGTTTTAATGACAACAATGTACATCGGAAAACTAGCCAGCAGAGTAGAACCTGGATTCTTCCAGATGCTGCAGAGGTTGCATTTTGAGTCTATACTCCACCAGGCCAAAATTAAACAACCATATATCTTTAAACAAACATTAGCAGACATAATGTCTTCATGCCCCCCTGAAGTATTTAACAAGCAGAGACACAAATTAAACTGGTGAATATGATTACTCTGCAGTGCAAACTTTTTAAAAAGCTAAGGGAAAGAAAGGTTAAACAAGAGATCTTGGTTCAACCACAGCAACTTTAGGACAAGTGTCAATTTTACTTTATAATGCTTGGGAAGACCACTTCACCACTTTATAATGACTTGGTAAGACCACACTTGAAATATTGCATCCAGTTTTGGTTGCCACCATATAAAAATGTAATTCTAGAAAGAGCGTAGAGAAAAGCAGCAAAGATGATTAGACGACTGGAGGCGAAAACATATGAGGAACAGATGCAGGAATTGGAGATGTCTAGTTTCATGAAAAGGACTAGGGATGCCAAAATCTAAGGGGCTGCCACAAAGAAGAAGGGGTCAACCTGTTTTCCAAAGCAGGACAAGGCAGGACAAGAAGCAGTGGATGGAAACTAATCAAGGAGAACCAACCTAGAACTAAGAAGAAATTTCCTCACAGTGAGAACAATGAATCAGTAGAATGACTTGCTTGAGGAAGCTGTGGGTGCTCCATCACTGGAGGTTTTTAAGAAGACATTGGACGGACATTTTTCTGCAATGAGGGGGGTTGGACTAGAAGACCTCCAAGGTTCCTTTCAACTGTTAGTCTGTTATTTTCCCCCACCACTAGTCATGCTGTCTGAAGTTGATGGAATGTACAGAATATAAAGAATATAAAGAAACATTTTGAGGAGTTCCTCCTGCATCTATCTAGGCTATTCTGATCGACAACAGCAATCCAAGATTTCAGGTCAAAATGTCTCTTAGCTTTATCGAAATAGGGAGATGAGGAAAGCCAAGGGGGACATATAGTCTTTCTTTCCTTCCTTCCTTCCTTCCTTCCTTCCTTCCTTCCTTCCTTCCTTCCTTCCTTCCTTCCTTCTTCTTTCTTTCTTTCTTTCTTTCTTTCTTTCTTTCTTTCTTTCTTTCTTTCTTTCTTTCTTTCTTTCTCTCTCTCCTTCCCTTCTCCCCCTCTCTCCCCCTTCCCCTCTATTTAATGTAGGCACTCTTGGAAAGAATTAAAATGGAATGAAGACATTTTAAAAATTAAATTGCTGCAAAAGACACATGCAATTTCCTTTATTATTGGGATTGAATTAAGCAAATCCCAATTCTTTGGACCTGCTAGAGTTTGCATCATGACTTTAACCTGGCTCCATCTTGTAGGAAATATTGTATGAAAGGCATGGCCAGCAACTGATATGTGTGTTGAGATACTTTAAGATCAAGGACCCTTTTCTGAAATCTTTTAATCTTTTTGTTTGTGTTGTTTATCTTGTTTTAATTGATAAAATCAATAAAGTTTATTTAAAAATAATAAGATCAAGGACTCTCTTGTATCTGACGCTACTTCAGAGCAGATATAATGTGTAATGAAATCTATCCATTGTTGTTCTACATTCATTCATAAGCAAGTATTAAGAATAGTAAAATTATATATCTACTGAAAAAGTGCCTTGTTTTCATCACGTTCTTTCATCTCTCATTCATAAATTCTTTTTTTAAAAAGTTGTTATGAATTTTCTTGGTTTCCAAATATTATTTAACCTATTTAGAGAGAAAAAGCCTTTCATACTTATTTACTGAGGGAGGAAACTTATGAAAAATATAAAGTCGTGCTAATTAGAAAAAAATGCATTTTAAGGCTCCTGACTACAAATATACTAATTTTGTTCAATTTCATGAAAAAGACACACAACATTTTTTTTCTATTTCCCCCCCCAAAAAACAATTTTGATAAAGGTAAATCAATTATTTCTAATATCAAAATCTGAAATGGCTTTGTTAAAATCAGCATGCTTGGATGAAAACTTACAAAATTGTTCTCCTGATGCACAAATTTGTTTACTTCCAAAAAGCCTATTTTAAGTTGGAAAGATTGGGGAGGGGGACATGGGACATTCGATTCTAAACATGATTACCTCTAAGTGACACAAATATCCACAGAGCTCATCACAAAAGGCTATTTAAATGTTATTTTACTGTTGTTTCATTGCAGTTTAGGCAATTTTGCATTTCATCACTTTTTTTAAAAAAGCAACTATAAGTGAATTGGGAAGCAGGCAAGAAATGTGTATAAAGCCAAATTGCAGGATAATTATAAATGCAAATAAAATGGTTTTATTGGAATCTGTCAGAAGGGCACAGATTTTGTTAGCAAGGCAAATACTTTCCAGGCTTGTAATAGAAGAAAGGCTGTGTTGATGACTTTAGTGAGAAATTAAAGGGAATTAAATTGAAGATGGGAGGGCATAAATTGCCCCTATTTGGTGAACAAATCCAAATTAAATATCCTAACAAAAGCCCATCCAGCTTTTTTGGAAACACAGCTATTAAACAAGAACCCTCAGCCCCATGACTCATTTTCAACAGCATATCTCTGGGTGTGGAAATATCATACAAATATAACCGTTAATTTGCCATAGTTCAGTTTAGTGCCCAAAAACCTAAAGGCCAGTTAGCACATACGTTCACTGCAAAAGTGCCAATTGAACTACGTATGGTACTTCCAATATAATACATTACCATCCAATCCTTTGCACATTTATCAGAACGTGCACTGAATATACAAGTAGTTCTTCATTGAAGCGAATATCAAATTGCGGCCATCATCTCTTCACCATTTTGCTACATTTTGACCCCAAGTCTGTCTCCCTCTGACCATCGTCACCATGTTCTGATCAACATGCATGAAATAATCCTCTCCCTATTATGATTCATATATGGGAGTACTTGAGAGAGTACCACTGGTAGGCATATAGATGGAGCCAATATCCCAAGTAATTCTTTCTTAATTAATTAATTTATAGAATTAATTTATAGAAGCGTTAGACATTTGTGTCAGGTTCATGTGCTGATTAATTATAAGGCTTTGCAACCTCTTTAGGAGATCCGTTTTCAAGTGGATAAACCTACTCCAAGGAAAAATAAGCTATCTTCTTAGTTGTTATCAGAATCTTTAAAATGAGGCTGTAAAACAAGATATAACATCTGAAAAAGCTTGGCTTGGCTAACCTGGCTTTAGGTTTCTCATAACAATATATTTAATACTAAGTACTTAGTATATTATAATACTAAGTACTTAGTATATTATAATACTAAGTACTTAGTATAGTATTTAGTTAGTATGCTATTTACATGCTAAGTAAATAGCATACTAAGCACTTAGAGTATTATAATATACTAGCATTAGTACTAAATATATGCATAAGTAAAAATATAATATATAATATTATATTTTGTATAATATTTTGGATACTTATATAATATTTTAGCAGAAATCTGATTCCAACATCATCATAACAAGTTTGTTTTTTGTTACAATAGCGACATCAGTTACAAAACTTCTCACATTATTAAATGAAGCCATAGATTTTTTTTTTTAATTTTAACTTTGCTAATAGCAATAGGACTTATATACCGCTTCACAGCCCTCTCTAAGTGGTTTTACAGAGTCAGCCTATTTCCCCCAATAATCAGAGTCCTCATTTTATCGACCTTGGAAGAATAGAAGGCTGAATCAACCCTAATGCTTTGAAAAAGGAAACTTGGCACCAAATTTAGTTATTTTATCAAACTTAGGTACTGCAGTGGCCAGGTTACAGCTAAAAGCATATAAAAACCATAAACCATATGCAGTACAAATGTAATACATCAGTAAAATAGGAGCCAAATTTTTAAAAAAATGAAGATAGAATAAGTTAAAAGTTAAAATGTGGGAGGGAACATATTCAAGGTGCTAACCACACCCTGAGTTGTGCACCAGAGGTGATATTCAGCAGGTTCTGGCCAGTTCTGAAGAACCGATAGTGGAAATTTTGAGTAGTTCAGAGAACCAGCAAATTCCACCTCTGACTAGCCCCGTCCCCATCTCTTCTCTGCCTCCCGAGTCCCAGCTGATCGGCTGAGTCTTTGGTTGCCCTGCACAAGAGAACAGAGCTGGAAAGTTGGATGTGGAGGAAATGGGGATTTTGCAGTATCCTTCCCCTGTCTTGACCACCAAGCCATGCCCACCAAACCACACCACATCCACAGTAGTAAAAAAAAATTGAATCCCACCACTGTTGTGTACCACTCTGTGAGCCCCATGTGAATTGCCAAAGCCAGATCTTTAAACTCCTTGGATAGGAGAATGGGGGCCCATCTCACTTCTTGGGGGAGGGGGGAGAATATTATGCAGGGTGACAGTAATGACAGAGAAGGCTTTCTTTCTGGACCCTACCAGTTGAAATTCTTTAACTGTTGGGGTCTATAACATACTTTCCCTGCCTGACCAATTGGGACGAGTCAATGTGATGATATTAAGATTAAGTACATATGCTTGATAAAATGGTTAACCGATTTTAAATGATAAACCGATTTTTACAGTGTTCCATCTGAGGCCATGGAAATTATTCAATCAGTGGTACAAGACATCACATATTGTTGTGCTATCAGAAATCAGTTAAAGAGGAATATTTTTGCAACATAAGCTTTAGGAATTATTTTGTGTTTTAGGTTGTCAAAACCGTGATAACCAGACATACTGCCTCAACTTTGTGTAACCTAAATTTTAAACACAGCTCAGGACTGCAGGATTAAGGTTGTTAACTCTTCCTACTCTTTCAGTAAGGCTACAAAGAGTAAAAAGAAAAACAATATTTGTTCTCCTTTTCCTCAATATTTCACAAGAGTAAAGTGGGGTTTAAATTAATAATTATGGGGAAAATGTTTTTATGTTAACATTATTCAGCAACCATGGTTTATAAACCAATCAGTTGGTGATATAATAAATGCAATTAGCTAAAATTGTTTTCAATCTTTTTTTTATCCCTCTAGAGAAAAAGGGAGGAATCCAAGTTGATTTCCATAATACTAAGCTGTCTTTTCGTATTACATTTAAATTAAGAGCTGTGAGAGCAATGTGGAAAAAGTAAGCATTAGAATTCATACATAACGTCAACTCATGGTATTCCTTATTTTCATTTGTTGAATATACATGGTTCTAACTTTGCATATAACACTGAATCTTTAGAGGTGTGACTGTATATCAAGTCCAAAACAAAGTACCTTATTTTTAACAAATATAAATCAATTATACTTTTAGTTGAGTTTCTGAAGAGACAAAGGAAGAAGAAATATGAGGAAACCATTGTTTAGACAATAGGGGCTGAAATATGTTTAAGTCCATAATAAGTTAACATTCAGAAAGAGCTCAAGAAGACACTATCTTGATTCCCAGAAAGAGAAGCTCAACGCAAACCAACTTGCAAGGTTTTGTTCGCCAATCTCAATGAAAAGTATTTTAGCTTTTCTGTGGAATGGATTTCCCGGTCTGATCCACCTAGAGGGACTGACAGTGTCATATGGGGTTATAGCAATGAGGCAGCATTGATCACACTTGTAGATGACTTGTGGCAAGACCAGGATATGCATTCATCTTGGCTCTCCTTGATATCTCTGTGGCTTTCCATATCATCAATCACTATAACCTACTAGATCAGCTTTGGAGGTTAAAGTCAAGGCCATATTCTCATGGTACTTCTCCTCCTTCCACTTAAGACTAGTTCCAGTTGGTGTTAGTAGGATAAAAGCTTTGGGGAATACCTCAGACTCTGCTTTCTCTCCATTCCTATTTAACATCTACACATGGTTGCAAGGTAAGATTATCTGACAACATATCTGCAAGCTAAAAATAATCAGAATACTCAGCCTTACATCTTTATCCCAAGATAATCAAGTGATGACCCAAGATGCTTTCTTAATGTCATAAAGCTATGGAGGTCTGAAAGAACAGACCTTGACAACTTAAGTATGATCAAGTAGCTATGGAATTTAAGATTCCCAGATCTACTTTCCATCTGTAGCTCTGGATGGGTACACTCTCCTAAACAAACCACCTAAAGCCTACAATTGCTCTAGAATTGTGGGTGAAACCTTCAGCTAGATGTGAGGAAGTGTGAAAGGACTATCTAGCTTAGAGTCCTTGCGTAACAGGAAGACCTAACCTACCTCAGAATCCTTGAAACCCTTATCTGGCTGTTCTCAAGAGAATGCAGTCAATCTGTCAAGATTTATCTAAATAGGGAGAAACAATAAAGAAGCAACTCCAATTAGCTCTGGAATTGCTCTGGTTCCTTGAGCCTGACAACAATGCAGCAATAGCATAGTGATGGGCACCCACTATTTTGTAAGCTGCACAGGCTTTCCATGTAGGTGTCCAGGTACAATTCAAGATGCTGGCCACCTTATGAAATTCTTCATGATCAATTCGTTCAAAATTATCTAGGTTATTTCCAATTATGTCTATCTCTCCCATGAAATCTGAAAGAGGGGCAATGCTTTGTGTCCCACCACCCTCATAAGACAATGTGACTTAACAGGATCCAGGATTTGTGTCTAGCTGCCTTATGCAGCAGCATAGCCAAGATTCAGATGGCCCCAACTCTGTTGGTTTTCTGGAAAGCTACAGACCATGGGTCTGCAACCTGCAGCTCTGGAGCCACATGCGGTTCTTTTGGCCCTCTGCTGTGGCTCCCTGTCGGCTGATCCCATCACTGGTTGGCCCCTCCCCTCCCCATCACTCCTTTCCTGGTCTGAGAAAATAAGGGTGATGGCAAGGAATGGAGACTCACTCCATATTCCAGAGCAGGAGGTGACTGATGAGAATGAATGACGTTGAATTGGCCATGCCCACCCAGTCACACTGGTTGTTAGATTATTGGCTCCCAGAGTTTTCTTTTCTGTGGGAAATGGATCCAAATGGCTCTTTGAGTGTTTAAGATTGCAGGCCCCTGCTATAGACTCTGGGTTAAGATTTTGGATGAAAACTATTAGCTGAGAATTTTGAGTATGTTGTGGCTTTGACTTCTATTTATGCTGTTTATATTGTGTTGTTACCACTCATATTTTACAATTGAGCAGTCTTGCAAATCTTTTAAATTATGAGCATAAAAATAAAATAAATACCAATGAATATAAAATCCTAAGTGTGGTATAAACTAAAAATGTTTGCTGCTTAACTGAATTCACTTTGCATAAAATTAATAAAGGATATTTTCAAAGCACTGAGAATTGGATTTTGAAATCTACGGAAAAGCTATTATAATACATATAGACCAATAATGAGAAATGCTTCTAAATGCAGCTTCATGTTTTCCCAGGCAATTGACCATACCCCAGAGCACTCATATTAACTACAGTTTGGACAACTAAACAAAATTCTGTCTTAACCAGGCTCGAAAGCATTTTCAAATCCATTACAGAAATTTCATAATAGCTAATCATTATTCTTGGCTAAACACTACAGGCACATTTGCAGAATCCAAAGATATATGGGGATTATTTACAGAAATTTCATTGGCACTAAAGACACTTTTCCAAGAAATTAGTGCATTAATTCTGCATATTAATCAAATAATATGTTGAATCTAAAGCAATACTTAGGCACACACTATGAAACATTTAAAACCAGGGGCTGCAAAGAAGCATTCCAATTAATTATGCCTCTAATAAATATACGGAATTAAGAAGGCTATTGACCAATTTACAACCTAATCCAGGGAATGAATTTCTTCCAAGTAGTATCATTTACTGATATAAACTTCAGTTTTGTTTTCAGAACCCAAGGAATAGCCAATCAACTTTATCCTGCATTTTGGGGAGTGAGTGTGTGATTTAGTATTAATTTCATGTTTAGATAATATGTTTGATTTAATCACCCAATACACACTCTCATAATTTGGAGACTTTAAGCACATGAATCACAAAGGAGTAAAGTAGCTGACAACAACAGCATGTTTCAGAGAGTTGGGAGTTTTAAGATATTGATAAAAAAAGAAAGGAAATGTATTAATTAAGAAAGCAAGAGACAAAGACAATGAACAGACAGAAAATAAATATAAAAGAATTTTGCAGAGAGGCTGGCAAGGTAGGCAGGCAGGCAGACAGACAGATTTTTTTAAGGAGCAGATCTTATAAGAAAGTCATATTTTCTCCATTCCTTCATGGATAATACATGATTTAGAATTCTCACCTCTAACATCTTCCTCAAGACAGTTTTGTAAGAACTTTGGCATAGGTAGATAAGAAATTTAATTTGACTTTGCAAAGGGAATGATAATTTGTTGTATCTCGATGGAAAACAATGAAAATATTAGCTACTGTTTAATTGTTACCTGATCAAAACTCTTGTGCCAGCCAACGTAGTTCACTCTTGACTGAATTTTAAAATAATTCTAGAGGAATGACCAGATCTGCAGAATACGCTGGGAAACAGCCATTTGTGTAGAAAAACCTCAAAGGTTAATAGCAGGCAATGAGACAAACCAAAACAAAATACAGCCACCTAAAGCTTTTAAGAACTTTTATTCTTTTATCTATCTATTGATTTTTACCTTTAAAAGCTAAATGCTTGGTTCATTATCTTAAATTGGCTTCCTTAACGTTATCTAATTGATGGTCCACTTTTTTCCTTCTGAAGTTCAATCACATTGGTGGGTGGGGCTTATGCTTGCAATGGGCATGGCCAAACTAGGGACATTCAAGTTATTTCAAAATGGTCCCTTGTGAGTTTAAAACATTTTGTCTAATCCTGCAATAGACCCCAAAAGTGGGTAGAAACATTTATTCCCTCCCTTTGAACACTCTTTCTCGACCTTGTTTCCTTTCAATTCCCTAAATAAATTCATACACTCTCTCTCTTCTGATCCAGCACCTAAGAAATATTTCATTCCCGGGGTTTCCGGTTCCGCGTGGCTTTGGTGGCAGCAGGAATTCACGACTGTTCGCAATTCCTGCTACACTTGCCGCCGAGGTACCCCCGATCCAAATGGGTAAGGGGGATATGGCTGCCCTGTAGGGACAGCTGAAGAGAGAGAGGAGCCGGACAGGGGGTTGGGGGTGTCGCAGACCCCCTCCTCATCCGGAAAAACCCCCTTTTCCCAAGGTGGTGGAGCGGCGGTCAGCAATGGCCGCCACGAAGAAGCCTGCAACCGGGTAAGATTGTGCTGGAGGAAGCAAGAAAAGTGAAAGTGCTGGCTGAGCCGGGTCAATCAACATCTTTTAAATTCGCTGGAACTGAGCTGTCTGAATTGCTGGAGGATACATTGTATCCCTAAGAAAGCAGCGGAGAAGCTGTTAAAGGGAACTTTTTTTTCTTCACTCTCCCACCCCATGGAAACAGCAGATGAAGATTTGAAATTTCTTTGGGCACTGAAGGTGAACTATTCTGAAAGTTGAAGTTAAGGGACAAAAGAGTTCTTGGACATTGGACTTAAAAATTTAAGAAATTGGAAAACCCTTATTAGAGGTATGGATTTCTGATCATTTAAAAATTGATGTTGCAAGTGGGAAGGGAGAGGAAAAAAATTGGAGCAGAAGCTGAAAAAGGAGGAGATTGCCTATAATCCCAAAGAAAGGTACATGGTAATTGGACCTCTTTGATTAAACATTAACCCCAGAAAGAGAAAGAGAAGAAGGAAGAAAAGTATTAACTTTTGGAACTTTTTTTGAATTATTTTTGATTAAAAATACTTGGGTGGTTGTTTTGGGGAAATTTTCTCTTTTCAGGATGGCATCGCTTGTGGATGAACTAAAGACTGAATATCAAAAATATAAAAAGGAAGAACAAGATGGAAAAGATACTTTGGGCAACTTATTTCAATTTTTAGAAATGGCGTTATGTACTTATGAAAAGTTGATTATGCAGCAGAATGACTGGGACAAAGAAGAAGAGGAACAAGAAGCCATCTCTGATGAACAATGGGTTTTTTCCGGGGAGGAGGAAAAAGAGAATAAGAAAAAGGGGATTTTAAGGTTTGAAAAAACAACCAAAAAAGAGAAAAATGAGAGGAAAGGTGGATGCAAGGTCAGAAAGCAAAGGAAAGGGAGTAAGAAAAGGGAGGAGGAGAGACAAAGGGGTAAAAAGGGCAAGGAGAAGAATAAGCAAGAGAGAAAGGGGGGGAGGAGAAGCCTCAATGGTGGGAAGCAAGATCTAAAGAAAAAAAAGTCTATTTAGAGACAATGGGTGAATCTAATTAAGGATAAAAGGGGGATTCTGGAAGGTACATAAGATTGTGTTTTTATATGTGTATTTAGAGTATAAAATTTATTGTGTAATTTTAGAATCTACTAAACAGAATCCCAAGATAAATTAAATGTTATATGAAGTACTTTTAAGTTACGGTAATGAGTTAAAGGCGTCACTCCAATTAGTGTATAGGAGAAGTATAGTAAAAGAAAAAAGATGAATGGATAGTTGGAAATAGAACAGACAAAGAATGTTATTGAAAATGGTAATAAGATATGGAAGAATATATAAAGGTTTTGTTATGTTTTTTGGGGTTTTGTATGTTGATAAAAGGCAATAAAATTTTAATTAACAAGAAATAATTTGGATGAAAAGGAGAAGTTGGGATAAGATATGAAGTTAAATAGATAAAGTAAACATTGATATTATAATTGGGAATCATTATGTTCTATTGGTCTTCTTCTTTAATTATTACTAATTTTTTAGAAAAGAATTTATAAGCTGTTATGCCTTGATTGTTTGTGCACTGTTTTTGTAAAATTAATAAAATTGGGTTTTTTTTTAAAAAAGAAAATGATAATAAGATATGGAAGGATATATAAAGTGAATATGATGTTTGAATTTGTGTCTGTGAGAAGAGTTTCAACCCGGGATCAGGCAGCCTTCAGAAAAGATATTTTAGTTTTGTTTTGTTTTTTTCTATGTTCTGTGTTTTGTATGTTTATAAAAGGCAATAAAATTTTAATAAGCAAGAAATATAATTTGGATAAAAGGAGAAGTCTGGATAAGATATGAAGTTAAATAGATAATGTAAATATTGATATTACAATTTGGAATTATTTTGTATGTTTTATTGGCTCTCTTCTTTAATTATTATTATTTTTTTAGAAAAGATTTTTCAAGTTGTTATGCCTGGATTGTGTATTGTTTTTGTAAAATTAATAAAATTTGTTATATATCTGTATAAAAAGAAATATTTCATTCCCCCCCCCCCCCACACACACACATAGATCTGAAATGATTCCTTGGAGGTCACTTCTGAAATTAAGCTGTGAGCCTCACTGTATTAGTGCCAAAAGTTGCATGAAGTCCTCTGGCTAGAAGTTGCCCACCTCTACCAGGTAGTTATGTGATGGTCATTGACCTAATGTTTAAACTATAAAACTGTTAGATTAAAAGACTGGATGGCAACATCCATATTGATCGATACCACCACGCTAAACTGCTCTGTATTTCAAACGGCGATGTTGATTAAACAAAACATGTCCTCCTTCCTATAGATCATTGTTAACTTATCTCCTGAAATGATAAGGAGGACTTTTGAGTACTTATGACAGTACTTAGTAAGTTAGTAAGGGCATAGTTAGTAAAGCGGTAATTCATTTCTTGTGCTGTGTTGAATGGAAAGGGCAGTAGGGAAAGGAGAGAGATAACTTGATTCAGCATCCCCCGAGCAAACATGGTCAGAGAATCATGGTCAAAGAAGGCCGCTGCACTTCCATCCTATAATAATGATGGAGAAAGAGCACATTGAATCTTAGTAATCTAAAAACTCTCATTTATACTAGGAAAAGGAGGGCAAGGAAAATGGCTACTAAGAAGAAACTGCCAAATAAGTCTGAGCTATATAAAGTTGTGCTGAGTTTTAGAACTTTCCAAGGATCTAAAAGTGGGTCTATGACCCACATTTGCAGCCCTAATAGGAAACTTTTCCAAACTAGTGGAGGTCTGATGCTGAGCAGAAAGCCACATAAATTTGAGACAGGTTTTGGGTATTTGGGTTGTATAATAAAATATGAATTTCTCATAAGCCAGAAATGTCTGCAGCTAGCGATTAATCTCCAAAGTATTGAGATGACTATGCCTTTTGATTAAAACCTTGTGATTGTTCTTTTTCCCTCCCTCCAAAGGGTGATCTCTCTCATTGCCTAATTCAGAAAGTAAGGGTACAGGCTTTATAATCTAAACATGTTACCAAGCGGATAGTGTCAAAAAAACCCTATGGTAAACATATTCCATGTGTATCTTATAGTTCAGTGGGTTCCTCTTTCTACAGGTAAGAGGCCCCTGAATCTGATGGTGCTGCCAACCAGATATTTCCCAGACATGTTACAGATTAACTTCTATATTTCCTAACCCATCTGGATCATGTTGAAAGAGTCTGCATATGTTATCAGCTCATAATGATGTACGACAATGGTCCTTCTGTGAGACAAACAGCACACATAATACTTAATATTGTGAAGACAATGGAGAACATATTTCGCTTCCTGCTGGCAATACAAGCTTTTTCCTTCTCTCTTTCTCTAGCCTCCAGTCTCATCTCCCTCCATACAGACACAAATCCTTCTTGATTCTGAATTCAAAGTAAGTGATTTATTTAAGATGGAAAAAAATTCAGGAGATGGTATGTACCGGTTGGCTCCTTTTTAAGCTCAATAAAGAACAAGTTCAATAAACAAATTGATCACTTGCTTCAATCTTTTCATTTTCTGGCTACCGTCCCAGTGTGTTTGCTGACTTTTAAAGCCAGGGTGCCACCCTCAGACAAAACGGAGATAGAGATGAGAAATATTCATACGGAGACTGATATTTTCAGTACATGTAGAAAACAATTAACAGCAGCTTTTATTGTACTGGGATGTAGAATAAATATTTTATATACCAAAGCACAATGATATTCCAGAACAACTGTTGTTGTTGTTGTTGTTGTTTTGAGCTTCAAATTTCAAGCATATAATTATGCTCTATGCATATATATATAGTTTCATATTTATATAAGATCCTGGGAATGGAGAACTGTGGACTAAATTACCCATCTGGATTCAATCATTTCAAATTTTTGAAAATAAATACAGGGCTCAAGATTTTAGAGTTTAGTCACTAGAATATCTTGAAATTTTCAGATTCAACATAGAAGAGTCCCAACACTCTAAGCAAATGTCACATCACAATGCATGTGTGATACATAACCATCAGTGTGGAAATATCAGCTTTCTTCTGCAAATTAAATTAAAATTATTATAACAACATTTTGCAAGAACTTAAAATTATGTGAAATTTCAAAAAAAAAAACCTTTGATACATATCACTTTCTCATAATTTTTGGATTACTTTCTCTTTTGTTCATGTTCATACATCTATCTATAGATAATTAAAATGTTCCTATATAAAGGAAAGCCACTGTATCTTTAAGAATGTGTTATGTTTTCCTAGGTCCCTATCAAGGTAAATTTCATCAGTATTCAAAGTATGAGCAAAGCACTTCAACAATTTATTTTAATAAAAGAAGATTTAGCAGAAAGGAGTATAAATGATGAGAAGTTGCTTTAAACTGATTTATTCCCTGCAGCAATAAAAGGAATGTTTCTTCACTCAGCTGTTTAATATGCAAATATGCAGAGTATCCACCTTCTGACAGCACATCATTAATAAAATCTTGCACTAAGCAGAGTTCTCGATATTTCATCCTGATGAAAATACATGATGATGATTTTAGACTGTATAATTTCATATATGTGTGTGTGTGTGTGTGTGTGAGTGAGAGAGAGAGAGAGAGAGATGGTTGTTTTATAAAGCTGGACTGTGTTCATGAACTAGAAGCACTGGTTAAAGATTTTCTTTTTAAAGATAGACACTCCAAATCTCAAAGACTCTAACCTAGAGAATCCAAAGCTCCAAAGTTACACTTTGTAGAGATGAAGACAGACACATCATTCCCAAAATGTAAGTGTTGTATTTCTAGTCTGAAATAGGGGGGGGAAAGTAATCTTTTTTGCCCACCTAATTAAGAAATGTTACACACACAAACATGTAAAATAAACTCAGTTTTCTATCTATCAACAGCGAGCCTCTAGCTAATCAAATCTCTGTTTAAACATATTGATCATATCCAAATAAAGTCTTGGCACGGATTGTGTAGTTGCTAATACCTTGAAAATGAGAAACATATTATCAGTCAGAGATCCAGTGAGAAATATCCCCACAGACTAGCAAACAACTACTCTGCAATGACATTTGGCTTGTAGCACACTCTGCCTGAAAGCAACTGCAAAATGCTATGATCACAAATGATTAAAATGCAAATGCAAGTTTTTGACAAATTCATAACATGAGACTCTCTGTTTGGTTAAGTCCAATCTTTTCCCCAGTCTAAATGGTAATCTTTTCCAATTCTTGGAAAGGAAGGATATTTCTCCATTTTGAATTACAGTTCTATCAACCCAGCTTCGTCTCACTAGAAATCTGTAGCAGTATGAAATTTCCCCCATCTGTCAATCCTTGCTTCTATTAGCTTTCTTCCCATGTCATCTTCAAAAGTAATAGGTGATTAATTGGGAACAGGCTTCACACATCTTAAATCTTGAGCTGTGTTAGAGAAAAGTAGAAAATACTGCTTTAACATCTGTACAGCGAAAGACAACTATATCTGTGCGCTAGAAGTGAAATGAAGAAGTGTTTGTGCCATGCTTAGGTACAAGTAGGATCAAGGCATAAGAGCACATACCCAACATCTGATTCATGCGTTCTTGCATTTTTTTTCAGTTTGGGAAGTTTGGGAACTTCATGTTGTAATTGAACACAGGCTTACCGTGAATCGTTTAACATAAAATCTAGTGTTTGTAAAAGGTTTATAAACATTTTGAAAAGGATTATGTTCCTCTGGATATTCAGGAGATCAAGGGTCTTTGAGGTTGTAATTTAGGGAAAGTCTTGAAAGTTTTAGTAAACTTCTCTTAGCCTGCAGTTTGTGTGTTTCTGACTTTTTGTGAGTGGCAATTCACCCTTCCTAATTCAAATGGGATTAACCAATTAGACTTTTCCCAGAAGTCTTTAAAATAGCTGCTGTTGGCATGTTTTTGCGATGAAGAAACCTCAGTGGGCAGATACGATAAAAATCTTGCACTATTTAAATATAGAATTGGGACATCAAAGAAAGGGTTGTATTGAAATAACATGGATAATTAAGGAAGTAGAGAGCAGTAATAACTGATCTGCATAAAATGCTAATCAGACCCTTAAATTGTTCAGCAATTCCTGCTTTAGGCAAAGTAACTGTGCGCTCAAATTTATGTAGTAATTTTATTTTATTTTGTTTAAAAGCATTTCAGAGAGAGAGCTGGCACCTTCTATCTTTCCTAAAGTAAATTATAAAATAAACTGACTGGAAAATCAGGTGGGAATTCTGCCTAAGACTATACTGGGGTTGCATCAATTTCAAAAATAATGCCTGAAATAAAATGTGCTGGGGGGAGAGGGGGAAGTGAATTCTAGAGTGTTTTGGAAATTCACGAGAACAGAAAACAGCCCCTCTTTTGATGACAAATATATTAATTGATGCATCAAGCTAAAGAAATAAGTCCTATAGTGAAACAAAAGCCCTATAGTTTTGGTAAAATAAAACAAGTACTTCCCAGGGAACAAAATAGGAGAGCAAACCCATCAGGACAAGATTCAGCGGTCCATCTGCATTTGAAAAACAAAGATCACTCTTTTGAAGACAGCAAAGTCCACATTTTGGATAGAGAGAACCCTTAGCTTGAAAGAGGGGTAAAAGAGGCCATTTATGTTAACACAGAGCAGATTTTTCTCCATAGAGGGGAAGGGATAAGACACCATCAATCCAGCCATGTAGAAGTTCCAAGAAGATTCCACACACAATTGCACCCTGAGTCGGGTGACCTTGAGACCAAAGATAAACCTTCCCAAATGGCCTCAAGAGCTCTCAGGGAGAGTGCTGATGACCAGATGATTGCAAAGACATACTGTACAATCCAGTGGTAGGATTCAATTTTTTTTAACTACTGGATCTGTGGGCGTGGCTTGGTGGGCATGGCAAGGGAAGGTTACTGTAAAATCTCCATTCCCTCCCCAACCCACTAATCTGCTTTCCAGCTGCATTCTCCTGTGCAGGGCAACCAAAGAAGACCCAGCAGATCAGCTGGGACTCAATGGGAGGCAGAGAATAGATGGGGATGGGACCAGTCATTTGTCGGTTCTCTGAACTACTCAAAATTTCTGCTACCGGCTCTCCAGAACTGGTCAGAGCCACTTCTGGTACAATTTTTCAATTTCCCCCCACCCCAGCACACACCATTGGGTCAGAACCTGTCCTTCCATCCTCCCACTATTCAGTCTCTGTACCTATCCTTCCATTTACACATCCCCGGCCATCATAACTGATGAAGTTTCTTGGATGAGAAATGAAACATTTTGTTCTTCTTCCTCAAGGGAGGAAAACTGTCCAGCTGCCTTTTGATAACACACCTGTGAGACAACCCACAGACATTAAGTCCTATAGTAGCTGACAATGGAATTATACATACATACATACATACATACATACATACATACATACATATTTATATTTTCCTCTGGATTTAAGTATAGATAGTCTTTGGCTCATTTGTTTAGTAACTGTGTAAATTTACAATAGCATTGAAAAAAAGTGACTGTTTTTCACACTTACGACTGCAGAAGCATTTCCATGGCATGGAATCAATGTTCAGGCACTTGGCAACTGTCATGAAGTCAGATTCCACAACAACTGCAGTGATTCGCTGAACAACTGTGGCCAAAAAGGTCTTACAATGGGGCAAAGCTCATTTAATAATTCTTAGCAACAAAAACTTTGGGCTCAACAGTGATCGTAAGTCAAGGACTACCTGTATTGTGGGTATGAAAAACAGTTGAGGGGTTGAAATCAAGAAAAAGAGCAGTGGTTAGAATGCAGCATCGCAGGCTAATTCTGCTGCCTTCCAGCAGTTCGATTCTGACCGGCTCATGGTTGACTTTCTTTCCGAGGTCAGTAAAATGAGGAGGACCCAGGCTGTTGGGTGCAATAGGCTGACTCTGTAAAACCGCTTAGAGAGGGCTGTAAAGCACTGTGAAATGATATACAAGTCTAAATGCTATTGCTAAAACCATGGTCACACTTATACTACGAGCAAAACCCATTAAAGAAGTACGACTGCATAAGGGAAGATCATGCCACGAGTTAGCAAAAGTCCACAGCCATCTTATGTTTCTTAGGGTCATTGAAAACATGGCTTCTGATCTTGGGACCCCTTTTCAGTTAGGGAGGTTTACAAGAACACTGTTGGGTCAGCAACATCCTGTTGCCAACAGCCATTAAAGGAAATACACTGAGAGCACCCTTTTTATCAGCCTGGTGCCATCCAGAAATCGTAGCCATGGGGTTTCAGATGTTTGCTGACATCTGAAAGCCTCAAGTTACTACACGGGCTGCTCTAAGCAGAGAGAAAAGGAAGCCAACAGCTGTTCATCTTTTGAACACTGTGTAACCCTTTATGCTCCCTTTTTATTTCTTTGTATATTTTTCCTACTTCGTACTGTTTGACTTTACCATGGGTGGAAGCTTTAGCAGCTGAATGGGACATGGGTGTTCTTTATTCTCTGGTGTCTCTAGGAAGATTTGAAGGAGGAATGAGAGAGATCACCTTGATTTTTCTATTTGGTTTCTAGTTTTCTTATAAGGTCACATATGTGATTACAACATCCAGGATTAATCAATATATCCAAATCATAATGCAGAAGGTGTTTTAATGGAGGAGCGTTTTTGCATGAAAAAATGAACGCCTAAAGAAAAAATACTTCCTATTCTTGTGGATAGAAAGTTTTAATGTGTTTGGTCAAAAATAAGGAACGTGGTTATTTTACAAGGCCTTGTGTTATTCCATTCAGAACAGAAATGACTTGATCTGGATTGCCTGCTTTGTTTTACTCATTGATTAATCTCTCTGTATGGAAGGCGCTCTGATGTGAATGAAAATGAGTGTCAGGGCTGCTCCTTCAGGATATGTGTGAATATTGACCTTCAGGGTAGCTTTATTCTCCACCAGACCTCTAAGCAGTTTCTTCCCCCCCCCCTCCCTTTCCAGGCCATTCTCCCTTCACCCCATTGATAGGTTTCAGAGCTACTTAAATTTCAAAGTACTGATATATTTCACTGATGCCCAAGGCTTGTTTATAGACTATACAAGGTCACAGTCAGGAAAGGTAGGAGGGAGAGGTGAGGATGGGTGTGTGGGCTGTGTGTGTATGTATGTGTGTGTGTGTGTATGAGAGAGAGAGAAAGAGAGAGGAAGGGAAAGGGGGGGAGGAAGAAAGAAGAAGAAGAGAGAGAGGAAGAAAGAAGAAGAGAGAGGGAGGGAGGAAGGAAGGAAGGGAGAAAGAAGAAGGAGGAGGAGAGAGAGAGAGAGAATCACAGTGGCAATGATTCCGTTTCAGGAAAAATCCACTAAACTCTGAACAAGCCCGATGGCTGTTATCATAGAAATCTCCAGCGTTGTCCAGTTATAAATGGTAGAGGAATAATGAGGGTTTGGGGGCTTCTTTAAGGGTCTTTAGCAGAGCCCCTCTTTGTGTGTTTTTGCTGCTGCTTTTCAAAGTCAACAAAACCATCCTGCTTGTGTTATGCTGCAGTCTGAGGCACACACCATTGGGCTGGGCAAAAGGATAGGGATGAAGCCGTGGAGAATGCTGGAAAGCATGTATTGCATTAACAGTAATACAGGGCATGGGAAGTAAGTTACTATAAGAGTAATTTGAATTGCATTCTCCAAACAGTTGAATTGTGGGAACTGCAATTCCAGTAATTGTACTAAAAAAAAGTGTTTGTGTTTATGTGTGTGAGAGAGAGACAAATATACACTGACAATAAATGTGTAAAAGAATTATCCCAGCCCATTCATAGATATGACTGCTGATAAGCAAGGAAGAAAATGAAATGATGTGATTTTTTTTAAAAAAAAATTTCCCAGCAAAGCTAAATTTCTGATACAGGACAAAACTGAGTCTCATTCCCATAACAATAAACCACTTTTTGATTTCGGAACAAGTCCTACGTGTGCCATTCTTTTGAAATAATTAACTCTGATTTACTTTGTCTGTGCTCAGCACACTGTGTTAAGCCACAGCTTTTTGTACATGGTGTAGTGAATTAGCTACAATTGGCTAGCTTCACATCAGCCAGAAAGCATACTTTATAATGACTGGATTTACACAGCACATTAATGTCATCTGAATTCTTATAGCCTGGGTGAAACACCCAGGTCTAGGCTATAGAATTGTCAATACTCTGAGTGGCTAATTACAGATTTTTTCGGACAGGTTCCAGTCCCACCTTGGCATTTTTTAGACCTGTGGATTTCAACTCCCCGGATACCCCAGGCAACTCTGGGAGTGGAAGTTCACATGTTTTAAAGTTGCCAAAATTGGACATCATACTTTAGTTTACTTTATTGTCATTGCATCTTGTACAACGAAATCAAACACCATCTTCATTACGCACTGAAAATAAAACACAAACATACACCCTTCATCCTCCAAACATTGAACTGAAAACTCCCACCACTTGGTGCTGTTAAGAATCCTTGGCCATTTCAGAAGGCCTTCTGAAAACAAAGAAAGTCCAGTTGCCTTTTGAAGAAGCACCTTTAGGACAACCATGATGTGGATGAATGAGAATTTCCATCGACATTTCTGAAGCGTTACGTTCCTGCATGGATGGAAAACCTTAAAGACTTAATAAGATAATTAGTTTTTGGAAGTGGAATTCTCATATAATGGGAGCATTGGATTTTGGGAAGGTGCAAAAGAATAGAAACTGAACTTCTGTCCTGGGGTTTATTATGCCCTAGTTTTGGGGACATAATACATTCTAGCTTAGCACATTTTAAGAACCTCTTGCTTTTGGAAAACATAGCAATGGTAAACAAGGTCGTTAAGATTTTGGCATTTTGGAAGAACAAGGATTATTGATGATGTTGAAGAATTAAAATATGGCCTATTTCACCACAGTGATAGTACTTTCAAACCCAAACAATCTAAGCCATGTCTTTCAGGAGTATCTGCAAGACCAAACTACTTTTTGATGACAAACATAGCCCCCAAATTTTAAACTTATATTATGAATTTCAAAATATATAAGTAAAATCCATGTTGAATCTGCCTTTCAGCTGAAGTTTCTCAAAGGAAGAAGATAACCCGTGCCTTCAAACCCTACTTTGCAGACCATAGCAACTCAGCGACAAAATTCAGTGGCATCCGATCAAAAACTCAATTGTGTACTTTTTAAAAAGTGATATAAGGAAAATGGCAACTTTCATCCCTCACTGATTCCGCTAATTTTCTGCATCACTGTTACAACCACTGTAGCCCTCTGAGATCGTAGAGAAGACGGAGCTCCTGCATGGATACACTTAGAGTAGCAGGTTGGATGCAAGAAGAATCAAAGACAAATCTCTTCATCTGTTTTGAGTACATTTTTTCAACTACTTTCATCATGGCAAACAAACATACAGATACTTTTCAACTTACATCCACTTGAAGTTTGAATGCTGAAAAAAGGGACTTATGAATGGTCGTGACGCTTCATGATGATTTCAGCATCCCACAGTCATAGGATTACCATTTTGTGAGCCACAGTGGCGCAGTGGTTAGAGTGCAGTACTGCAGGCTACTTCTGCCGCCTGCTAGCTGCCTGCAATTTGGCAGTTCGAATCTCAATGAGGCTCATGGTTCAGCCTTCCATCCTTCTGAGGTGGGTAAAATGAGGACCCAATTTTTTTTTGGGGGGGGGGGGCAATATGTTGACTTTGTGCTGCAAAGCACTGTGAAGCGGTATGTAAGTTTAAGTGCTATTGCTATTCCTATTTTCCCATTTGGCTTCTGACAAGCAAATTCAATGGGGAATGTAGTAGGAAGGTCGAAAGTCATGGTCACATGATGTTTTGCTTAACAAATGTGGTGATTTTCTTAGCAATCATGGCCAAAAAGGGTGTACAATCAGGTGTCACCATATGACCCCTCACTTAATAACTGCGTCGTTTGGCAACAAACTATTATGGTCATAAGTTGAAGACTACTTGGATCTATGATCTTCCTAAACCAAAAACCTAGGTGGAAATGTGTCTCAGGCAAACCTCTCTGCCCCTTGCACAGAACTGGCCCATCCTGTCTTTAACCTCTCCTATCAGCAGTTCCAGGTTTACCTTCCATTTTCATATCATTCTTCTTGCCGTTGCAGCAACAACCCTCTTTTAGTGGCACATTTGCAAATTAGCATCATGAAATCAGGCAGCTTTTAACCATCTAATTAGCCCTAATTGATAGTTGGAGTGTGCACTTCTTTCTTGATACCGTCCACCAAAGAAAACCAAATTGTTCTATCACGGCCTTCCATAATAACACCGCTAAGTGTGCAGGGCAGAAGAGAGCAGGTAAGGAGTTTATTAAATTGCAGGCACAATTTAATGCAGGCCTAAGAGGAGTAAAGTCCTACTACAGCCTAATTATCATCCAAACCAGGGATTCTAATGTGTTGATAAAGGTCATCTCAGTAATGTAGCTTCTGAATATGCTTGTTAAGAAGCCAAAAGGTATTCGGGCCTTTGCTTATCTCCTGTCCTTTATCAAGCTCACCTAATGGATGATCCTAACAATTCACATTGGCAGCCTTTGGTAGTGTAATTAAGGCAACAGCAATCTGATGAATGTGGCAACCGCACAGAAAACGTCACTTCTTTCATAAAGAAAACCTTCCCAAGTTCATTGTATTGAACCAGGGCTCCGGCTCTTAGGCTGATACATGACACAGTCAATTCCAGTTACACTTTAAATGACTATTCATGTTCAGTGAATTCCATTTTAAAAACTAATTTATTTAGGTTCAGTTATTTACACAGATCTGCACCTTTTGGGGTTCTTGTTTGCAAATGTGCTTTTTCTGCACATGTCTGCGTATTATCAATTTTTTATGTATTGTTTATGCATGCACGCATTATCAATTTTTAAAAAATTATTTATTGAGGAACTCAAGGGATCCCCCCCCCCCCTGTTTTTAATTTCTGGTGGAACAGATTCCAAAATTGAAATAAGCACAGATCAGTGCATTACCAAAATGACTTCTCCTTAATAATGTAATTTACAGAGCAAGGAGTACGTGAAGACAGTTTATCACATAGAGATGGATCATTGAGCAAGGATTTCCTATGCATTGTGATTTGATTGTGAAGGATCTGGCCAAGTTCCAAAGAGCTTTGTTAAGCATATCTTAGAGCATCCTCAATGATCAAAGCCAGCCCAACACTTTTTTTCATGACTGCACTGCAGAACATAGCACTTTTTCCCATTCGATGTTAGTTAGTTACGTGCCATCAAATTGGCCTCCAAACCCTGGTGACTGAATGAACAAATGTTCATTGTCCCAGTCTGTCACTTGTAGTAAGTTATAGCTCTTCCAAGGACATTCCTATGCTGCCTCCTTGTCTCTCTACTTCATCCATTGTCTCGTTTCTTCTACTTCCCTCAAGCAGAGAATGTCAAGCATCTAGGTTTTTCTAGCTATCATCCCTTCTCACCATATGTTCACTGTTTCAGCTTACTCGTCATTATATCATGGAATCCAGGAAAGCAGTTACCCTTCATATGGTTTCCTAAATTGAAATAGTGTCTATATTAATATCATATTCATATTCGTTTATTCACGAATACTTTGCTAAGGTATCCTGTTTCTGCCCATCTAAGTGTCAAGATTCAACCTTAATGCTTTTCAACTTGCCAATGAACTGGACAGGGAGGGTAACAGGAATGTGGAGAATGTACACAGAGAGCATGGAAGCCATCAAGGTCAACCCTGCAAGTGTTTGAGAAAGAGATGGACTGTTCCCATAACAAAAGAAAGTCTCGTAATTGGACAATTTGACCATCCAGGGGTGGGGAGAAGGAGAAAGTATTGTTTAACTGAGCAAGCATTTGCTTGGGAAATCAGAGTTGGTTTTGTTTCTTCAGTACCAACATGGTGTATCCAATAAAGTTTTACTTTTGGGAACCCTATATGTCTCTCAATCATCCAGGTCATGGTTGTCCCAAAGGTGTTTTTTCAAGAGACAACTGGACTTGAAGAAGCTTTTTGGATGAAAAGCAAAATGTCTTCAAAGAAAAAACAGAAAGTCCAATTGAAAAAAACACATTTCGGTAAATTCTATAGTTTGCCTATGGGTGCACAAAATGAACTTCTTTTTACTTGTCCTTAATCACTCCTTATTCCTTTTTATAGACTTAGAGGTACTTGCTGAAACAGATCCCAATCCATTCATCTGAGAGTATTTTGCACTAACTTAGCTACCCAGAGATGCAAGATGATACTTTGGCTAGTGGATAAAGATTTACTAATGAACTGTGATTGCTGTTCCATATCATCCCCCAACCCTCATCATTGCATCAATATGCTTTAATTATTTTTCAGCTGATTTATAAATATTTAGAATAAACTAATCACAATTAAGTCAATTAGGAAGCCTTTAAAATCTATCATAAATAAGATGAATGCCACTCTTGTGTTTTGCTTACATTTTATTACTGAAGCAGTATTAGCCATTACAACCAATGTCAAGCTAAGGCAACTGAGTAGTCCTCTTTCTGGCATCTACTTAAAACAATGGATTTTAGAATTGTGGGTTGAAATGAACAATTGTAGTATGCTCTTTTCTGGAATAAAGCCAATATGATATATCCCTTTTATAATCTACGGTTGAAGTATCCACCTTAGCATTAAGCACGAACAATGAAGCTAAAGGAACCAAATTTAACTAAATTGCAAGATCATACTGTATACCAGACTGGGAAAAATGGGATTTTATAATTTGTGGTTCAGTGTTTTATAAGAACCTTACTATTGTCCCTGTATTTTATATTAAGCAACTAAGCCATCACCTTGAGCTAAAAGATGATCTATTTGTTTGAACATGACCTTCTGGGTTTTATTGAAAGGTTTTAAGGTATGATATGCTATGTGAATCCAGCTTATTATGTGGAAGAGTGCTATACTATGAGATAAACTGTGCCATCATACAAACATGCTGGGGCTCAACTTGGATATTTTGTTCTTTCCACCTTTGAGACAAAAATCTCTTGGAATGCTAGTTTTGCAAATCTAACATTTACAACAGTTTACCCGGAGGGTTGGTACAGTCATTCTTCAGGTCTATGACAATTTGCCAAAGCCAACTTGCCATGACCAACTTACCACAGCCAACTCATCATGGCCAACTTGCTGTAGGAAAAATTCACCTTGGCCATCTCAGGAAAATTCGCTGCAGGACAAGAGTTACACTAATATCAAAGAAATGGTGGAATAGAATCATTGAAGAAAGTATGCAAAAGGAAGGACATAATAAAATGTTAATGGCAAAAAATTAAATATTTTTTATTTATTTTAAATAATTCAATAGAATGGTTACTTGTCCCGCAGCAAGTTGTCCTATGGCGAGTTGTCCTGCAGTGTGTTGGCCATAATGAGTTGGCTGCAATGAGTTGGCTGTGGTGAGTTGGACATATGACTGGACAATTGCTCTGCTGCAGTTGATAAGTGAATTACTGAGGGTTGCTAAGTGAAACATCACATGATTGTGACTTGCAAATTATTGTTGGTTTCCTCCTTGACTATGCTTGTTGGAAGTTGGCAGTGAAGCTTGCAAATGGATATCATGTGACCTCCGGATACTGAAGATTGTTGTAAATGTGCACCAGTGGCCAAATGTACAAATTGTGATCCCAAACCTGTGGGGATGCTGAAACAGCCACAAGTTCTAGGACCAGTCAGAAATGAACTTTTTCAGTGCTGTAGCAACTTTGAATGGTCGCTGAACAAGGCAGTTAAGTGAAGGTTACCTGTATTATTTTTTCTAATATTATGGAATGTTTATTAATAAGAGACACATTGGAAGCTATAAGGATGGTTCCTAATGTTAAAAGAAATCAACTCTTCACCCCATCAAGCATGATATTTTAGAACAGTTCAAAACAGATAAAAAGAGAGAGAAGGAAGATAAGGTTTTTAAATTCTGAGGTTTTATTTCCTATTATTACCCAAGTTTTATAAGTTTGAGTGCTCTTGGATTATAAATATATATATATATATATACGCTAAAGAAGATTTACAAAAGTAATACATGCGAGAAAGGAATGTGAAAATAATTGGATTGCATTAAACCACAGTATAAATTGAATCAGGCGTATCTAAATAAAAAGGCACAAATGTACCAAAGAAGCCATCGCGTGCCCAAGTTGTTTACTCTCACTTGGTGGGTGATAATTGTTTGCAGCAGAACATATCAGTAAATTCTATAAATGGGACCCTCAGCCAGGAAATGTTAAATAATTAATGTCACCTTCCCAGCCTCCTGCATTTCACGAGATATAAATGACCGTGTAATTTCAAACCCAATTATCAGTACTTAGCCATTCCATTTTGTAGTTAAAATCCCACAAAATTAAAGGGCATCAATTCTTAATGGTAATAGACCAGACAAGGGATTAAAGATTATTTTTATGTTACTTCCTGTCAAGAAAAAGCGTTTGGGCAGGAAATGTTTCCAACCAAGTAAATTGCTCAAAAGAGGTTCATGGAGCATGCTTAAAAACTTCCAACTTGAATGGAATTCTAAGGAATATGTGTAATTACTTGCTTAATTTGCTAATTCTCCAAAACAACAACAACAACAACAACAACCAAGAGACCTTTATATAAATCCAAATAAATTTATGACACATTTCTAAAGAACAGGGATATGGACTATTCATATTATGTTCCCATTTCTATATAAGGAAAGGAACATATCTGCTAATGTATAAGACCAAAGGGTTGCTTTATTGATCTATTGTTAAATTTTCATGGAATTTGGGGAACATAAAAGCTTGAAAAACTGAAATGTTTTATTATCTCCAAGGTAATCCCTTATTTTGAATAACAGAAGAAAATGTGTGGGGAATGAAATTTAGAGTTGCAAATAAAAGAATTATCTGTTCCTCTGTGTTTTCTTCATTCCTCTATATAGCTATTGCATCTTCATTATTAAAAAGGATTCTTAATTTTTTTTCTCAAATTAAAAGTTGCTTGATTTTATGCCTTATTTCTCAGTCTATAATATGACAGCTGAGAAAACCTGAAATCCAGACCAGACTAGGAGTCAGTTCCTTAGCATCTGAATTTTGATCATGTGACCATGGGGATGCCCCAACAGTCGTAAGGGTAAAAAATGGTCATACATCACTTTTTTCAGTGCTGTTGAATGGTTACTAAATGAACCGTTATAAGTCAAGGATTACCTGTATTATAGCCTCTAATGTTATAAGTCAAGGATTACCTGTATTATAGCCTCTAACTCAACCATTCTAACCTTAATAACAGAAATTCTTCTTCCCAGCTAGCTCATCCTCCAAGCATTCACTTATCCACCCACTTCAATAGTGTCAATTGATTAATTCATTACATTTTGATCCCATAATTCTTTCAACAGCTTCAAGTCGTGTTGTTTTGATATCAGAAGATTTACAGCTGTTCGGTTTACTAACATGTCCAAGTGGAAGATTTTGTGAGCAGGACGATATAAAAACACATCAACAAATAATTGGAGGAAAGTTTATGCTAGTCAGCAGACCCTATTATAAGAAGAGAGAATGCAGACAAGTTTTCATTTCAGAAATTTCAGAGTACAGCACTTTTACATCTGAACTGGCAGACAGGAAAGAAAAAGTAAATCCAGGAAAAGTATTAAACAACTCGTCCCATTTTTTCTTCTTCCATTCTTCCACCTCTGACTCTCAGAGACTGCCTAGACAACTCCCTATTTCCTTACTGGATTCCTCAATATCTCCAACAATGAAAGAACTTCTCATGCAGTGTCTTCGCTAGAAAAGTTGGGATACATTCAGAAATATATCAACTTTGAAAACAGCCCATGTTGAACTGTACAGCACAGGAAATGTTTTGTGACATTTTGCATTATCTTTTAAGGGAATTTTTATACCAAATTTCAAGTCACAGAAATCATGGGTTCCATACTTTGTCCAGCTGACATATCTTGGTTCAAAAATTGCTGCCATGCAATACACTGTTTTGCCCACTTAAAAACTGCAGGAATGAGAATTTCAGTAGTAGGTAGTTGTACAACATATTAAAAACTGCTTTGGGACTTTTCTTTTTTTTTTTTAAAGAAACTTGCCATTAATTGATTCATAGATCAGTCACAATTGCAAGGACACATAAAACCTTTAAACACCCTCAAAGAAAAGCCAGTTCTTTGTGCAAGAGAGGGGGGGGAAAACAGTTCTCCTGAAACAATGCCAGCTGGAATTATGCATCCATCTTCTAAAAAAACAGAGGAGTACAAAAAGATTAATTGGAGTATGTATGTCTACATCACTATAGCATACATAGCAAATGAACCTGTTTTTTCATAGGAGCAGCTGCTACCTAGTACCCCAGCATCAGCCCGCCCAGGAAAATCAAAATTGGAAACCCAAGATATACTATCTATTTTTATAAGGTGATGTAACAGAATCCTGCAGTCTCAATGTGCTCTCTCCTTTCCCTCTCTCTATCTACAGGAAAAGTAGAGAGAGTCATGACTGATGCACTTTCTCAAATTACATTTATGCCCTGGACTTGGATTTCTTTTATCTGACTATTGTCTTGATTGTGATTCTGCCTCCTGTTCCTCAAGGTTATTTCTTCTTCCCTCTACAACAGGGGTAAGGAACGTTGGCTCTTTTATCACTTACGGACTTCAACTCCCAGAATTCCTGAGTGAGCCATAAAAGGTTCTCCATCCCTGGCCTACTGGTTTTTTCAGTTGTGAGGGAAATCAATTTTTGACTTGAATGGGACTGTTTAATATACAAATGTAGGACATATTTTTATATATATTCTTTGTATGTCCTACATTTGTATATTAAACAGTCCCATTCAAGTCAAAAATTGATTTCCCTCACAACTGAAAAAACCAGTAGGCCAGGGATGGGGAACCTTTTATGGCTCCCTCAGGAATTCTGGGAGTTGAAGTCCATAAGTGATAAAAGAGCCAACGTTCCTTACCCCTGCTCTACAATAACCAATTAATTCACAAATTATGGAAGCGTCCCAGAGATTATCAGTGTGAACAAGAACACTTCAGCTCTAAATGATCTTACACTCCCATTCTTTTTCCTAGTCTTCAATCCCAAAAAGCAACTGATGACATTCAACAGTTTTCCCAGCCTAATGCCACAAGACAGTCTTGGCTGCTTCGAAGGGAAGCCACACAACATTTGCAGATGTCAATCCCTGATACATTCAGACTCCTTAAACATAGGTTTCAATAGAAGAAAGAATAACAGTACAGAAAAGGCATGTAAGGCTATGTCTATGTCTGCGTCTATGTCTTCATCACTGATATCCAGTCATTAAACTTGCACTCCTTCAAGAAAAGTCTGCACTACGTACATGTCAGCATATGTTGACATTCTAAAGGTTTGTGAAAGGTTGGAGAGACAGTTTCCCTTCAGGAGAATTATTGATGTCAGAGGTAGGGCCTACACCAAAGATATATAGAGATAAAATCCTGTTTTATACACCACCCCCCCCCCCAAAAAAAAACCCTTAAGAAGAAGAAACTCTATAATGTTAACCAGTCCATCATATTTTGAGCCATTGAGCCAAATACCATTTTGTATCTGAAGTCTATAGGTAGTCCTCAACTTACAATTATTCATTTAGTTCAAATTTACAATGGCCCTGAAAAAAATGTCTATGGAGATTGTCAGTCATCCAGGTCCTGGTTGTCCCAAAAGGTGCTTTTTCAAGAGGCAACTGGACTTTCTGGTTTTTCTTTGAAGACATTTCTCTTCTCATCCAAGAAGTTTCTTCAGTTCTGACTGGATAGTGGGGATTAGAAGGATTTATATTTCTTGCAGACAGTTGGTCATTTGCATCCTTTTAGTTGCCTCTTGAAAAAGCAACTTTGGGGCACTGAAAAAAGTGATTTACGGTTGTTTTTCACACTCACAACCGTTGTAGTATTCCCGTAGTCATATGATCAAAATTCAGATGCCGGCACATATTTATGACGATTGCAATGTCCTGAAATCATGTGATCACCTTTTGTGACCTTCTAACAAGCAAAGTCAATGGGGAAGCCATATTCCCTTAACAGCCATGTTATTAAATCAACAACTGCAGAGATTCACTGAGGAACCGGGGCAAGGAAGAACATAAAATGGGGCAAAACTCACTTGACTACTGTCTTGCTTAGCAACACAAATTTTGGGCTCCATTGTGGTCAGAAGTCAAGGACTTCCTGTACAGTCTATCACCAAGCCATATTTTCTTATCAAAGAAGAAGGAGGTGGTTGGGTGTTATGCTTCGCAATAGCCTTTAAAACATTTTTTTCCTTGCATACAATTGTGGCAGATTTTAAATGACTTTTCAATTAAGATGTCAACGATAAACTGATTCATCTTCGGTGCCCTTACTCAGCAATGCCATTCCAATTAAGGAGAATGACTTCTTTGCCAATAATTGTGCATGGGATGGTAGCCCAAATTTTCTTTTAATAAAATGACAGCCATAATTATTTATTTGAAAACAAATCATACTTTGTTTCCATAAGGGGAGAGAGAGAGAGAGCTCACTCTATATGGAATCTTTTCAAAAAGCCTTGAAATTAAACTGGAAATGTTCAAGCTGCTGCAAAATAGTATTGGATTTTGCAGCAGCTTGAACATTTCCAGTTATATGTTTTCTTAAGTTTTCGCGGGTACTTACATGTCTGGCATTCAGCTTTGTTCGGGTATTTTCCCACGTGGTGCTTTTAAAGTTGTAGCAACGTTTCAGCAGAATCTCATCTGCCATCATCAGGCTTCTGTATGGTGTTTGTGAGTCAGACTTTTACAGTGGTTTCAGATTTAAATTTGGGGCAGCCTATTGCTGTGTCAGAATGGTTTTTTCTTCCTCCTGATTGGTTGAGAGTCTTGGTCTGTGTTTATTGGTCTTGGAGTTTGCTGTGTTCTGCTACTAGTATCTTCTGTCTGTTTTTTTGGGGGGGGGGCTCTTTTTGTATCTTGATTGGCTGGCAACATTGTGTTACTTTATTGGTGGCCTTTAGTGCAGCTTGGCTTCAGGTAAATGGACGGCTATCATTCGTTAGGAAGCTGGGTTTCATCTGGGTGCCTGGTTGGGGTGTGTTTGAGCTGGAGGTATCAGGGGGGATCTGTTTGTGCCCAGGTGTTTGCCTGGCTTGTGGTGTGGAGATTTTTTTGTTTGTGAGTGCAGGCTTCCAAATGATTGACAGCCTGGTGGAATCATCTCTTCTGTTCATGCTTTCTGGTCTTTTTTCAATCTCTAGGAATATATATGTTTTCTTAAGTTTTCGCGGGTACTTACATGTCTGGCATTCAGCTTTGTTCGGGTATTTTCCCATGTGGTGCTTTTAAAGTTGTAGCAACGTTTCAGCAGAATCTCATCTGCCATCATCAGGCTTCTTACAGATGATGGCAGATGAGATTCTGCTGAAACGTTGCTACAACTTTAAAAGCACCACGTGGGAAAATACCCGAACAAAGCTGAATGCCAGATATATAGATAGATAGATAGATAGATAGATAGATAGATAGATAGATAGATAGATAGAGATAGTATTGACTATACATGGATACACATACACACACACACACACTTTTTTCTTTCTGTCCTTTGCTATTTTGAAGTGCTTAAATCATACTGTTTAGTGCACTCCTTGTTATGTATTTACATAAGGTATGAGTAGCAGCATTTCTTAAGGATCAAGTTAGCATGGTTGCTTCCTTTTCTCATCTCTCTCTCTCTCTCTCTCTCTCTGTGTGTGTGTGTGTATATGTTTTCTGAGGTTCTCGCGGGTATTTGTATGTGGATCTTTGGTTATTCGGGTTTTCTCCCACATAAGATTGGAAGTATCTAGGCAACGTTTCGATGAAGTTTCATTCATCATCTTCAGGCTTGTGTCTTCAGCTCTGTGCTTCTCAGAGTGATGTGAGCTTGCAGCTGCTTCTTCCTTTTAACTGCTAGTGGGGGTGTGACTTGATTGGGTGGGGGCTTGGCTGTGTTCTGATTGGGTGGGAGTATGTTCTCATTGGTTGGGGGTTTGGCTGTGTTCTGATTGGTTGGGGGGTTGGCTGTGTTCTGATTGGCTGGAGGTGTGTTCTGTTCAGGTGGGGGCTTGGTTGTGCTCAGGTTAGTCTTAGTTGCTGGCGGATTTGAGCTGGTGAGCTGTGATCTTGCTGTTTGGCTTCGAGTTCGTGGTCGTGCTGCATCTTCCTGGTGGGGATCAGTTCGCTTCATGTACGGCTCAGAGGGGTTTGAAGTGGGTAGTGATGCAACTGCAGTGCGGCTTCTGGTCCGTGGTCGTGTCTCATCTTCTGTGTGGGTGTGAGTCTGCTTTCTACATGGAAGTGTGCTGGTGGCAAAATCCTCCAAAAACACAACATAAAGACAGCATTCTGCACAAACAGAAAGATATCCACCATCCTAAGAAACCCTAAGGACAAAATCGAGTTAGAAAATCAAGGAGTATACGAAATCCCTTTCACTGCCTGCCCCACCACATACATTGGACAAACTAACAGAAGAATAAGTGCACGCATTGAAGAACATAATAACTCAATCAAAAAGGAAGAACTAACCTCTTCCCTGGTCCAACACCTCAAAGCCACAGGACATGAGATTGACTTTAAAAATACCAGAACTATCGCCAAAACCAAACACTTCAGCAGCAGAATAATCAGAGAAGCCATAGAGATAGAAAAACACCCACACAGCATGAATAAACGAGATGATACCTCCCACCTACCAGCCATTTGGAAACCCGCCCTCATGAACAGACGAGTACCTAACATGAAGAATGACACCAGACCCACACCCCTGACAGCCACACAAGATGCCACCACCACACTTCCACATAGAAAGCAGACTCACACCCACACAGAAGATGAGACATGACCACGGACCAGAAGCCGCACTGCAGCTGCATCACTACCCACTTCAAACCCCTCTGAGCCGTACATGAAGCGAACTGACCCCCACCATGAAGATGCAGCACGACCACGAACTCGAAGCCAAACAGCAAGATCACAGCTCCCCAGCTCAAATCCCCCAGCAACTAAGACTAACCTGAACACAACCAAGCCCCCACCTGAACAGAACACGCCTCCAGCCAATCAGAACACAGCCAACCCCCCAACCAATCAGAACACAGCCAAACTCCCAACCAATGAGAACACCCTCCCCCACTCAATCAGAACACAGCCAAGCCCCCACCCAATCAAGTCACACCCCCACTAGCAGTTAAAAGGAAGAAGCAGCTGCAAGCTCACATCACTCTGAGAAGCACAGAGCTGAAGACACAAGCCTGAAGATGATGAATGAGACTTCATCGAAACGTTGCCTAGATACTTCCAATCTTACGCAGGAGAAAACCCGAATAACCAAAGATACACACACACACACACACACACGCACACACACACGCACGCACATGCACACGCACACACACACAAAAACAAATATAATACGGCAAAGGTATGCAGAAATAAAAAGAGATGAAGAAAGAAAAAAAAGAAAAGGGATAAAAAGAGAAGAAAATATATAGTTATATGCCTTTTGCCCTTCTTTCTTTTGAGTAATGATCATCTTATTATTATTATTTTTCCTTTATCCTCTTTGGACCCTTTATAATCTTTTAATTCAGAAACCATCCATTCACTTCCTTTTCTTATTTTGAAAAGAACTTCAGATGTTAGCTGCAGGACTTACTTGTTCCTGTGTTGGCTTTAACTCTCCAATTTAAGAGAGGAAAAAAATAGTCCTTCTGTCCACTCTATAAAAATCTAGATCAATTTGGTAACTTGCTTCTTGAATATCTGTCTGTGTGTGCAAAGAAATAATTTAGACTCCTAGTTAATTTGAGTATTGAGCTGAAATTCCGCAGCTGCTTTCTGCCAGTCTGGAGAAGGAAATTAATTTCAGGGACCAAGCTGAATGGAGTGCTTCTCTGTCAGGCAATTACTCATCGTCTTTGGCTACTCAGGACCTATCAATGTGCTAATCCATACATAAACCTCTGCGTTTTCCTCGTCACTCATAATCGGACCGGTCATTTAACTGACCCTGCTTCCCATACCCTTTCCCAAAGATGGGAAGTTTAAGGAACGAACAACCTCAAATATATTATTTCAAATCTAGCTTTCCCTTTTAATTATGAAAATAATCAATGAATCTGATTCACATTCTCCATTTGACTAAGGTTGCTTTTTATTAAATAACAGGAAGGAAGGAAGGAAGGAAGGAAGGAAGGGAGGGAGGGAGGGAGGGAGGGAGGGAGGGAGGGAGGGAGGGAGGGAGGACATTAATGTAAGGATACAAATATAGAGATAAATTCTACCTTTAAATAGTGTATCCTTCCATATTATTAATTAAAATTAGTTTTCCTATGTTTGCAGACATATTTATTCCCTTAAGTGCATTCATTTTTTTTTGTTTTCTCTATTGTCTTATCCTCCTAGTTTCTCTGAATTGTTTAGCAGCATTCCATATGTGTAATTGAAAAATTTGATTGACAAATGACAGTTTATTTGCACAATAACAAACAAGGAGCATGTGAAATTTACAATGAAACCCACAAGTCCTGCTTTAACATTTCTCTAATTTTAGCTACTGGGATCCTGTATACCCTCCTAAAGGACAGTAATTAAAGGCATATACAAAGGAAGGGAAAACTGGTATCATCTACTGCTCCTCCTCCAAGAATTTGACAGTCTTTCATTGGGATCTAAATAAGTGGCAGAATCTAGATAAGTGGCTCCTCTTGAAAAGCTAAGCAGGGACAGACTTGTTGAATACTTGGATGGGAGATAACCTATTCAGGTAGTTCTCAACTTATGAACCCAATTGAGCCAAAAATTTCTGTTGTTAAATGAGGCATTTTTAAGTGAGTTTTGCAGCATTTCACAACTTTTCTTGCCTCAATTGTTAAGCGAATCACTGCAGCAGTTGAGTTAGGAACATGCTTGTTAAATGAATCTGGCTTCTCCATTGATTTGCTTGTCAGAAGATTCCAAAAAGTGATCAGATGATCCTGGGATACTGCAACCATCATAAATATGAACCAGTTTGCCAAGGGGATCCTTCAATGGTCATAAGAGTGAAAAAAACAGGCACAATTCCTTTTTTCAGTGCTACTAACGTGGTGTTAAATAGCTGTTTTCATTTTTTTATTGTTGCGTGGTTACAAATCAGTAACTGTACTTTAACAGTGCTTCTGTAAGTGGAAAAAGCCACCACCCCTTTCCATGTGAACAGATCTTCACACCAATGGAAACCCACACAACTATATCTTGAAAGACATTGACATTTTAAGAATCACCACGGTTCTTATCTTCTCCCTCACTCCTTTCCCCCTTCCAGCTTAACACTCCCCATCCTGCCAGGAAAAGTCAGAACCATTAACGTGGTGTCAAATAGCTGTGCTATTCATATTCTGTTACAGTCAATGGCAATTAACACTGTCATTCAGGAGGATCTGGGGAGGGGTCTGGGCAGCTTTATATACAATCCAAAGGAGGATGAATCTTAGATAAACACAGAACCCAAGTTAAGACTTCTCAGAGATCAAGAGGGGAAAAATGGCTGTACTCTGACAGAATATGCTTCTCTTCCTCCCTTGGTTTTTAGAAGTTCAGCAGAATTGCTTCTATTTTTTTACCTAGGCTGACACAAACAGAGATTAAAACAAGTAGTTGTAAAGGTATGCATCTCTTCTTGTTTTCTGAGTATGGTTTCCATTCTTGATGAAGACAGATGGGACTTGAAACTGAAGTACTAACCTGACCTACTGCTGATTGAATGGATGGGCAAGGATGGACAGACTTTCTTCTATCAGGTGCCACATTCTGACTCGATAATATGTTGGGGAAACATGCCAAGAGATGGTCCTGGGGGATGGACTGAAAGACATAATTGGGATAGGACAACACTATGCCCTTTCCTTTACTGATACTTCCTTTCCTTCTCCTCTTCATCAGGTGGCTTATCAACTTTTTTTTTTGTTTCCAGTGGGCTTTAGACTAATGTCTTAGAGCTGCATAGCCTGTTTTCAAATGCCTTGTGTAACTGGCAAATTCAGACATTTTCTGACAGCAGCCAGCTGTGGTTTGGAGGAAAAGAGGGAAAATAGTGAGGAGTGGGGAGTAGCAGAGAGAAAATGAGTTCCTGAAACTCTTTAGGTTCTCTCCCTGTCCATCATGAACCCATGGCTACTATGGAGATTCTCAGTAATCCAGGTCATGGTCGTCCCAAGGGTGCTTTTACAAAAATGAAGTCCATAGAATCCTTGAAACCCCTTACAATAACAATATCTACATAGCTTACACCAGTTCCTTCCTATCATAACTACCAAGCGTAGTCAAATATATGTTGAAAAAGGTCTTGTATTTACCTCTTGTAATATCATAATACGAGCCTCGGTTCGAGTGCAGTGCTGCAGGCCACTTCTGCTGACTGTCGGCTGCCTGCAGTTTGGCAGTTCAAATCCCACCAGGCTCAAGGTTGACTCAGCCTTCCGTCCTTCCAAGGTGGGCAAAATAAGAACCCAAATTGTTGGGGGCAAGAGGCTGACCCTGTAAACCGCCTAGAGAGGGCTGTAAAGCACTATGAAACCCAGAAATTTCCACAATTCCCTCCATTTCCAAGAATACTTTGGGGTTCTATCTACTGTAGGTCCTATATTAATTCATATAAAACAATTTTTAAAAAGGTGTCTGATTGCCAAAACTTTCTTTGGAAGAATGATCATCAGCCTAGAAAAAGCTGATTGGCATGGCAGAACTTTGGACATCTCTAAAGACAGAGTAAGGAAGATGACTGTGATGGAAATATGCAGGAATATTGCTTAGAAAAAAGGACTTGAAGTCCAGAATGAGCTGGTTTCGTTGTCTGATCTGCTGATGAGGTTGACAATCTGTGAGGAGAAGGTAGAGCATGAAGGCAAATCATGAAAGGAACACTGTGGTATTATGAGATCAGTTCCCCTTATGCTTGTATGTTTGGAATAAAACCTACATTGTAATATTGTACTATCTGGATTTTTTTCCATCATGAAAAAAACATTAGAGGGGTCCTTGGTGCTCTCTGAATCTGTCTGGTTTCTTGTAGACATTTCATTACCCAAACTAGGTAATATCATCAGAGCTAAATGTCTATGGCATTCTCAGTCATCCAAGTCATGATTGTCTTAACTGTGCTTTTTAAAAGGCAACTGGACTCTGTTTTTCCTTGAAGAAGTTTCATTTCTCACCCAAGAATCTTCTTTAATTCAGTTTATATTCCTTGCAATCACCTGTTCATTAGCACTCATCATCTGAATGAGTGCTAATGACCAGATGAGTGCAAGAAATATAAATATTTTGTTCTTTACCATTCAGTCAGAACTGAAGAAGCTTTTTGGATGAGAAGCAAAATGTCTTCAAGGAAAAATAAAGTCCAGTTGCCTTTGGAAAAAAAGCATCATCAGAGCTACACATATTATCTTTTATTAAAACTGTCAGAATCTGGATATATGCGTTCTGCAAATCTACAGGTATCATGGAAGCCAAGTCCTCCATCTTCAGCCTTGGTCACCTGCTATTTTGTCACAGGTTCCATCTACAATGACATTTTATGAAGAGACCAGCTTTTTCATGGCTGCTACTTTCTAAGAAGCCTATTCATACATTCCAATTACAAATGATTCACAGCCACCCAAGATCACCCACATACTCCCATAAATTTGAAACCCAAAATATTAAATTCAACAACTTCACAGATTCACAGACTGGCATAAAGACACTTCAGAACTAGTTTATAATGGTTTTGAGACTTAACATTCTCAAGAGACTAAGGAGTCAAGCTACTAATAATGGGCTTCCCTGGTCAACACAGATGCTATTTTCCTGTGAAACCCCTTGGTTATAAGAATTCTATAGTAGATAGTTCAGAGCATGTCCTTGAATATATCCCTCAGGAGGCCTATGTTCAAAATCCACTCTAGCGGAAAACATAATAGACCCAAGTCTACATTTGATGCACTTGGGTGAGAGCCATGTGTGCTAGCATTCCCTCCCCCCCCCCTTCATCTTGCTAGATGCCAAGTTTTCTTTGAGAATCACAAAAAGAAGGATCAAGGAAATGGTCTTTGCAAGATCATCTGTCTAGCACCTCACGGTGTGGAAGACAAAAATCTGAATATAGACTTGCACAATGAAAAACCCAAGCTTTCTTTGGTATTCCATAAAACAATATACAATTTGTCTACTAAGCAATGCAAAACGCTTTCCACACTGCAGAGGACATGCTGGGTTTTGCTTTCTTTCTTTTTTTTTTTTTTAGATTAAATCATCATCTAAGTTCTATTTAGATCTGCCATTAAAATAAGACCGAGTCTTGCTAAAAAGGGATTATATTATTTTATATATTTACTATGTACTACAGTGAAAAGAAGAGGTAGAAATATATATGCAACACGTAAACGAAAGGTTTCACAGGGTTGAGTAATGTGCAGTGACATTGGGAGATCAGATTTTTACACCTCCATTCAAACAAATATTTCAGATTCACCTTCAAAGTTACTCACACAGATTGTTAAGGGCATTGGCTCTATTTAAGATTATTAACAGATGTTTAGACTGGGTTTGGCATTTTTGTCCACCTATCAAAGGACCTGGAATAGGCAGATGTTATTTTTTGAAGGTGTTAAACAGGATCTAACCTGTTCTAAGCAAAGCTGCCTTTGGGATTTTGTCAATGCCGATGGTGTTTGTGTGGTGCTTCAGGTACTTTGGGATTGCAACCAAGGTGCCTATCACTATTGCTATTTCGTTTCCTTTTGCCCCAGTCATTCTATTTCTATTTGCAAGTCTTTGTATTTTGTGATTTGTCTCCAGTTCTTTCTCTTCTCCTCTGCTGTTCTTAACTACTGCAATGTCTACCATCCAGAGGTGTTTTTTTGGGGGGGAGGGGGGGTCTTTCTTGTCAACAATTAGGTCTGGCAGACGCTGCCTGAATTCTAAACTTCTAGAGAACTTTAGCTTCTGCGTTTTATACGACTTTGTCCATTTTGTGATTCCACAGGTTCTTGCCCGCAAGGAAATGCTGCAACTAGCCCAAAGTTGCCCCTCTATGGTTCAGAGAAGATTTGAATCCTGTTAAGAAGAAATGGGCCACCTGGCTTTTTCTTTAACAGTTCTGATTCTTCGCCCATGCTTTTTTGGTTCTATGTAGTCTATGTAACACATTAGAAGAAGAATGTTGACTCTCCTTCCTCCATATGGAAGTTGAAGAAGCCATCCATTTTCCATCTGCTAATACAGGAGCGTAATCCTAGCCCTTATCAGTTCTTATTCACTGATCCCTTGGAGACTATGCCCATGATGGCGAACCTAAGGCACACGTGCCGGAGCCACTTTTGCTTGCAGGCAAGAGGTTGCCCAGAAGAGCCACACTCTGCATGCGCACGAGCCCCCCACCAGCCAGCTGATTGTCGGGTATCTGTTGTGCATGCACAGGGGGGAGACACATGCATGGGAGGCCCATGCAGGCACAGAGGCATGCAGCATGCAGCATGTGCAGAAGCACACAGTGCACACGCAGAGGGGTTGCGCACCCATGCGCAGGAGGCAGGGGAGTCGCATGCGCATTTTGTCGTGTGTGCAAGGACGCGAGTGCATGCACACCACGCACACGCAGGCACTTTTGGCACACAACATGGAAAAAAGGTTAGCTATCGCTGCTGTATGCTATCAAAGAACCTATCTAATAGAGTGGACTTCAAATGTGTACTACAGCCTCATTTACCTATCTTCCTTTCTCTCAGAAGGAAGAGAAGGGAAGGGAAGGGAAGGGAAGGGAAGGGAAGAGAAGAGAAGAGAAGAGAAGAGAAGGGAAGGGAAGGGAAGGGAAGGGAAGGGAAGGGAAGGGAAGGGAAGGGAAGGGAAGGAAGGGGAAGGGAAGGGAAGGGAAGGGAAGGGAGGGGAAGGGAAGAGAAGAGAAGAGAAGAGAAGAGAAGGGAAGGGAAGGGAAGGGAAGGGAAGGGAAGAGAAGAGAAGAGAAGAGAAGAGAAGAGAAGAGAAGAGAAGAGAAGAGAAGAGAAGAGAAGGGAAGGGAAGGGAAGGGAAGGGAAGGGAAGGGAAGGGAAGGGAAGGGAAGGGAAGGGAGGGGAAGGGAAGGGAAGGGAGGGGAGGGGAAGGGAAGGGAAGAGAAGAGAAGAGAAGGGAAGGGAAGGGAAGGGAAGGGAAGGGAAGAAGGGAAGGGAAGAGAAGAGAAGAGAAGGGAAGGGAAGGGAAGGGAGGGGAAGGGAAGGGAAGGGAAGGGAAGGGAAGGGAAGGGAAGGGAAGAGAAGAGAAGAGAAGAGAAGAGAAGAGAAGAGAAGAGAAGAGAAGAGAAGAGAAGAGAAGAGAAGAGAAGAGAAGAGAAGAGAAGAGAAGAGAAGAGAAGAGGAGAAGTTAAGAAAGAAGCAGACAACATCAGTAGATATGAGAAAATGAGACTAGAGTATAAAACTGACATGCAGACTCCAGACCTTCATTTCCAACAATCAGCCTCATAGCCCAGATTTTTTTCTGAAGACAATATACTGAGGAAAAAAACCAGTGATTTGGACTGGGAGTCATACATTCAGACTGTCTTCTGACCTTTATTTTCATGGCAAATATGCATACTTATACAATCAAGCATTGGAAGAATATAAAATCACTATTTTGAAGGAACTACACAAATCTTAGGTTATTTTTTTTTCTTGGATAGCATGAGAAATATAAGCAAACAGGGGGGTGGGGGTGGGGGAAATCAGTACTGAAAATACATTTTAGAAGACCAACAGTAGTTTTAGAATGACCAAATTGGAATTTAAAAAATGTAAATAAAATGAATTGATTTTGTTAACAATGTCCACTTCTGTTATTTTGATTAATTCACTGCATTCAGAATTCAGGAATACCATACTGTTCTGATTTATCAGACAAGTAACTGGAGAAGGAAAAAACATATATATACAGTTGGATATACAATAATCTCCCTGATAAGCATTCCAAATTTTATAATACATTAAAAATAAATATCTGCCTTTTCAAAAACAATTACAGTTGTATTTAGTCCTGAGATCTGAAAAAGACATTTACATTGATTGGAAATATTTTAGCAAAGACCTAACCAGCAATCTTGCCTCTGTAACAACATTTATTTCTATATTTGTAAATATATAAAATTTAATGAGATAGAATCCCCATCCCATAAATGTATTAGTGAAGACATGCAACAGAACTTTTGTGTGCCTTCGTGCCGAGACTTCATTTCAATTGATGGCCTGTTTTATGAGAAATCTCTAAAAAGAATAACTGATACTGATGCTCAACAGAAAAGCACATGTTTTTTTATGCTGAACATTACAGGTTCAATCTGTGTTCTCTGCAAGTAATGCTGGGAAATGCCCTTGCTGGGAATTATAAAGAAGCATTGATAGTCAGTTGTGGATTTGACAATTGCCATGGTAAGACACTGTTGGCTGAACAAAGTATAATTTCACATTGTGCTACTGTAACCATGGTTGACAGACCACCGTATTTCCATTTTCTTCTCAAGTTCATCCACCCCTAACCCATTTGCTTCTGGGTCCAATTAGAATAGACTAGAGCTGGAAGGGGCTTTTGAGGTCTTCTAGTCGAGCCCCCTGCTGAAGAAGGAGATCTTATACCATTTCAGAGAAGTGACTATCCAGTCGCTTCTTAAAAACCTCAAGTGATGGATCCAGTGACCCATAATGTTTGAAGACAAGCTATTCCATTGGTTAATTGTACTCACTGTTTGGAAAAGTTTCTCCTCAATTCCAGATGTTGGTTATGAACTTTAAAGCCCTTTATGGAATGGGTCCCAGCTGTCTGAGGAACTGTTTCGCCCAAGTGAGATTGGCCCATGGAGGGTCATGTGATGGACCCCATTGGTCAAGGAATTCCAGCTGGCACAGTCCAGGAGCTCCTGCCGTGGCTCCTGCCCTCTGGAATATCATGTCCCCTGACAGGAGATCTGCACCCATCCTTCTGAGCTTCCAAAAATACCTGGAGATCTGGCTCTACCAACCTGCCTGGGGCTCCAATGGGAAGTGGTTGATGAACTGAGATAAACCTCCACTTCTAAGCCACATGCAACTTGCTTCCCTTTGCTACGTTTAAGTCAATTTTAATGTTGATATTTATTATTTTATTATTTTAATGCTTTATCTCGTTGCTTTTATTTGGTTGCAAGCAGGAGTGGGCTGCTGGGGGTTCGCAGGGGTTCAGGAGAGCCCCAGCTAAGATTCTGTGCAGTTCGGACAACCCCTAATCCCACTCCTGGCTGGCCCCACCCAACCTGCCCCTCCTCTCCCAGGAGTCCCCTTGCAACCCATTTTGGATGCAGGTAAATGCAGGGTGCACATGGAGGCTCGGGGAGGGTGAAAAATGGGCCTCCCAAAAGTTCCGGAAGGCCAGAAATGGGCCTGTTTCCAGCTTCTACAGAGCCTCCAGAGCTCGGGGAGGCCATTTTCACCCAACTGGAGGCTCAAGGGAGGCCTCTGGAGCCCGGGAAGGGCAAAAACACCACCCCCCAGCCATGGTGCAGGAGGCTAATTAGGCCACACCCATCCAGCAAGTGGGCAGAGAACCCTTTGCTAAAATTTTTGAAGCCCACCCCTGCTTATAAACCACCCAAAAGTCACCTCTAGGCAAGTTGGGCAACGTGTGGATATTATAAATATAATAAACAAACAAATACATTATGGCTCAGGGCAATTAATCCTCAGACAAATTTGAACTATGTTGCAGTTACAAGTAGTCCTCAATTTACAACATTTCATTTAGTGAACAAAGTTACAACCTCACTGAAAAAAAGTGACCGATGACCATTGTTCAC